>LQNS02000081.1:476958-495734 GCA_001587735.2 Parhyale hawaiensis
TGATTCTTTCTTTCATGCTTGCTCCCTGCCCTGGTGCTTGACGTGGAGGGTGAATAGATGATAGATAATTTGATCGACTCTTTGCTTCATTCCATTTTCGTACTTCCACTTCCGATTCTTGTTCTGTTCATTTTCTTTGTCTCCGACTTGATGCGCGTTGACCCTGAGCGGGAGCTCTCTCTCGTGCTTTGGTTCCACGTTTCTCGTGGGATACTGAATGTCTTTTCACTTGCCTCCCTTAGACCAGCACATTTGTGCTATATTAGAAAGGCTGAAACTATCAAATACGCTATAATAGTAAGATAATGATAAGAATTGATCATTCGACCATCACTCACATTGCCCCAACTCAGCATATTGTTGGAGTTGCTCATATAATCATTGGTGCTTTTGTATTTTTTATGCTGTTGGATATTTTAATAATATAGCTTATGCGTTGGTAACTTCCGTCGTTGAGTTCATTTAAAGATGTGGTCATTACTTTTTACATTATCATTGGTGCATCTTTATTTTTTGCTATAGAAGATTGTTTTGAAGATAATAGAACCGGTGTACCGTGTACTGAGGATTGCCTTCATTTTATTTTGTTTAAAGATATTTGAGTTCATTGCTTTCAATATATAGCTAGGCATTGTGGTGCACCTATGTTTTTTGGCTGTTGAATATTGTTTTCAATTCATTATTAGAAGTGCATTGATTATTTTATATATTAAAGCTCATTTTCAAGGTGTTCTCGATTGCATCAATAATTATCGTCATCTGTATTCAATTTAAGTTAATATTTCCGCCTGTCCATTTATATTTTCGCTGTTTGATAAACTTCAACCCCAACCTTCTCCCCCTCCTCCGGAGGTGAATACTTGCAATTCTTGGCTTGCAGTGTCATTGTTTCTGGCATTCATACCCCATTGCTGAGGCTTTAACCTGACGAAAACTGGAGATGGTTGAGGGTTCGCTGTTATCGTATGAGCCTTTAATCTCTGCTGTCATAGCTTTGATAGCCTGTATCAACTACGGATGAGCAGGAACTTTTTCTCTGCTGCTCAAATCAGTGCGTGTACATTCTCTGTTGGGATGTGCGATGATGTTGATTTTAGATTTATTTACAGTACCTAGATTTTGTATCCAAATATCATCGTTGCCCCAGCAACAGACTCTGTCCAGACTCTGCTGCTTCCACGTGCACTTATCCTGTATACTTAGCAGTTGATGCAAATTTGACTTGCATTGCTTGCAGGAATAGCTCTAGCATAGCCACAGTGGGCCTTTACGCATCATAAGCATTGAGCAACTGGCTGGTATCTCCCTGAAATTTTCTGTCGATTTACTGCATCTATTCACCCTCCAATCATTCTGTTTGCTATAGCTATGTGTATTATTGTCCCGAAAATAGTAGTTTGTACAGTCATCTTGACATCAAGTATATTTTATCATTTAATATATTGATGACAATTAGAAATGTATAGCTACTGCTGCAATTTATTTTGGCTATTTTCATTATATTACCAATTGTTACAAAAAATGTAGAGCACTGTATAATAATTTTGCATTCGAATGCTTCGAAAATTGGTACAAAATCAACAATTTTCAGTTGCAACCTTTTAGCATATGTATTATAAAAATTATTGTAAAAGTGTGCTATATTTTATTTGAGCTATAATTTTTTGGACAATCTTCATATTTTATTGGGTATATTTTTTTTATGGTCTCATTTGCTATAACAGGTTTCTTGTTAGCATTAGCAACAGGTGGCCCAGCACATTCTGGTATGTTCCTGGAGCTTTTTAGAGAAACTCGTATTTTCAAACCTCATGTTAAGAGCTACTGATCTGGAGATGCGAAGAGCTGGATGTTTTTGAGAGCATGGTGCTGATGTCTGACATCCAATAGGCATACGAATCCGAATAAAACCTCTTGGCTAGGTTGTTGAGTAACAGTCGAAAGAAGTTAGAAGTTGAATGTTCTCGAGCGCACAAAGCAAAGCCGCACTCCCAGTTTTCCTTGGAATCGGAACGTAATTAGTAGTATGCTCTGGCTGACTGAATAATATTTATGTTGGTTAGGAGTTAGAGAAGGAGTCGTACGTAACTAAGTCATGAGGCAGTATGTTCTTGATGACTACCTCTTTTGCTAAGCAGTTAGTTGGAGTTGTATTGAGTCATGAGGTACCTATTATATTCTTGATGACTGCAGTGCTTGGCAAGGAATTAGAGTTGGAGTCGTACCTATGGAGCTGTGAGGATTTTAGGTGCTTGGAGATGGAGTCTGCCTGAGATTTTTAACTTTCCTGTTCGCCGCCCTGTCCCTTAGTTGTGGCTAAGATTTTGCTTTGATACTTTGCTGTGTATTGCGGTTTCTCTTGCCTGAATATCATATTATACCCTGTAAGCTAAGGTTAGCTGTGCCAACTATCGTGCTTCAAAGTAATCACATCCTGCGTCAAACTGTACGTGGAATTATGCTTTGTTTTCGGCTGCTATTTTTTCCCTACTTTCAAGAAGCAATTTTTAGCAATTTCTGACTGAGTTTTTCATTGCCAAAAAAAAAAGGCTTCATTGAGTTTCATTACAGCCCTTGCCATCTGCTAATAATAAAATTCTACTTTAAAAATGACGGGGCTTTGGGGGTGTTAATTGTACCACCTGCAATGCTTGTGTGATTTTTGCTTTGCAAGCGTCTTACTGATTACGTGTTTGAAATTCTTGCAATTTTCTAAAACTTTTTCTTACCGTGAATTCATTCACTTGCTCAATCCCGAAGCGGAACTGTATTTATTTTCCAGGCAAATACGCCACTTTTCCTTTCTTCTTTCAGAATGACCAGGGAAACTTGAAGCGCGTTTCACTCACCAGCATTGATCGAAAAAATTTGACCCATCAGCTTTAATACACACGCAACTTCACTCTGGAGTGCTTCATTTACTAATTGGGAGTGAGATTCAGACGTATACCCATGTACGGGGGCGTAATTTTGTGGGTCACGCACGAATATTATTTCTGGTGTCTTGAAAGGGGTCGTTACATACAAATGCGCTATCACAAACCGTTTGTGCTTGCGAGGGCTATAAACTCAATCCTGCCCACTTAGTGGGTAAAATAGCGACACCTTCATTGATGTCAAGGCAACAGCATCAAAACAATTGTTCCCATCACTGGTATCGGTTCTAGCATTTTAAGCTTCATGGTACTTGTCCCTACTATTCTCGGCGCCAGGGGCGATATAGGTTTGCTCGCGCTGCCAATAAGCTCTCACGCACTGACGACTCATGGCTGCTAAAGGAAGGGCAGGTGCTGCACAATTTCCTATCAGGATATTTGTAGTTTTTTTCTGAACAAGACGACTTTGCTAAACTGTAATGTCAGTGGCCATAAAAAAAGCAGCATGAAGCACTCACATTCTATTGGACATGAGCTGCCAGTTCTTCATAATTGTCCAATACCTGTGAATGCGGTGCTTTCTCTCCTGTACAAATCAAAGTTTCATTTTATTCCTGTATTGTTAGCCCTATTGCAATACGCTTTCCATAACCCGCCAGTTTTCATCATTTCTGTAGCAATGTTTTTTCTTCTTTTTTATTTATATACCATTTAGTATTGATTTTTAGGATTTTTCTTATTTTCAATACATATCTAGTGCTTCGTTTTAGTCTTGGTGAATAGATGTAAGTGAAATATTCCCCTAATGTGCTGAAGCCACTAAAGTATACTAAAACAGCAAGATTAGATCTTTGGGTGTACAGTAATTGGCAGAAGTAATAGGGAGCCTCTTAAGCTTCAGTTCGCAACTTTTTTAGAACTAGCTGGTTATGTCTCACTTATCTTTTATTCCATTAGTCTCACTGCAGCTACCTATCTATATAGTGATACAGTGCAGTGCACCATATGTATGCTGCGACCTTTTTTCGCCAAGTGTGTTACATCGTTTGTTTTCTGTATATATAGTTCAGCATAATTCTATGCATTCCATACAACCTTTTATCTCACCTTGTGCACCACGGCTTTTTTATTCAATGTGTTTGTTTTGACAAGTGAAGGTATAATTGCAAAGTGCCCGTTAAATATTATGTAATTCATTGACTCTGTAAGTGACGTTCAAACGAGGCTATTCGTACGAGAGACCGTCGCTTTAGTGGATAATCCCGCAGCGTTATTACGATCGAATGAATAACAGTTGCTTGCTGCCCTGCAGGCTTGGCCTGGCGGACAAAGCGGAGTGTGAACAGATCCTGGAAATGAACAGCTGGGAGCTGGAGAGATCCGCATCCGCTCTCCTGGACAAGTTCTCCTGAGGATCTTTGTGAACTGCCATTGGCTGCGGTCAGCCTACCAGCTTCACCAATGGCAAATTGTGCTCCTTGGTCCAGATTATTTGCAATTACCCATTCCAACAGGTGCAATTTTTTTTGCGGAAAATTGGCACGCTGGTTGCCAATCCTCACCAATTCTGGCACCCATTGTATTGGGGAAAATTAGTTCCTCTTGCATACTCTGACAGGTGCAAGTGCTATTGGAAGGGAAGGCCGGCTGTGTCGCTATCCAGTCTTGCCCGTGGCAATACCTAATACAATGTCTCAAGTTGTGTGCTGTCTTGCTCGGTGAGGCCAGTGTTGCTGCTAGTGCTAGAGAAACTGATCGTGTCACTTGAGAACTCGTCAGTTACTGGCGAGTTATTTTACGAGGGCATCGAACTCACTTTTAGTATTTCTGTGGACATATTTACGTAAAAGAAGGCATTCTAAAACTTATTTCATGAATAAAGTTTCGTCGGATATGCTTAGTTTTCGAGGTATGTATTTGACTTTGAAGTTTCCATTGTTTTTCTTTGGGAAAAAATAAGCGGCGACCCCACAGGAACTTATGTTAGGTAGATTAGGTTAGGAAATCTCACCCTGCACTAATTTCGTATTTTCGGTTACACTCCTCTCTAAAATCGAGTAAGTGGGGTTAGAAATATTGGAGAAAAATTGCTTCGATCCCGAAAGTTGGACATTACACAAGTATTCAAAATGTCGGGTCAGGTTAGGTATGGCCTGGTTTTCTCTAAATTTCAATTTTAAGCACCCGAAAAAGTACGAATTTAGACCATTAGTCCTATGGGGGTGAAGTAAGGTTAATTTCCTATGAGGTGCTAGCAACCCTATCATAACGCCGGTATTTTTTCTCGTAGGAAAACAATAGGAACTTCAGAGTCAAATATCTCGACAACTAAGCATTTCCAACATAATGTTATTGGTGAAAAAGTCTTATAATGCCTTCTTCTACCTAAATATGTCAACAAAGATACTAAAAGCGAGTTTGGTGCACTTGTTAAATGTTACCGTTACTGGCACGTAATGCAATTCAGTAGGGAGGCCTTGGGTTGTCGTTTTTATCTTTTACTGTACGTGGCATTGACTTCTAAAGGACAGAAATGCATTCCTCTAACGGCAGCGGTATAAAGCAAGCCTAGGCCTTGTCTACTCTCTGGAATGGGCCTATTGGTCCTTCTATTATCAGCTGTCTAATAATTATCATCTTGCTCGTAATACGGATCACTCTTTCCTATTGCGACTAGAAGATAGGGCCTACACATTGTCTGCTATACACTCATTAGTGAAAGTCCTAATGTTGTTTCCTTGCGATGTGTAGGTACCGATACGGACGAGTTGTGAATGCGCCTCGAACTTGTGTATCCCGTGCATCCGACACGAGACGGGCGTGATGCTAGTAACTAGCCCACACAACTACTAGGTGCAATACCTACTAGGTACTCGTCGGCATTTGCTTGCCCTAGCTGCAACCCTTTTCTACGGACGGCTGACAGCTACAGCCGGTAGCAGTGAATGTAAGCCGATGAAAACCCAAAGCAAAAGTATTAAGGATTACTTTGAGACTTCTATTTTCCAGATTTCTCCACGGTTTAATCATCATTGTTACAAAGAATTTGGAGATCTTGGTTCACATCTAAAGGGATGATAATTTATGTGGCTAATCCTTTAAGAAATACTGTTGATATTTCCTATTCTCAAATCATTTTTTAAGGTCCGCTGCCTAGCTTTGAAGAGATTCTTTGAAATTCCCGTGTTTTTTACGGCAAACTTTATTTTGTTTAAAAATCTCATTGCGCTCTCCCTCTCTTCTTATCTAATGATGCTTTAAGGCTGGCGCACACGATAGGCAAAAGAACGAGTTTCCTCAGCTGTTCGTCCAAACGTTTTACTGAGCCCTTGTAATCACGGCATGATTTAACAAAAAAAAAAAACATATAAAAAGACGTTAGCCGTCAAGTTCAGTTTGCTCATCAGGTCCGCTTGTTAAGTTTCCGACATTTATTCAAACTTGAAGGAAATTTTAATTCAAATTCTTTGCAAGTGTGTGCTATTTAAAATGAACGCATTCGAACACGGGTATGCCGAAACTCGTTCTTTTGACTGGCGCGTGTACAGTCTATAAGTTGTTTCTGCACCATGAAATGGAGAAATAAACTGCCCTGCAATTAGGAGTCACATTCAGTGCTTCTGCGTAGTGTACGCATGACATTTATTGTGTAGGTTGATAAGAAATACATGTACCTCGATTTAGATTTGCCTAATTTAATTTCTATTTTCATATGTTATTTTGATTTGCGTTCTTGCTGAAACATTCCTCTGTGCTTCTCAGCATTGTGTTCCGCACTTACTGCAAGTTGCATAATCGTCAAGTAACCTGTCGCCTCCTGATTCATAAACATCATATTTTACAGTTTTTGTGTTGTGCATAGAAACCGTTGTGCATTTGTCTTAATAACACAGAAACTGATGTGCATTGGTCTTAAACATAGCACGGAAACACGTGTGCACGGTTTCAAAAAAGCACAGAAACCGATGTTCGTGAATCTTTAACACGGAAAGCAGTCTAACATGGGTATTAATAACACGGAAACCGTTGTACATGGCTTTGAAAAAAACACTGAAACCGATTGGAATGGGTCTTGAGTTACTTAAAACTCATTTATATATTAATTATAAGTAATTCCGGCCCTTTAGCAGGGGATGCCATTAGCGTTACTTTTTTGTGGCAACCTGTTGGTCTTTGAAACACTTCGTAGCATGTTAACCAAAGAGTTTTTTATTGGTCCCTAAAAAGCCGAACTTCCCGCGAGATTTTTTACAAAGAAATTCTTATCTTCGAATCTATGGCTAACCCGAACTAACTTATTATTCACAGTGCTGTTTTTTTTACCATGAGGTAATCTTGTTCTTAGGATTTTGCAGATAATAAAAATTTAGTAACGCGTTGACTAATATGCCAAGAACAGGTAATATATAGAATTCCTTTGACATTGCGTGTCATGTATGGTAGGTACGCATCGCAGTCACTGTGTTAAGATACATGTTTTTCAGATTTATGATGCTCACAGTTATGAAAAATACACAGAATAGATCCCATTTTGGACACAGTGGTGAAAAACAATAAATCTTTAGAGGGCGTTAATAGTAAGTAAAGCCAGGAGGCGAAATTCAAATATCTAATTTCTTGATGTGCTTCCCCATAACTCGTAGTAATCCATTTGTATGGATCCTAACACTGTTAGATCGTAGACTTGGTATGTGTTCGATTGGCCCTGAGCGACCGACCTAATCTAATTAGTTTCAACTCGTTATGTCCCAGTCATTAAAATCATCAATTTACACTAGAATTAGTGTTGATCTAACGAGAAATTAACTCATTATTTGGGTAATAATAGGTTAATTTGTCCGCAACTTCATTCCTGAGTGTTGAATTTGCTACGTTAGATGGAGTGTCGGGGGCTATTCTCTATCCAATTGCTCGTGTGTCGGCGCAGCTGGTTTGCGATTAACGTCTCGCAGTCGATCCTAAGCAGCGAATCCAGCGCTCAAGACTGAAGTTTTATATGAGTTGAAGCACATCGGTTTTATTATCTTCCTTGCCGTGAGCCAATTGGACGCGCCCTTTCCATTGATGTCGGAGCTTTGGGTGGAATAAAGTGCCCTATTTTTTATTTTCTTTGATTTAATTAGTAAAAATTTTATTCTTATCTGGAGTCAAAACTTTTCGCTAATAAAGAAAAAGAGGCGACAGGCAGAGCCAATTAACTTGATGTCATTGTATATAGTTAGCTGACTATGCCAGCTTGATGTGTTTGTTTATTCTCGCTAGAGTGAGGGCACTCCCAATTGGTGAGCGAAATCAATCCTTCGAGTCTTGACATGTTGGGAACATTGGACAGGTACGCTGGTTTCGACCTGTTAACATCGACTTTCAAACGATGATTCCCAATCATTTACCCTTGAGGCATCCGTACTCAGGTTGCTTGTAACACTAGTAGTTCTCCGGGAGCACATGCGGAAACTGACAAGGAGGTTGATAGCGCAGTTGTTGCTCAGCGTCATAGTGTGGAGCGAGGAGCAAATGTTGACCGTGCGAATGCCTGTGGTAGACTGGCAGTGGCAGCTGCAGTGCGCCTGAGCGCAGCCGCTGCACAGTTCATTTACAGAAGATAGTTGTGTCAAATATGAGTGTATGCGCTACGCCCCTAAATTTCCAGAATTGTGACGTCAAAATTACGTCACGCCACTGTAGAAATATCAAATATTCCTCGGTGCAACAGTGGCGTGACGCAATTGTGACGTCACAATTCTGGAAATTTAGGTGCGTAGCGCATACACTCAAATTTGACACAACAGTCTTTGCAAATGAACTGTGGCACTGGCTCGTGAGTGTAGTTAGCCGATGCTGTTGTTGCTTGAGCTGCTGCTCTGAGATTGACGTACAAACGTTTGCCCGATTGCTGCGTTGTTTATCGATCATGGGAATATTTCCGGGAGAGTATGAGTTATGCTCGAGGTTGGAAGTTAGTGTAATACGAGGGAAGCAGCGCCGCACAGCTTTTTGTCAGATGCTCGGCTCCGAAGGTGGTGAGAGGATCACCGTACACCTGCAACACGATTCAAAATGGCGAAGATGAAGCTCCTGTTTGAGTGAGTATCCGGAGAAGTCGAGCCTCTGAGTTTTTGTTTTTCTGGCCAATCGAACGTGCCGTCAATATTGATATTGCCGTGGTGTATCCTCTGCTCGATTCATGCACATAAGATAATTATTTATTTCTGATAATTTAAATGCTTGTTGCTATTACGCGATGTGTAATTTATGCAGTGTATTAAAGAGAGACGGAGACTATAATGATCGTGATAATAATTGTGTATATGATCACATGTTCATGGCCTAGATACTCTTCTAGCGTTTAGACATTGTAGAATTGACAGATCTTTAGCAAGGATGATACGTGCGAGTCTATTTCAACATGCCGAGCTTAATATTTTGGGATCATTCTTTCATTCAGTGTTAGGTACTGGTGCTTGAACCTTTACTGTATTGATAACAATAATATATAATGATAAACAAAAGTTGAAGTAATAGTAAGAATATAAGAATTATATTCATAATGTGATGATTGAATCTTGGGAGTAAAGTAGAATAATAATTCTGAAAAAACTCATTTAATGAGCGTAGTTTGCTCCTGAATCTTTTCCGCAATACAAAGCACTCATCAAGCAAAACAGTTGTTCTCATCACGGGTATAACACGAGAGACTTTCTGTTATCTTCTAGTTACTTGTCATACGAGGTGTCGCTCCCTAAACGAGTTATTTCAGTACTATTTCTATATCTCGTTTGCGTATTGCAGTACTCATTCATTATTAGTTTTAAAATTAGGTAGCTACTTTATTATAGTGGAACTGGTTCACAGGTGATGTCTCTTGTAGCTTCTCAATCACCCATTCTTGTCTTTTGGGGTGTAGTATCCTCGAGCGGAACCCGTGGGTTACTTTAGCATTAGCTATAGGCCTACAAGATTCTCCGAAAAACTAGTAATATTTTTTCTTTGTTGTATTACTACGTCTTCGACACCCCTTTGTTTCGTGCCCTCTATGCTTAATTCCACCCTCTCAGGGGCATTGGATGGGTCATAGGGTGTGCTGGGGGTGTAGCGCCCCCAAGGGGTTTGTGTAGCTTAATTTAGCCATTGGCTTGGCCTTCGGGACGTCTGTCTTTCGTGCCCACTTTGCTTCCTTCCTGATTTCTTACTCTTACTGATCTTGCTTTCATCTGTTCTTTCTCGGCTTGCTCTTCCTATGCGCGTTGGTCCACCTTCGTGCATGGGTTCCACATTTCTGTCGACGTACTGCATGTCCCTTCCTTTTCCTCTCTTGAATCACCATAGTTGTGTCTAGGGAGGCTTAGGGAATATAATAATGATGCTTATTTCCACTTTCATACTCAAACCTATGATGCTGTGTGTGTTTTTTTCTTCCATTTCTTTCCCTATTTGTTGCTCCCATGTGCGTTGATTCAGTGTGGGAACACCCTCGTGCATGGATTTCTCGTTTCTCGTGACATACTTCGTATCTCTTCCTTTGCTCCCTTGAACATCATTCTAGTGGTTGGAAAGGCTTAAATTGATTGATATATTAACGGCAATAATAATAATAATAGTATCTATAGCTATGAATACTCTACCACGTTAGTCGTATACACATTTGGTGTGATAAATATTTAGTGATAAGCTTTTTTTTTCTCGTGCTTTGTGTGGTAGACACTGTCGATTGAATGTTTTTCTTCGAGCTTAGTTACCGAAAATGAGATCAAAAAATATCCCGAGGCCTCGTACATATTTTAAATACACCTGACTTGGAACTGTGTACAATGCTTACGCGTCAGTTGCAGTTTTTATGAATGTAGATTTAATTACTTTTGTGAGACGTAGTGTACAGTAATATTGGCTGTGCAGTCAGTAACCCTTGCACAATATTATTGAATTTAGAAGTGTAGCTCTAGTACACATTAGTTTTCTGTAGAGATTTTTATTTGTTAGCTGTTGTAGATGTGCCTGGTGTACTTACTTTGATGTTATTAGTGTCTATCTAAAGTGAATTCTCTATGAGTATTACAAGTGTTGCTTAATTTGTACATTCCTGTAAACTCCAGTTGTGTATTTGTGAATCTCGCTGTAGAATACTTTATTACCATAGTGAAGCCAAATGCTGCGAATGGGTAAATAGTACTGCTTATTTAATATTCCCCGTCTATCACAGAGGGTTGAACTAGTTACATATATGCTTCCATTCTATGGTCTAGGGAGAAGCGCCCCAGGGCACCCCACACGTTGTCTCAGCCTTAGGCTAGCTCCCGGGTAGAAAGTAGGAAAATTCTGCTAGAATTTAATTAAACACTTATAGTAAAATACAGTTCAATTAAAACCCAAATGTGCTAAACTAACCTAAGCTATACCTACCCAACATCAACCTAAGCTTTACACAGTCTATCGTTGAAATAAAGGTTTAATAAAATTACGAACTACTTGTATCGAATTGGTGTAGACGAACTGCGTATCAGACTCGCCAGATGCTCTTTCTTCAGTACCTACGCTGCTTCTTGTCTTGTTTGCTGGGCTTGTTAACTCCTCATTAGTATTTTTTTACTGGACCTTCTTTTCCCATGCGCGCTGAACACCTGAACTTATGTTAATGAGTTTTGCCCGACACACACGTCCCTTGTGTACCCTTTTGTTTGTGAACCACCATTTGTGTTGACATGGAAGCTTTAACTTTGAATCCAACTGATTTTATTTCTCTGTGATGCCCTATTTATAAGTGTTCGGTAGGCATAGTTGTCTTGCGGCTCTCATGCAGGTCAGGGCTACACCAGCCCAAGCAGCAATGCAGTGCGATTATTGAGGGAAACATTTTTGCCTATGACCGACAGCAATGCACAACGTGTCGCGCGACCTGGGTTGCGTCGGTGGGGGCAGTAGATTGCTGTACCCAACGTTACATTTTTTCATGTAACAAATTTTTGCGTTCCACGTCACTTGTTGCTTCGATGAGGCCCCGCCTTGATTGCTATATCACGGTATGTTTTCGTGCAATAAATTTGTTGCGTCGGTTGTTGCATTGCTGTGACGGCGGCCTAGGGCCAGATCGCACGATCCACCGCGCATTACTGTCGATCACGGGCAACATGTCTCCCGCAAAACTCGCATTTCATCGCTTGTTGCATCTGTGGGGCTCCGGCCTCAGTTGACTGATTTACTCATTTGTAACAGAGAAAAAATGCTAGATACTCTTCTGCACTTCGTCTGTCTTTTGTGTAGGCTTTCCGTTACTAACACTGTTCCTGGGCTTTGTCTCTTGGATTGACCCGTTACCAATCCAGGGAGCTCATGTAGGTTACCTTAGCTATTAGCTAGGCCTTCGGGACGTCTGTCTTTCGTGCCCATTTTGCTTCCTTCCCAATATCATACTCCTACTTGCTCATGCTTCATTCTGTTCTTCCTCTTCTTTCCCGACTCGCTGTTCCCATGCGCGTTAATCCTGTGTGGGAACACCTTCGTGCATGGGTTTCCCGTTTCTATCACCGTACTGTGTGTCCCTTGTTCTTTCCTCTATGATATCGTTCCGCTCGGAAACGGAGGCTTAGACTTTCCGACTATAACTCCGCAACCAACACTGTTCCTGGACTTTGTCTGTCTTGTGCTATTGACTTTCCCTGACTTTGTTTCGCTAACACTTCTCTAATAACTTTATACATCAGTTTTTGTAGGAATAACTGAAGCGTGACCTAAACTGTAAGTTTGGACGACAAGGGGTTAATTCGTATCGACAAACTGCGTAGATCATAAAACAAATTTCTATTAATGAATAGCATGGCTGCTACGCTTGCATGCATAATTAGAGCGCCTTCTTCCTTTTGGCTACGTGTATTTTCAAATACTCTGATGAACACGGTGGAGGATCTCAGTGCGATTAAGAATCATCAGTATTGTGTGTGTACTATACTCTAAGTTGGTGTATCTGACATGTGTGGTAAGAAGAACGGAGGTTTACGGCTCCACCTTTTTTGTACTCTTGTGAACGGGCCTCGAGCGCCTACCTCTGTTTTATAATTGCTTTGCGTGGATACTCGTCTGTCATATGCGGACACTCACAGACCTCGCGATACTTCTCTGTCCACTCCTTGCAAGTGAGGCTGGTGGCAAAGTGACGAGACCTCGATAAAATCTCCTCTAGTCAATGTAGCAGTGGTTCCCAAACTTTTCTTTACCCAGCACCCCCGGAAACCTTCAAGGTGTTCTCGCAACCCATACAAAATAATTAACCCAATTGATGACAAATGAAGTTCGTACAAATTTTTATGCAACGATTTAAATTAATATTTGATTGCCACTGCTTTCGCCCTTCCCCTTAAAGGTCATTTCGTGCATCTAGGAGGGTGCAGAGCACCCGTTTGGGAACCACTGCAATGTAGAGACTTGTAGCAAAAAATCGGCCGTTCTTGGAGATGCACGGAATGCATCGCCTGGAAAGAAACCCGATGGTAAATTGCTAAAAATTTTAAGTCAGTCATCTTCATGTCCTGAAATTTAATTGTCGTTTTTCACATGTAATACTTGGCTACGACTTTGTAGGTTTTGCTGATACACATATCTTGCATCACCGGAAATGGTTCACTTTTTGTTTGAGGTCGCTCTGTTCACTGGAAAAGATCGTATCTTTAAATCAATTTGCCATCAGAAGACGTAGAAATCTGAATGGGCAGTAAAATGTGTGATTTACGGAATTATATATAACAACTAGAGCACTCTCGAGACCGCATGCCTCCGCCAAACAAGGCAATGTTGATGAAAAATTTAAATTGGGCTTGAAACTACGATTTCCTCTTAATCATCACCAAAATTTGGTCGTTTGTGCCTCTTGACAGTAATAACATCTTCTCTGATGTTCTAGGAGATTCATCTGTAACTTTTTGAATTATGATCTGCCAAACATTAGTCGAACACAAAATTTGGTCCTTTGCGTCTTGCAACATTTCCAACAACTCCTATAAATTTCTTGAAGATTCGTTCAAACTTTTTGATTTGGTTACTGAAAAACATCAACACAAAAATTTGGTTATTTACTCGTAAAAACAACCCCAACTATTCCTAAAAATTTCATGAAGGTCCGTTCATAACTTTTTGAGTTATTCTGTCAAGATAAAAGAGGCAGGCAAACAAATGGTTGAATGGATCTTCACCAAAAGTTGATCATCTGCCCCTCCTAACCTACTTAACAATCCCTGTAAATTTCGTAAAGATAGGTCCAATATTTTTTGGGCTTACCTTGGTGACAGACAAAGAAACTAATTCAACAAAAACATAACCTCCTTGGCGAAGGTATAATGAATATTGTCGCCTTGTGCTTTTCAGCGGTACATCAGTACCGCATTACTCGAATTTAATTCGTTCGTAGAGGTGATGCAACTAAAGAAGAGTCTGAGAAACAGATCTCCATTTTATATTTTTGGAACATTTGATTTGAAGTCGCTATTTTTCTGAGTGGCGGCGGTCTTGGTTTTGCAACCTTGGTGGAGCCGCGGAGGACCTACTTTTCCCACTCTCTTGCAATGAGCACAAAGTCACATAGAAAAAATGTATGTCCACAGCGGTTTAGAAAAATAAAAGTTCTCCACTCCACCCAACACACGAAATTGAAATAAAAAAATTGTTGAAGAAAGGAATGAGGAAGTGCATGCAGGATTCAATCACGAGTAAGGCAAACGATTGACCGAGATGATGTTGGCCAATATTTAGTGCTAGACGTGTATTTTATACATTTTTGACTCACGTATCTTGCAATTTCAACGTTACTAATCGCTATTATCACTTTAAGAAGCAAGTACTTTCAATAGTATTGTATACCGGGTGTTTCAAAATTCGAGGTACTAAATTGCACTATAAGTAGAAAAACTGAAAATGAAGCGATATTCATGAGTGACAAAAATTTCAAAACTCCTAGTTTTCGATAAATGACGGCCTGAAATACCTGAGGGGTATGTACCCCCGTGTTTTATTTTATTTTTTTTTTTGTGCCGGTTTGAACGAAACAAGCTTTGTACAGATAAGTAACTGTAGGTTGGACTCGTCTGCTTTTTTCCATTTTTCCGATAGAAAACGAGATATTCAAAGAAAACACGAAAGGGGGGGCTGGGGAAAACTTATCTAGTCATATAGTTTTTGAGCTACAGAAATGATTTTGGTCTCTTATAATAAGCGGAATTTGATTCTCTACAAATAAGCCCTCTGGTTGTATGATCGTCGCAGAAATTTTGGAGAAAATCCTTAAACTATAAAAATGATTTTTGTTTTGAATTTTTCCTCAAAAGTGCGCTGTTACTTGTCTCCGAATTCGGCGATCACAAAACCCTAGTCCTTATTTGTTGTTGATCAAATTCCGCTTATTTTGATAGCAAAATCATCTCTGTAGCTCAAAAATTGTAGGACTAGATAAGTTTTCCTCGGCCCCTCTCCCTTCCGTGTTTTCTTTGAATATCTCGTTTTCTCTGGGAAAAAACACACACGAGTCTAACCCACATTTATTTTCAATTTTACGTATCCGTACAAGTTTCGTTAGAAGCGGCACATAAATAAACAAAAAAAAATTGGGTGGAACTTCCCCCCCCCCCCAAGTATTTCAGGTCGCCTCTTTTTGTCATCCATAAAAATCGCTTTATTTTCCGTTTTACTACTTAGTGTGAAATTTTGTACCTCGAATTTTGAAACACCCGGTACCTATACATAATTTAATGGGGCGGAAATTGATGTTGTGAACGCTAAGCGTCGGTTGTTGATGCCTCCAATTCCGAATTCATGTGATTGCCTTGCACATTAGTTGAAAGATATTCATGTCTGCGTGTACCATATATGTAATGGACCTGTTGCAGATGATCCCGGTAAGACTAATGGTTAACGGCTTTCTTCTCATTCAAAAGAAAATGTAATAGTAGACAGACTCTCATTCACAGTATGCGTGTTTTCGTGTAGTAAATGCTTGATATATTTTTGGCTAACTGAATGACTCTGTTGTGGTAGTTTCTTATCGGAAAATCACAGGTAATTTATCCAACGCCTCTAATAATCTTCTAAAAATTTCGGATTGGATTCGAGTGGTTAGCAGTGACTAATAAGTAATAATCCTGTCTGTACGTAATATAGAGTGCTCACCATGGTCAGAGTACAATTTGTTCAAGCTACTCATACCGAGTGGAGTAAGTAAGTAATCGGTACATTTTTTGTGTTACCAAAAGCTAATTTACGGGTTTGTGATTTTCGTTCGGGACTCTTAATTTTCCAGATAAGTGTTGTTCTGCGCATTGCTTTCATGTAGATTTATATCTGTGTACTGATATTTATACATACACTTTCTCTCAACATAGTAATAATAAACCCCTGTTTCTATAGTCTGGCATGCATTTGTAGATTATAATTATGATGTACACGTTTTACCACCACTTGTGCTCAAAACCGCATTTCGTAAGTGTTTGTATTCTATAACGTATTTCCTTCTTCTTCATTATTTTTTGCATCAACTACTGATTGTGTTGATTGATATGTTACATCGGTGATTTACCCTCAAAACTTCGTTATCCATTCCCTAGCTAATTTGTAGACTGTAGCTTTTGCGTTCTGTGGTGGGTTCCTTCTCTACTAGGCCTAATGTATAATTTTTTCAGTTTATCTCTTGAACTGGTTGCTTACTAAAAGTTTGCCTTAATCTAGTGGACTTGCTGCCAGATCCAGCTATATATATACTGTGTTCATAGTAGACGGATGTCTTAGGCAGTGTTCACACGTCCCTCAACGTAACGCGTTCAGTCATCGCGGAAATGAACACGAGCAGTCTGTCAATTTTTCCTCGCTGTCCACACGTAAACGCGAGCTTCATACAAATGAATGACGCCGCACGTTCAGTTATGATTAGTTTATTCACATTTTCACTTATCTTTCACGTCGGTTTGAAGTCTCATTCGTATCCCATAATCTTATAGCCTAGCCTGACTTTGATAGGAACAGCCTATTTTCAAAATATATTTAGCCTGATAAACTGATAAAAGTGAAACCAGCACGCAGCAATTTGCTTCGTTGTCGAATCAAAATTCAAAATGGCGTCAATGTTCTTAGTACAACATTTTCAGCTGAACTAGTTGTTTTGTGTTGAACGGAAATACTGTGATTCTTATCGTTAAAGTGATGATAGAAAAGAAAAGAATTTTTGTCGACTTGATTTGAAAATGCTATCGAGAATTAATTCAGTATTTATAGGTTCTGTTTACTTAATTTGAATGACGCGGCTCGTTCAGAAAAGGGACGTGCTTCACCCTTCAGTCTCCCCCGTTTGCTGCAGCTGCTTCTATCAAATGAATGCGCAACGTCCATCAGTTTGACTGAACGCGTTACGATGAGGGACGTGTGAACACGGCCTTCAGATTGTGAAGTTGGCCTTGATGTCTGAAATAGAACTCTACTGATTTCAGGTACTGCCAGCTGGTTGTCGGATGTCACAATTGCGGTGCTAGCCCCGTGCGAAATGAAGCGTTTACCATTTTGAAACCTTGCTGCGGTTAGTCGTACGTATCAGGATAGGAATACATCAAATACTGAACGTCTTAAGTATAATAATAAGTACATAAGTTTTCTAATTTCAGAAAATTTGATGGGAAATTTCTCGATTATTAATGAAGTCTTAAATTTATTTTTTAACGTATATCCAGGGCAGCATTCCTTGTGAGAAATAGCTGTAGGAGCTTTTGTACCGTAAGTAAAGTTTGCTGCGTAGTGTTTGCTGCGTACGGTGAAAGATAAGGAGCTCAATTGATTGGCCAATAAACTTAAGCCTCGACTTCCCGTACCTACCGACAGGCGCGCTGGCTTTGACGTGTAACGAGTTCAGGTAACCGCAATTTACAAAAATTCATTCTTACTGCGTAAAATGTAATTTTCAGCCGGTTCAATATAACTAGTTACTTGTAATACGATTCAAAGGGACCTACGCCTCTTGTCTAGTTTCGAATAAGCTTATCTATAAGTTTTAACTTTACCGGTCAATCGAATGCACGCCCTGATGGCTTACATCCTAAAAGATGATTTTTACTAGTAACAGAATAGCGTGCGCTACTAAAGTAAAGAGAAGCGATCTAATATTTTTCATTTCGAAATGTTTCAGTAAAATGTAAATGTATAACTTTGGCCACAACACCTGTTACTATAGCACTGAATAATTGTTACGGAACAGCTACGCACTGCTAAGATAAGTCAAGTTATAAAAGCACTTCTTTTTATAGAAAAAAAAGCTCCGATAAAAATAATGGTATGGTTTACGCTGTCTGTTAATTTGACTGTGAATTAACCGGTGATCTGCTTCGAATTTCACCTTTGGGCAAAATATCCAAAATTTTCGAACTTGTTCAGTTAATCTGCATCTGTTCAATAGGTATAGGTACGCTTTATGCTTTGAACGCTTCAATATCTGTTTAAACAATATTGAACCCTGTAATCGTAACAGTCTATCGTGTAATATTGACATCAGTAATTGTAACCATATACTGGTAACATATTTATATACTTAATCTGTTCTTTGTTACGTCGAACTGGTTAAGAAAATATTGCCACTGTACGAAGTATTTGCGTTATAATTTAGGATGATTGACAGTTAATCTACTTCAAAAAACAACAACGCCACCTAAAGAGTTTTTATGAAATGCCTGAGCTGTCAGTGGCATCAAGGTAACGTGCTGCAAGTCTTTCAAGTGCTGTATGTTTCAACAAGACTCCTGACATGACAGAGTCCATCAGCTTTACACTAGGCTATACCATGAACCTTCTCAACTGACAATGCTGCTTCTTTTCCACAAGTATGAAGGAGCTCAGAATAAATAATTTCATCTCTTCACTGTTTATTACATAACCTTTTCGACATCAGCA
>LQNS02000081.1:518175-530254 GCA_001587735.2 Parhyale hawaiensis
GTTATATACCTAACAACTCATGTTAATTTCATCAAAATCCATTCATAACTTTTTGAGTTATGGCATCGAGAAAAATGACGCAGACAAACAAACAAACGGATGAACATATCTTCACCAAAACTTAATCATCTGTTCCTCCTAACATACCTAACAATCCCTGTAAATTTCATCCAAATCGGTTCAAAACTTTTTGAGTTATGGTGGTAACAGACAGACAGAGAGACAGACACACAAACAAACAGACAAACACGACGAAAACATAACCTCCTTGGCGGAGGTAATAAAAGAGCTGTCTGTCTGACAGTCCGAAGCCTTATTTACCCCTATCTAATTCTGAAGAAAAAAATTCCGAGGCACCCAACTTTTTCATGCCAAACCGTATCCAGGATACCGACTAAACCCGAGAATTCCCGGGTTATTAGTGAAGGCCTGGTCACGGGCCTTTGTGAACTTGGTTGCTTTTGTGCACTTGGTGAACTTCGTGGACATGGTGAAATTTGGAGAATTGTGAACTTTTTCGATAGGATGGTAAGATATTTTCCAATACATACTTTCATGACTTATTCAACAAAAGGGTTGCGTTTGGTGCGGTAGTATATAATAAAACTAGGGCGCTACAAGGAAAACTTACCTAGAACAAGCATATCGGTAACCGAGCCTCATAAGGTAGCTTATATTTCCTACAAGCTCAAAGAACCAGTAAAATACTGAGCATTTGTATGACACAGTAAAACGTTTCATGACATGTAGCTACCTGATGATACTGGACATGTCGGGCTGCAGTGGCTGCTGCTGCTGGGGCAGTCTGGCAATGCCCTGCAGAGGGGAGGAGGCAATCAACTTGTTCCTGGCAGCGTCCTTCACAGACATGTCGCTCTTATCGAGACTGCTCGGACACACAGGAGGTGTTGGCAGGAGCGAATTCTCCTCTTCGAACAGCGGCTGCTGCAGCGATGGGAAGAGCAAAGGAGACCGCTGAGTAGCACTCACCCTGAAAAACGTCATGTCCTAATGTGACTTGAGTGTATCTATTCGGGTGCATTCAAAAGTAGCATGGTCTAGAGACTATAAACTATTCGGGGCACATGGCGATGAGATCATTTTGGAGATAAGAAATTATTTCGGCCTCACACATTTATTCTTTAACTTAGAAAATCAATAGAAACCCTGAAATGACGGTAAATGTATGCTCTGAGAGTTTATGTATGTACTCGCTTCTTGTCCATAGTGATTTTAACACTTCTGAAACTGAACACCGACGGTAAACGGGGAAGTGACGTCGCCATGATCGCACACTCCAACTAGAAAATAGGAAATCTACATCCCACATGCACAGATCCATGCCGCAAAGAAATCCCTAGTGCATCCAGACGAGTGTACGGCTGCAGTCGACCACACAGATTGTTTGAGTTATGAAGCAATACAGTGAAGGCTTATGACAAACTGTAACCCCTACCTCTATGATCGTTAGGCCAGTGTCTCCAGTAACCCATGAATGGCAGATGCCCATAATGAAGACTTTCTCTCCGACCTGGGAATGGAATGCCTGACTTTGCGTCAACAATAGAGGCAACACTTCTAATCACTCAACTACTGGGAAAGGAAGGTAAAATTCAGTTGCTTCAATTTGCTTGTTTAAACCCTCACACAAACTGACACTGCGAACAACACTGACCGTGGCTGGAAGGAAGAATTTAGAGGTTTTGTGCGCCTCATGGCAGGAGTGTGACCTGGAGTGCTGACGGTAGCGTTGTGCTTGTTGCCACTGCTTGGAGGACCAACACCTGCCCGGCCACGCCCAGCGCTCGACTTGGCGGACCGAGGGGCAATGCCTGCAGCGCCGAAAGGAGTTCTGGCAGGTCGGCCGCAAGAGTCAAACATCCTCCGCTTGGAGGCCACATTGGGAGTCGCGGTGGGATCTTCAAACCGACGTTTAAGGGTCTTCCGCTGTGAAAAAAAAAATATATAAAAAGATTTGCCACAGCAAAAAAAAAAACGGGACTTCAGAGCACCGCCGACTGTCCTTTGTACCGGAAGTTTCAATCAATGTTATTTCGACGCAAAATTAAATTGTTGTTTGCCTTTCCAGGATTCATTCAGAAACACACTTTAGGTACTAAAAGGGAACACACATTAACAACAGGCCGAAAGGTTTTGCTAGTACTGAAAGATACATCAAAAGAAGAGTGCACGATATGATAGATATGTATTTAAATAATTTAAGCCTCCCTAACTCAGTACTAAGCTGTTCTAACTTCTAAGAGAAGAAAAGAAAGGGACATATAGTTTGCTTAGCATCGAACCCTTGCACGAAGGTGTTCCCATACAAGATCAACGTGCATGGACACAGCCAGCAAATTAGGAATGAAAAGGAATAACAGAGGAAAGCAAGATCAGTAGGAGTAAGTATGAAATGAGAAGAAAGCTAACTGGGCACGAAAGACAAACGTTCCGAAGGCCTAGCTAATGGCTAAGTAACCTACAGGGTCCCTCTGGGAGCGCTGTTCCCCATGACATAGGATAAGAGAACATAAACTAACCAAACCTTATGGCCTATGGCACATCCTATGCCCCCTGAGGAGAGAAAGTGCAATCATTCACGTAGTGCTACAGTGATTGCACCCAGGTAATTAACTGAAGAACTTACGAAGTATCTATGGTGGCTGGTCATCACTATTGAAAATTGTAGAAGGCAAAAGAACACTATCACTTTTGGACATGCTGATACTGTTATCTCGACCTAATGGATGTCATTGTAAGGAAAAAATAAAAAAAGACAAACAATCTCAGTTGAAGAGTTGAAATAGAAGAGGCGACGTCGTGGAATGGTCATCATAGTAAAATAAGTAGGCCTATGCTAGAATCTAATATCCATACAACTACATAATAAACAAGTGAAAAAGAAATAATTTTGCCATAGAATATTTATGGTGGCACAAATATAGCCTAAGCTGGAATAGGAATATCACTAGCATTGCATGCGGAACAGTTGAAAGAGATGTGACGACGTCATAGACTGATTATGACGGCAAGATCAGGCTGAAATACCAATAAAACAATGGTATAAAGAGCACTCACCGAAGAGCAGACTTGTGCGATGGGACGGGTACGCACGTTGCGCGCCTGTTCCGCGTACCGTAGGGTGGTGCGGGTGTGCGTTAGGTGCGGCAGACAAGCACAGGCTATCATGACGGTCCGGGAGTTACCACACACGCTCTCACGTAGGAGCTGAGTCAGGATGGAGTCCCTTAAAAAAAATAAATATAGGTTAAGAGGCTCAACAAGCAACATGCCACAATCTCTAAGAACAACAATCAGACAAATGGGAAGGAGGAGCCAGGCGACCAATTTTGTGAATTATAAGAAGTGAACTTCATTCATGAGATTTGATTTACAATGATTGCAAACAAAGCATCGCCTTTAGCTATGTGTATATATATATATATATATATATATCACATGGTGTCTACTGAAGATTGTTAGGAAAATTTTATGACTTTTTATGACTTTTCAGGATAAATATTTATGACTTTTTTATGACCTTATATTATATATCCAAAAGTACGATTTCATATTCTTAGGTGAGAGTAATCTCTCTTATAACTGTTATTAATCTAAAACTCAATATATATTGTTTTTATATTTCATAGGGTCCCTCAAAATTACATGATTTCTCATGACATGTTTTCCAAAAGACAATAATTAGGAACAAGTATACAACCTACAAGACTTGGAACCGGGGGAGTGTCTAATTTCCCCAAGTAGGATCATTTCTCCTACTGCATGCGGTAGGTTACGATTATAAAATATCCATTATTCCAATCATCAGATGATTGACAAAAAAATTATGACCTGTGAGTGAATTTTATTACTTTTTATGACTTATTTTATGACCAACCAGTTTTTATTACTTTTTATGACTTTTATGACCTAGTAGACACCCTGTATCATTTTTCCATACCTTAGAAATTATTAAGGCATCACCCTTTCTCATACTAATTACGCCTTTTGCAGAAATCTTTTAGGAAATACGCACACCAAAAGCGGCATAGCAAGATAGCAGGCAGGCAAGAGCGAAAAGAAGGAGGCCCGTACACCAGAGGTGTGTCACAATTACACCATATCCGGGCTACCACAACCTGAAAAAAGGTTACTGTAACCCGTGAGAGCGCCATCTAGCGACAATCGGAGTAAGCTCACCAATTTCAAAATTCTGTTTAATTTGAAATTTTCTCATAAAATTATTATTATTATATTGGTACTGTCCCGCTATTTCTGAAACTAAGACAATAAGTAGAGATCTATGATGATTTACTCGGCGTACAGCCGGAACCACAACGTTGTGCTCAAGTGGCAAGAGATGAAGGACGAAAAAATAAGAAGACAGGAGAAAGAAGCGCCCGTGCGGTCGGTCCCTTCTGTGGCCCTACGCACGGGCGAAAGTAAGAGTCCCGCAGAAAAAGTCTGTCACCTCGATCGGCGGCCCACCTCGCTGGACAGAAAGGAAATATAGAGAACCTACCTAACTCGACAAAACCAACCTTCTCAGCAGGAACTGCGGCCAGATGCCACATCCCCTGTGGAAAAGGCACTCGGAACTTCTCATTGATCGTTCCAAGTAACTGATTTAATTTACTTATTCTGGTATAAGGTGTTTATCTGTTACGTATTTGAATGAATTTAGTGCTCCTTTTATTCAAAATAGACGTTTGTGCTCGGTGACCTACACCGCCGTAACCCGTGTCGCAGTTGTCATTGGAGCTATGATTGCGACACGGGTTGCGACTGGCTGGGTCACCGGTGTTACACGGTATAGCACCGGTAACCCTAAAAATGCCGATTGCGACACACCCGAGAAGCGTGAAATCACGACAGTACTACATGCAGTGTCTGGTTATGAGGTGCAGGGAGACGTATAACCAGACGTCCTACACGTCCATGTCAGGAAGACACGCACAAGCACCTCGAACGGCGTCTGGAACGATACTGGTGGTCACTGATTGGCTGAGATTGGGCAAAAGGGTGTTCCCTTACAGCTGACATAACTATCTGTAGTAAATGAACTGTGCGTGAAGCCATCTGCAGAGACGGTTGCTGATTTGCTACCTGCAATCCTGCCTACTTTTGCCTCTCTCTCTCTCTCTCTCTGTGCGCGGTTCCATAGGAAGAGCATGTATCCCAACACACTCCTGCAATCTAGCCCGCGAGTTTCTCGCCAAACTGCTTTTGGTGTGCACGTAGCCTTAGCATACAGCGTGTGCCTGGCAACGGCACCAGCAGACCTCTGCACGCCACTGATCTACGACAACAAGACTTAATAATAAACTAATAACATGGCCAAAAGTTCAACGCAGAAAACGTATTACCTGTACGGTACATGCACACTGCTGGCAGCACGTGCGGTGAGCACTTTACCGAGTGCCAAGAGCCCCTTGTTGATGGCCACACCTTCAGTGAAGAGCTTCTTGTCACTCACAGGAGCCTTGGAATTGTTGTACAGGCGCCCGGCATTCTCGCTGCCAGCCAAGTCAACGAGCCACAGCACGGACGTCCCAGACAAACGAGATACCTGTGAAATACAATACACAATTGCCATTATTAAGTCTACAAGTCAAAATAGACACAAGAACAAGAAAAGAGAGAAATATGCAAAATACGATGCACAACTGTCACTTTTAATCAAGTCTACGTGAGGCACCTACGTACCTAAGAAATATGATGCACAGCTGTCAATGTTAGTCACGTCCAAGATATTAGCATCGACGTCCCAGACAAGCAAGACGCCTGTGACATTTGATGTACAGCTGCCACTGTTAGTTAAGTCTACACAAGTCAGTAACTCAGCTTAGACATACAAGACAAGCGAGTTACCTGAGAAGTAGCTACGATATACAGCAGTTACTGATTGTAAAAAAAAGTCTACACGTCCGACTAGACAATGCACACGAACAAGATACCTAGAAAATGTGATAAAGTTATCAGACAGAGTCACTCAAGTCTACAAGTCAAAGCCCAAGCGTTGACGACAAGAAAGATTCCAGAAAAATATGATACAACTGCCGCTGTCACTCAAGTCTCAAACTAGATAGTAAATGTTGGGCACGGCAGACAATACCTATTTCTGTTTTGGAAAAAGTAGCGTCAGGCATCATGCTGTCACTGGAACCAACTATGCTATGCGCTTAGAATAATTTTCAAGTAATTGCAGTACCAGTGACTTATCTAACTGCACCATATAGACTATGCGTAATATGGTAGATAACAAAATTGATTAACAGCTTATGCAGCTACGTTGAGCGAGACCATTTTTACAGACTTTCTTCACTCCAATTTATACGACCAGTCTTACAAATGGTTGCGTGTGTGTATCAATACAACTCTTCAATATCATTCTGCATGTCAATCGCAGCTCAAATGCGTAAGAGCCCGTTTTTTTACCTTTCTATAAGTACTTCATGCTGAAGGTTTTGCGCAGCGAGGTCCACCTTCAGTCAAGTCTGGGTCTTCTCGGAGTGCACTAAACCACCTACAAACCTGAGCCTTTATTAAAATGTCATCTCCACAGGGCTGTTTAGAGATTACTCAGTTTGATTTGTGCTGTGCCTCACCCAGGGTTGGAAAAACCAAGGGTTTAAAAAAAAAATGGGTAGTGGGTTCTATTGGGTTTTATGTAGGAAAGACTGCCAATGATATTATTGATGCTTTCTCATTGTTCTGCAATTATTCAACTGCTTTGGAAGTGAGTATTCCTTCAACAACTCACTAACCAAAGTCAAATGATGGTGATGATTTTATGATACAGATAAATATAAATGTGTATTAGTAGGCTATCTCAAATGGGGGCACTGATGACTGGCTAATAAATGTGTATGTATGGTTCATCCTTCATACTGACCAGTTCCGTACATACCGTATAACTTTGTCCAGCCTGATGCGAAGCACAGACTAAGTGCAGAAAATCATTAACGTGTACAAAATTCTGCAAGAACTAAAGCTCGTGCAAAAATTTCAGAAAAGTACAGAAAATAGCAGCCATTTGGCATACACTGGGTGTTAGTTAAAGCTTGTCAGGTTTAAACCTAGAGAGTAAATAGAATCGATGTAGCCAATATGAGTACTTTGTATGAATAACAAAACGGTAAGAGTTACTTTTTACCACAGTTATGGTTCAAGTTTCAGTATTTGCTGCTTTTCATTACACTTGTGTAGCGTATTGTTCAGTGTTGCCAAAAATCTACGGTTGTAGAAACATGATCATTCAGCAAATTCTGTTCTGAATCAATATGAGCTAAATGTCAATACTTGTCGCTGCAAATCATATCTTAGCCAATAAGGCTGTCTCACTGACTTTGACAAACATAGTAGAGAATGTCCTGCAGTTCCAGATATCTATTGTTATTACATTTCAGCCTCCATAGTTATAGCCTTTTAGCTGTTTGAGATGCCACAGTAAGTCTTTTTCAATTGCATTCAGTGAGAAACTATGTTTATTTTGCATTTTACTAAGTAGCTAGACACTGCTCTCAAGGATTTAAATATTTTGAAAAACAAAGAAGCGCCTTCACGGGTATAATATGACGGGCCCTAAGCCTGTCATAATATATATATGGGCCTTACGACCCCAGGGGCAAAGCGGAGAACCTTTTTCGCAGGAGATGTTGCATCTGGCTGCAGTTTCTGCTGACGAGGTTAGCTTTGTAAAGTTAGGTTGGTTCTCTATTTTTCCCTTTCTGTTCCGTGAAGTAGACTGTTGAATGAGATAGCCGGCCTGGTAGTAGGTATGCGGGACATCTCCAAAACAAAAATGGGGCCAACCACTTGAGCGTCTCCTATACTTTGCGCCCTGTTTCCCTGCCAGTAGTAGTTGACGCGGCCACGCCTGCGTATTATGCGGTATTTGAATACTGCACAAGTAGTTTCTCTGTTGAAACGCTTAAGTCGCGGCTACAGAGGTTAAACAAAGTATATAAAAGTAATAATAATAATAAAACAATGAAGCTGCATTTTATTTGCCATGGGATTGAATTCAACCATTTATTGCCCACAAACAAATTTAGAGAGGTGCTTGTATATCAGTGATGAAATGAAAGAAGTTAAAATGTTGTCATCCTGAGTGTCTATATTTGTTTTGCATGTGTATATTTGTATATACATCTTTCCACCCAAAAATTGCCATAAGGAATTGAACTATCGTGACAATCTCTTGTAAGTAGGTCTGATAGGTTTAGACTGTTACACACAGATAAACATTACAATAATGAAAACTTTCTGAGTTCAATATACGTACAGTAATATATCAGCATAGCTAACTCATAGAAAAGTTGTGGAACTTTTTTGGGTAACAGGTAGCAATTACACTAATACAATTGCATAACATAATCGTAATACCGCTTTTTAAAGGCGCCATTAGATATAGGATCTAATAGGTAGGTGTGTTGGAATTCGATTAACAAGTGATACTGTTTGGAAAATAGTTGAATGTTTCTCAACATCAACACGCACATTTTGAAGATTGAGAATGGAGCGTCTCATCTCGTAATTTTGATGGGGTATGAGTGATCCGTAATATTGTTGGAAGACAAGAGGATGGTTGTGTATGAGTGAACGGAAAAACGTAAGAAGTGAATAGTTATACACATCTTGAAATTGCAACATTTGTAAATCGCGGTACATATCACTATGATCCATCAACGGTATATTAGTTCGATCTCGTGTAACGCGAAGTCAGGTTGGTTGACCTAGATGTGAAAAACGCCCAAACTGCTGCCTCAATACTTTCAACCTCCGCACTATTGTGGGTGAGGATCCCTTCAACAAGGCATTCTTGTTTACTCCAACTACAGTACTGTTATCTTCTATTGTGTAACACCCTCTACATCTAGCTACATAGTACCTATATAAAATGGTCATTTTCACCACTTCCAAGCCCAATTAATCACACAATTTGGAGAGCATACTTGTAGTTTATCTTCACCACCTAAGTGTTAAAAAGTTTAGTTTGTATTGATTCAAGCACAGTCATTTCTGTACGTGGTTAGAATAAGATTAGAAAATAGTTGCAAAGACAGCCTTCTTGTGGTAATCTCATTCTTCAGCAGCTAAAACCGCCACAAAACTAGATTCATTTCCCTAAAAAAAATCATCTGAAGCAGCCTAATTCTTAGGACTCTAGTCTCTTGACAATGATTGCATTTAAATGGTAAACAGTCAACAATTTACTTCACATGAATGTGCTCAGGAATAAAACCGCTACTGAATCTATGCATTCAGTACATACCAATTTCCTATAATCAAAAACCCATTTTTCGGGGAGTGCAACACTTGGCAAGCCAAGTCATGTTTGCGGCAATGCCATCGAAAGAATATGAAGAAACATGCCACTAAGACTATTGACCAGCATGCACAAGAAGTCAAAAATTACAACCTGTTATTTTAGGCAAAGCTAACTTGGGAACTCAGTGAGCAGTAGTTCAAGTCGTCAGTCAAAAGAAACTTAATCATGAACTACTTTGCTAACCAATAAACTATTGCCGACAGGAACTCTTGAAGGTTGTGGGCAGTAAAAATGCATGAGTAATAGAGAGCCTAATACATTCTTACTTAGTTGTTTAGGCTCTAAACTAAATATTTGACTGTCCACATGAAATCTAGCATATTTTCAAGGATTCATTGAGCTGATATAGATATCATACACTAAAACATTTTAAAATTAACATTGACACTTCAATTATTAGTACAAACGTAATATAGGTGTAAGAAATGTGTTCACTACGGCAAGACCCACTAGTTACCTAACACATCAATCTGTGTAATTTGGCCTGAGGCATCAATTGTTGAAGCTTTAGATGTGAAAATTGGAATAAATAAATCATGATGATGATCACGGTACCTAGGTATATAACTAAGGATTCAATCAGGCTGTCCATCAATAATATGCTTTGAAAATTGGGGTTCTAGCTAATAAATACATTTCTTTGATTAGTTTGAACTTTGAAGTTATCAGTTTTTTGTTTTGAATCCTTGAGTATATGGCCCTCCAATACATTTCACTGAAGGGTTAGAGATCAGCTTCTGAACATATTTTTGAAGTGTGCAACCAAGCATTATGCCATACTTGACTTGGTAGTGTAGTGATAAGTGGCTATATTTAAAGTGTTATTCACAGCTATCCAACTTTTAATGGCTCAAAAATGCTCCTTTAAAAAACACTACTGCTGGCTTTTTAGGTGTTTTTTCTCACCTCTCGCTCACTTGACACCGTGTAGGACTTAGCCCAGGAGATTATGCAACCTTTACATCTTGATACCTGCTTCACAAGTGGAAAATCGCTTCAATTTTAAACTATTTGATAGAGTCTTGCAAAGCGTTTCATTAGGTTGTAGGATGCTAAATCTCTGTTCCTCTTTTTTAAAAGTTTTTCAGGCTGTTGTCGGGTCTTCGGAGGAGGTGGCTTCAGCCGATTCGGAACACCGCCAAACTACGAGGCTGTCCGCCGAGTGGCTAGGTCATCAGCCATGTGGCATCCGAGACAGCCAACCGAGGCTACCTCGAGGCGTGTGCTGGCTCCGCTCCCCATGCCAAGGAGCTTCTAATGGGAGGAGTAGGCGCAAGCCTTCTCTGGGCGAGTAAACACATGGCTTTGTCACGGGACTTGGAGCTGACGTTTGGAGTTCTATAATTGGCTGACAAGGCTGAGAGCCTCTCAGTTCAAGGAGCTTGTATAGAGAAGGAGGGAGCCAGTAGCTTAGCCCGTTGAAGCTCGAGAGTCTCTTATTGCTGTCAGCCAGTTGTCGTATGCACCAATCGCAGATCAGTAAAGAGTCTCTTATGGCTGCAGCCAGTCGCGTAAGCACCAATCCCATATCAGTAACTCGGTTCGTCTGCTGCTCCCTCGTGAAACTCAGTGCTCCCCCATCTTTTCCTCCAATGAGCGTCTCACTGCTATAAGAGATCTGGTTGACTCGCTGGCAAGTCTGTGACTGGGCCACAAGGCTTCCTCCTTCTCTATTGAAGCTCCTTGTCTCAGTTGGCTGACGGCCGTGGTACGAGGAGGTTGTAGCTTATGGCTCATGCGCTATAGTGTGGTTGGTATCTTTCTTATTGCTTTAAACGGACTGGGCATTGTTTAACCAAGTTAAACCAAAACTGCCCCGCATTTTGAATATATCAAACTGTTTTTGGCTCAAAGATTTTTGAATAATCAATTTGCCGTGGGTAGCACTTTTAGACTAGCCAGTAATACCACAGTAAACTGAGGTAATACGTTGATGTCTCAGCACGAGCGATTGTGCACAACCAACGTCTGACAGCCACGCAGGCAATGTCGCAGCAGCTGCATAGCCGCTCTCTGATTGGACAAGCTACTTAGCCAGTCGTAGGGGAATGTTCACTCGAGACGCTCCGGTAGGGTAAATTGAGAAGGTGCGCTCCTCTCTATTAAAAACTCGGCAAACTCCTTGCCCCATGCCCACTAGTGAAGCCGTCAGGGCAGGTCACCTGGTGCCTGCTCTCTCCCTTCGGCTTCACTTGCATCGACACCATCTCTCCTAGCGAGTTTTGCCTCGTCCATATAATATGTCCTATTGTATATATGGAAAAATTATATATAAGGAAAAACTTTCAAAAATAAAAAAAATGCTAACTGCAGGGTGCAGAGCACAGCCTCAATTATGGCAACCAGGCCTTTGGGTGGCTCTGCACCTGTTGGAGTGTTGGTATGGACTTGGCATGGCCTCCAAGTCTGCAATAATACCTCACTCCATCAGCATCGATCTGCCGTGCAAGCCTCACTAGACCACCTACCCGTTAACAGGGTTTTGGGCTATGCCCCGCCGGAGATTTCGCCCGACGAGGCGGTTCTCTCTCGTGCGACCCGTTCCACTCTATCACAGCTCAGGTTTCTGCTCTGCCCTAATGTCATACCGCCATAGGATCAGACTGGCGGATTCCGACTCCTGTACCGAGTGTCACCGCGCCCCCCATACCGTCAACCACCTGTTTGAGTGTCCCGCCCACCCTACCGCCCTCCTTCCTACCTCTCTGTGGGACAGCCCTTTATCTGTGACTGACTTCTTGTGTT
>LQNS02000081.1:603677-633239 GCA_001587735.2 Parhyale hawaiensis
ACTTCGCGCCCTGGCGGCGCACGAGCCTGTGGATAACCACGGGAATAATTCGGCGCGATATAGGCATTGTGCCACTGAAGCGCTAGTAAAACCTTTACTACTACTACTACTACTTTCTTGAGTTTCGCTCAGCTCGTGTCTAGCCAAGTGCTCCTCTAGGAAGGCAGTGTTGCGGACTCCTACGGGAGATTGGACCGATAGAATCTTCCTGCTTCAGCCTTAATCTTCTTCCAGGTGTAAAGAGCAAAGCTTTGGGGGCTGCCGGAGTCTGACCATGGCCTCCAGGTAGGCAAGCTATCCTGCTTATCCAGTCCACTATTTTCCTCCTCAGAACGCTTTGCAACTTCGAACAGTAGGGCGTTCTTCAGCATTCATTGCCAGGTTTAAGAGTTGGCGCCTCTGGAACTTCGGCCCCGGCGAATTTTCTGCCTCTGCTAGACTGTGTACTTCTGGCGTAAGTCGAGACGCTAGAGAGGCAGGTACCTAGTTTCCGACGCAAGTCTTCTTCCTCGGTGACTTTCTGACTACAGGACTTGGCTTAGTCGTCTCCTTGGCCTACGATGAGGACCTCCGGTAGAAGAATTGAATTCAGACTTTAGTTACAATGTTCTAGCATCTACTGTGTTAGAACGAGCAGGACACCGTGGCGATTCTAGTTTACCCTCTCGTACGCGGATGTTTAGGCTCCGTGCGTTGTGTGTGTCCTCTAGGGGACTGGGTCCTGCGCTCACACTTAGGTTTTGCATTCAACCGACAAGAGGTGCCTAGCAAGTAGACNGCAAGTAGACAGGTTTCCATTAGCTTGCTGTCAGCCGCCTGTACGATACTTTGATGAGATTTGAGATTAGGTTTGTGCGGAGGTAGCTTCTGAATCATCTCATGTCCAATGTGATCGATCTATCGCTACAGCGGCTTGTGAGAAGTCAGTAGTCATTCGCCTTCTCCCTTCCTTGATTACTCGGCTCTTATCTGAGCTGGAGGCCTACCGGCAACAGGATAGCCCGACGCCCCATTTGGTCGTTCTCTTGGACTACAGTATTTTCCTTCTCGAGCTTGGAGTGGATTTGTCGCTTAAATGGCTAAAATCTTTATGAGGGATTCCCTTAGGAATCAGTTTAGCCGAGTGGTTCCTGGCCGAGAGGAGCCTGAGGCCTCAAGCTGCTTCGAGGGAGTAGGATCGGATAGGAGATTAAGTAACCTAACATTTTATCTCGGAGACGATCGTTTACTAGGAAATTGTCCTGACTGAGCACCGGCAGCCCACTTGTAAGCCTGGTACCTGCCTACTAGAGTTTAACTTGTCTCTCGGGAGCTAAGTGAGATAATATCTTAAACCAGCTTCGACTAGGCTTAGCTTTAGTTCAGCTCTTTTCCTTATTATACAGGTATGCTTGCAAGCTGTGCTGGCAATACCTTTGAGTCCTGGGTTTCCCTAGCCGGTTTAGACCTAGCTATACAATAGACCCTGCAGTTTGTACTGGATCAGGCTCAAGAGCCTCCCCTAGAAGAAGCTAGGAAGTGCTTCAGAGTCCAGACTCTTAAATCTGGACGAGATGCTTAGTTTAACTTGGGCATAGCCCAGGAAGTATAACATACCAGTTTTTTGGCATGGTTGATAACGTGTCAGAGGGTCTTGTTCGGCCTGGTTCACGCTTATTATCGTTTGTAATGATTTTATCGCTGAGTGCAGTGACATAGCCAGATTACGGAAGCCCTTGTCAACGTGGACTACCTTTTATGTCTGTGTAGGATGGCTAGATGCGACAAGTTGTTGGAGATTGCAGCTGGAAACTTTTTCATGAGCCTAGCTAGTACCTAGGCCCAAGACGGATCAAAGAATCCAGATAGCCTAATGAGGCCATTGTCTTTTAGCTTGGTGAGATGCCTCTTTATTTCATCTCTCAATTGACAGCCTTTCCTCCAGATGGCTGCCCTACGTTTTCCTTTTTTCCAGTGAACAGGGAGTCTTCCGCCACTAGCTCCAGAGCTCTAGACGATCTGGGACAACTGCAGCAGGAAACTCCCCGAGAGCCTGTTGGGCTTTATCTGAGGCACAACTCAGATAATCTGCGGCCTTCCAGATCCATTGCAGTCCATCATAACAGAAGACCTCTTTTCAGACTTGAAACAACCGTCTGTATAACATCGCCGAATTAAACTTGGCTATTTATCTACTCTATAAATAATAGTATAATCTGCAGCAGATACCAGTGCAAGCGTTAGTCCCAGATCGAACGCAGTATAATTGACTTACCTTTAGAGACACAGGAGTGAGAATAGGTCAGAGTCTTGAGTTTTTCCTTACTAGGGCAGGACTTCTTATGTTCGTCCAGGATCTCCTCCGTGATCCTAGGGAAAGTTTGTCTCTTGGGGACCTTTCCGAGAAACGGAAGGGGCCTACGTTCTGCTAATGTTAGGGTTAGCCTCCAGACGCTACATCTCTTAAACAACGAGATGAGTCTTCAGAAGTGGATCAAGAGGATACTGATCTACAAAGTTTACGCTCAGCTGCTTCGGAATTTCTACAGATGAATAGCTACCTATGGTCGCCTTGTTGGAATGTTTGTCATTATATTTAGAGGTCTTAACCTAGAAGTGCGACAACTGATGATGTAGCCGGGACCCTGGTAAGACCAGAGGACTGGAGGACCTAAATAGTCTTAGGCTTTTCAAATAGGATGAGAGCTCTTTTTGGATGTACGGCCACAGATAGAGGCGTGTTGAGGCCTATAACCTGCTTGCAGCCCAGCTGAGGGTGGAGGTCGAGTAGTCTTCTAGACTGGAGTTTGCTACTGTCCCGCAGAAGTTGCCACTCTGGCGACTGCAGGGCCCGGAGAGCCTGAAGATACTACTAAGATGGTAGCAGTGTCGTCGAGTTGGCTTACCTCCTGGTATTAAATGGAGCATTTGCGGTTATGTGGGCCCTTGAATCTAGGTATAACTTCGTCCTTTCCCGCCTAGATTAGGCCTGAATGCCAAAAATCCGTGATACGGTTGTTTTCTTTGGAGTTTGGGAGAGTTGATCAGCAAGACAGGTTCTCCCTGTTTTCTCCTAGTACCTAAGATGGTCTCGCCTTAGGGAACTACCATCCAGTTCGCAGGCCTAATAAGGATAGCTAAGCTATAGTCACCGTTCTCTGAGGATTTTAAGCTTGTGGAATGTGCTTAGTTGCCAGTAAGGCAAGTGATTCAGAGGTAAGGAGACCTTGGCGGGATCAGACTCCTCTATTCTGCGGCCAGAGGAGGAACTTTCGGAGTTCTTAGGGACTAGCCTCATCTCCTAGGTGGTCTCCCTTTCCTTCGAACTGGATGGTATCCCCCTGAGTACTGATTTATCTTTGGTTGATGTATCAGGCCTATTTTACAGCACTTGATCTCCCAGTCCAGGGAATCACAAAACCTCTCACTGCTTCGCCGTGGGTAGGTCAGTACTCTCTGACAGAGTTACTCTGCTGGAGTGAGCCACTGCAAACATCCGGAATGTTGTTGCAGTGGTGAACGTAGGCAGAGTACCTCTGGAGTTCGGCAGAGCCCAAAGCCCATCCGTTTTGTGATTTTGCTCTAAGGAGATATTTGCTCGCAATTATAGTGAAGAGCCTAAGGAGACCAGGGCTTATATAGAGGGCAGACCCTCCGGCCTATGACGTCATCTAAAAAAATCCAAAGTTCTGTCTGCTACCCAGCAGGTAAAGAACTTGGAAATTTGACCAAGTCCTGCTTTTATCACCTTACAGTGCGAAACTAAAAATTTCACTCAGTCCCATCACCTATACTTATAAGGGCTCAAGACTTGGAATTGTTCAAATCCTGTGCTGATACCTGTACAAGAGCAGGACTTCATGTTTTTCACTGAGTGTAAAAAAATATATATACTCTCTAGAGTACTTTTGTTAACGTTGAGTGTGATGACTCGGAACGCCTTCCTTGATTTGAGTCTGCCGGCCATCGTGCCGATGCCTCGAGTCTTAGTGCTGTTCGACAGAGGTACTCTGCCTACATTCACCAATGCAAAAATATCATTGCAACATTCCGGATATTTGCTCTGCGTTGGAACACAAAAATCTGGGTTACGATCGATGGTCGCATGCACTGGCGCAGCAATATAATTAATGTTTATGTTACAAATTGGATTGATATACGAACATATTGAGTTATGAACTCAGTCACAAAAGCAAATTTCTCTCATAAATCAAGGTAGCTACCATCTCCTTTTTTATATGCATGTTTTTACCTGCATTTATGCAAAAAAAATCCTTATTTTGTCTTTCTCACGTTTCTTCGGTTTGTCACGGTTATTATTATATTTATATAGCTAGTCCTATACTATGGGTGTATAGTATTAGTCATTAGGAATGTGCCAGATAGTGATTTTGCTGGATACCAGATATCCAGTGATATGTGATTACCGGATATCCGGCCGGATATTGAAGGTATATTTAATCAATTTTTGTGGTTGATGTAAAATTTATTTTGAGACCTTGTTACCTCCGTCAAGGAGGTTATGTTTTCGTCGGGTTTGTCTGTCTGTTTTCTATGTTTCTTATTCTGTTTGTTTGTCTGTGTTTCGGTCATCAAGATAACTCAATAAGTTATGGATAGATTTTGACGCAATTTACATGGATTGTTGCGTAGCTACCGTAACGGAGAGTGAAATTGAAACGGAGGGTGAGTTTGAAAGGCTTCCATAGAGCTTTTCTTTTTAATGTAATATGTAAAACATTATAGGTGTATGAAACTAGGTATAGTATAGTTAGGTCTATAATATGTAATATATTACATTAAAAATGAAAAGTTTTTGAACGCCTTTCAGACTCACCCACCCTTTCAATTTCACCCTCCGCTACAGTATGTTGAGAAGAACAGACGATTTAACTTTTGGTGAAGATCTGTCCATCTGTGTGTTTGTTTGTATGCCTCATTTTTCTCTATACCGTAACTCAAAAAGGTATGGACTAATTTTTATGAAATTTACATGAGTTCTTAGGTATATCATGGAGAGTAAATGCCAAATTTTTGTGATGATCTGTTAATTTGTTTGTCACTGTTTTTAATTTTATACTGGTTTGCACAATAACTAAACCAAATTGTGAATGGATCTTCATGAAACCTATAGGAGTTGCTAGTAATGTTGAAAGACATACCGGTAAATAATTAAATTTTGGTGATGATTGGTTGGTTCGTTTGTGAGTTTGAGTAATGTTTGTCAGCAGCATAACTCAAAAAATTATGGACGGATCTTCAAAAAATTACTGAAGCTGTTGACACTGTTGAAAAGCACAAATGAGTAGCTAGATTTTGGTGTTGATAAAAAAAATCATAGTCTCTGAACCAATTTTAATTTTTCGTAACTGTTGTCTTGCTTGGGGGAGGTATGCACTCTCAGAGTGCTCTAGTTCACAATGCTTCTGTTCTAAATTTCTAATTGGGCTAGAGTGGAAGTGAGCGTATAAACTTATTCAGTGGCCAGGATATATAGGTACGCTTCTTCTAATATGAGTTAACAAGCTATTGTGCATATACGTGATCTCTAGCAAATTCGGTGGATTTTAGCTTGGAAAATTCCCAACGGTGCTGTAGCTACCGGTTCACTTTGCATCAAATGGAGTAGGTACCATATTTCGCGACTCCCGCTGCTTAAGAGACTTCCAAGTTACACTTATTTTGCACATTCGTTTTTATCACTGATGTATATTTCTGTTGTTGCAGCTCCGCCCTTCCGCAAAGTACAGGCACGAGTAGCTGCTATAATAAAAGGTCGTCTTTTGGTTGGCCACGCCCTCGAGAATGACTTTGGAGTCCTGCAGATAACGCACCCTAAACATCTTATTCGTGATACTAGACGGTGAGTATAGCTAATCCAACTTTATTTGTGAAATTACTAGGTAGTCAGGAAGACTAGGTACCTATCTTAACCGTCGTATTGGTTACCAGGAAGTTAGTATGCACTGAACATTTTGCTAGTGATCAATTCTAGTTGTCGAGTACAGCCTCGCCTCTGGCTACTGGTTGGCGAGATTCTCCGACCATGTTATTGTTGCTACCTGGTAAGTGTGCCCTAAACATCTTGTATTCGTGATACTAAACGGTGAGCATATCCAGACCAAATTTAGTTCCCTCCCCAAGGAGGTTATGTTTTTCTCGAGTTTGTTTGATTATCACCAAGAAGATAATTCAGAAAGTTATTGACGGATCGTTACCAAATGGATCGCTGGGATTGTATTGTTCAGTATATTAAGAGGAACAGATGATTAACTTTTAGTGAACATCTGTTCAACCATTTGCTCTCTTTGTCTGTTTTTTTTTCTCGGTAGGTTAGCTCAAGAAGTTATGGACTGACTCGTTACGAAATTTGCAGGAATTGTTGGGGTACCTTTATTTTCTATACCTACCGGGTGTTTTTTTTTAGGCGGACAAATTTCAACCATAGGTAGAAGGACTCAAAATAAATCGATTTTCATGCATGATAAAATGCCCAAAACTCCTTAGTTTTCGAGTTATAATGACTTAAGGAAATTTAAAGCTTTAAGTAGGATACGACGTGCACCAATGTTAGCGCTATATTTGATCGTTCAGCACGTTTCTGACCCCACAAATGCAGTTTACACTATTTTTACGATAAGAGGTGCAAATATTTCATGGTTAGGAAAAAATATCTGCAGTTTCAAACTTAGCGTTAAACGTAATCACACTCCTGTAGGGCGGACACTCCGTCAGAGTTTCCATCGGTGTCTTTAAAAAAAAAAAAAGAATGCAAGGGTTGCTGCCACCAGATTTTGGACCTTGTGTGCAATTTTCAGAGTGGCTCATGCAACAAAGAACAAGGGATCGCAACTTCTCCAAGCTGATTCTTTTCCACAGATGAAGCGTACTTTACTCGCGAAGGGGTTTTTAACATTCACAATAATCATCATTGGGCTCAAGCCTCATAATCCTCATGTCATTTCCCAGATAATCATCAACATCGATACAGTGTAAACGCATGGGCAGGAATGTGGTCGGCAAACGTGCTGAACGATCAAATTTAGCGCTTACATTGGCGCGCATTTAGTATCATACTTCAAGCTTTGAATTTTCTCAAGTTATTATAACTCGAAAACTAAGGAGTTTTGGGCGTTCTATCATTCATGAAAATCGATTTATTTCGAGTTTTTCTACCTATGGTTGAAATTTGTCCGCCTAAAAAACACCTGGTATAGATATATATATATATATATCTTACTAGGACCAAATGTCAAATTTTTATGTTGATCTGTTAGTCCGTTTGTTTTTAGTACTATGTTGATCAGTAACATTACTCAAACAGTTATGAACAGATCTTCATGAAATTTGTAAGAGTTGTAAAACATGATGAGTGACACAAGTGACCTAATTTTGGTGATGATCGGTTTGTGTGTTTGACTAATTTGTTGAAATGTTTGTTAGCACGGAACTCAAAAAGTTGTGGATGTATGTTCATGAAATTTACAGGAATTGTTAGAAATGTTAAAAGGCACCAATGATCAAATTTTGATGATGATCGGTTTGTCCTTTTGTGTGTTTGACTAAAATTTGTCAGAACATAGTCGTAACTCAAGAAATCACGAATGAATCTTCTAGAAAATTACAGAAGCTGTTATTGCTGTCAAGAGGCACAACTAACCAAATTTTGGTGATGACAAAAAAAAAAAATTCTAATTTCAGGATCAATTTTGAATTTTTATTTTTCGTTAACAATGCCTTGCTTGGAGGAAGTATGCTTTTTCAGAGTGCTCTACTTATGATAGTTGCTGGTGACTTTCAAAATTTTTTCTGCAATATTTTCTATGCCTTTTTTACTCAAGTTCCCTTTACTTGAATGTTGCAAAATTTTCTACCTGCATGCTGCATAGAAAATAAATAGGGGGTGCTGGGCTTGCACCAAACACTAGGGTGTATGTGTTTGGGAAACACTGGCAAAGGGGTCCAATTCGGTTCACCTATCCTATGTAATGGGGAGCAGCACCGATAGCTAGGCCTTAGGGACGTCTTGTCTTTCGTGCTTTCATCGCTTCCTTCTGATTTCATAGTCCCACTAAAATCTTACTTTCCTCTATTTATTCTCTTCTTCCCCGACTTGCTGTTCCCATACGCGTTGATCCTGTGTAGGAACACCTTCGTGCATGGGTTCCTGGTTTCTATCGATGTGTTTGATGTCCCTTGTTTCTCTCTGCTAGATCGCCGTTGTTGAGGAAACGGAAGCCCAAACTATTCAATATAATAACAGCTAGAGAGCACTCTGAGCGTGCATACCTCCCCCAAGCAAGGCAACGGTAACGAAAAATTCAAATTGGTTCTAGAACGATGACTTTCTTCGTATCAACACCGAAACCTAATCATTTGCACCTTTTGATAGTCTTTAAAGTTCCTGTAATTTTTATGAAGATCTATTTATAACTTTTTGAGTTATGCTGCTAACAAACATTGTGACTAAGTCATACGCACAAACAGACCAACCGATCATCACCAAAATTTAATCATTTATGTCTTTTTACATCACTAACAACTGTAAATGTCATCAAGAGCCAGCCATCTATAACTATGCAAAAGACTTAAGTCTAAGACACAAATGGACCAACCGATCATCACCAAAATTTAATCATTTAGCTATGTCTTTTAACCAGAGCTGAGATTCGGTATTTTTTCTGTACCGCCGTATCGGTATTCGGTAGTTGAAAAATTGGTCATTCGGTTCAGTATGTTTCCAGAAAATATACCGAATGATTCAGTATTTTTTTGGTATTTGGTTCGGTATTATTATTAAAACGTCGGGCTCGGGCCTCCACGGACAGGAAGCATAACCCAATTGAAGCACTTTGCCGAAGCATAACCCAATTGAAGCACTTTGCATGCAACACCGGGAAACCCGAAATGTTGAAGGAAATCCAACAGAAAGCCATTTATAGCGGACTTGAACGCCTGCAGGCCAACGAGACCCGAAGCCGATGCCGGCAATGAGTTCCAAACCCTAACAGACCAGGGTACGAAGCACCGACCGAACTGATTAGTTCGCCACCTAACATTTTTCGACGTGAAAGAGTGCGGATCGACCACAGCACCTGTAATTCTCCTAGAAACTTTGAGGGCCGGGACGCGAATTTTTTTTCCTGAACCTTTCAGCAAGTACAGTCTCAAGGCAGCCAATGGCGTGGCAGGTCACAGGCCACAGTGGGAGGGGCGAAGGGTGATGCTCAGTGATGGTGCTGCACTCTGATGCATACNAATCCTGGCAGATACCTACCACAAGCCTATAGATTGTGTAAGTACTCTAACAAGGCCACAATAATCATTGATCTCAATTACCCCCACTACATCTCAATTGCCCCACATGATCTCAATTACCCCATTCTCCGGTAGTCTTAAAGATTCCTGTAATTTTTATGAAGATCTATTTATAACTTTTTGAATTATGCTATTAACAAACATTGTGACAAACATACGTCAAACACACAAACAGACCAACCGATCATCACCAAAATTTAATCATTTATGTCTTTTTAACATCACTAACAACTCCTGTAAATGTCATCATAAGCCAGCCATCTATAACTATAAAAAAGACGTAAGTCAAAGACACAAATGGACCAACCGATCATCACCAAAATTTAATCATTTAGCTGTGTCTTTTAACCAGAGCTGAGTTTCGGTATTTTTTATGTACTGCCGTATCGGTATTCGGTAGTTGAAAAACGGGTCATTCGTTTCTGTGTTTTTCCAGAAAATATACAGTATGATTCTGTATTTTTTTGGTATTTGGTTCGGTATTATTATTAAAACTTCGGGCCCGGGCCTCCACGGACAGGAAGCATAACCCAATTGAAGCACTTTGCATGCAACACCGGGAAGCCCGTAATGTTTCTGAAGGAAATCCAACGGAAAGCCATTTATAGCTGACTTCAACGCCTGCAGGCCAACGAGACCAGAAGCCAATGCCAGCAATGAGTTCCAAACCCTAACAGACCAGGGTACGAAGCACCGACCGAACTGATTAGTTCGCCACCTAACATTTTCCGACGTGAAAGAGTGCCGACCGACCACTGCACGTGTAATTCTCCTAGAAACTTTGAGGGCCGGAACAGAAGAATAAAACCAATACCTCTCATTGTACACCTTATAAAACATGCAGTTCGGCCACCCCCTGTCCTGTGGGAATGTTTCACCAGATCGCTATCTGTGCACTGCCTTCTGGCCGAACTAACAATTCGGTCCAACAGACTTGACTGTCAGCTGCTGACGCTCAGACTGGTGAGCAATACTCTAACAAGGCAGCAAAAAGGCACAAAAGCATCTGCGAACAGCGTCACTGTCACCAAACACAGAGTTCACCTTACCCAGGAGCCCAATGTTACTGGAAGCACGTGGCACCAGTCTCCTAATATTCGGCTGAAAAGTGAGCTTCTCATCAAAGACAACACCAAGAACCTCCAAGGAGCTAGACCTCTGAAGCAAAGTGTCATCTATCACCAGATGTGGATGCTGCGGCACGTGACCGAGACCGAATGACAATCATAGACTTGGTCTTACTGACATTCAGCTTCATACTCCAGGCCGAGCACTATGCACTAATGAGTGACAGATTCCTATTCAGAGACTGGGCGTCAGCGTTTTGCATGCCGGGAGCAGGTATCACTGGTATCAAAGTGGAGTCGTCGGCATAGTTGATCATTGTGTTTTCCAGCGAAGAGAACATTTCACTAGTATGCAGAACCAACAACAGCCGGCCAAGCACGCTACCCTGAAGGACGCCTGACTCCACCGTTACTGAGACACTCAAAATGCCGTCAACAGACTCACTCTGCGTTCGCTCAGAAACAAAATCACAAATGATTGACAGAACCCTACCACCCACACCAACCGACTCCAGCTTGTATAGTAATAGACCCCTGTGATTGACCCTGTCGAACGCCGAGCTAAAGTCCAATTATACAAGGCGTGCCTCAGACCGATAATCCAGCGCGAACTGCAAATGGTGTAGCACCGACAACAAGGCGTCACAACAACCAAAACCAGTTTTATACGCAAACTGACCAGCAGGCAGCAAACCTATAACCTCAGTAAAACGACCAAGCGTAGAAGCGACCAATTTCTCGAACACTTTCGTTAAAATAGGCGCCAGCGTAATGGGCCGGTAGTTGGCGACATGGGGCGACACTGGACCCTCGAATGGGAGTAATATTCCCAACAACGGGGAATATTTCCTAACCGTATCAGGCGCCGAAAAATCACTCATAGACTGCAACAGTACTTGACTCTTAGGTCTGGCGCTGGCGGCCAAAAAGTCTGCAACGGAAAAATGGGATGTTCTTTAGAGCTATTCTTTTCCCCCTATCTAATACTGGAGAAGAAAATTCCACGGTACCCAACATATTTCTTGCGGAGAAGGTATCTTGGATACGGCGGGGACGCACTTGGGCGCTTGCCTGCACGACCGTGTCTGAACATGTTCATAATAGCTCTTGAAAAAATTCCATATCTCCCATTTTGGCCGCCAGCATCACAGGCCATTTGGACCTAAGAGTCAAGTACTGTTGCAGTCTATGCTTGAGCTAATAAAATAAGTTCAGTACCGGAACTCAGGATTATTTCACTTTGTAGCTTTATATTTAGTCGAATCACTAAGGCCCGCTGCTAACTATTGTCCTTTCGGCAAGACATCCTCTGGTTTCTCTGCATATAAAAGAGAACTCGGGACGTATGACAGTGATTTCGAGAGGCATCAGCCCCAGTACAGCGATGCAACATATTGTATTTCTGTCGAAGAAAAGCAAGTTTTTGGGTTGATCGTATCTCGCGTTTATTTGCTGTGATGGCAACCGTATTTTAACTAGTAGGTATTGAAACATTGTTCATTGAAGTTTACAGAATTTATTTGAGTCACCGCCTTACAACATTTGTGGCGGTACTAGGCAACTGTAAAGGTCACGTGCTTTCCCTTTCCCTATTATTGAATATTATTTTTCTTATATTACGCAATTGCGCCAGTGCAATAGTGACTTCTATACACTATTATCATTGTTTTTATAATAGTAAGATTACTCTTGATGCACGTTATTTATCAAATTTCCAGTTTTGTGACAGGGTTGGCGATTTTTTTTTTTTTTATAAAAAAATCAATGATTTTTTTATCTACTGTATTTGACTTTTTGATTTAGCTTTTTTATTTTTTATATTTTCTTAATGTAAAATGATACAATAATTCTTAACAGTTCTTCTACAGTGTGCTAAAGATAAGACTTAGCTACTCATAAAATAAGTGCTTTCCTACTTTCTTTGTGCTCAAAATTTTCAACACACAGTAAAAAATACAAACTAAGGCAGTTACCGAAAATCAAGTCGGGTACTACGAAATCCAGTGTAGTAAATGGTGGAGCAATAATTGGCTATCAGCCATGCAATTCCTGAGAAAATAATGCTAAAATAGCTTTAAGCTTGAAGATGATAGGTAACTCAGCTCAGTGAAATACACATGCAGGTTCAGGTAGGTGAATGAATTTTTTCAGTTGTCTAACAAAATTTTTCCGAGAGTGGTTATCAAGTTCAAGTTGCATCATTGGGTGAAAATGTAAAGCAAAAGCAAAGCTAATTTAACAAGAGATTCACAGCATCTCACTGTACAGCTGTCAAAACAACATTACAACTGAAATGTATTGACTAATGATACATATATATTTCTGTAGCAACAGTAGCATTAAATTATTGAATACCATATAAATTCATGCATGTGCTTTCTCTTGTTTGAATTATGTAGCTAGCTATGTAGAGGTAGAATTCTACTAAAGGGAACCTTAGGTAAGTTAAAAAAAATGGTGTTGTGTTCCGTAAATGCTTATAGGCCTAACAGTTAATCCATTGATAGTGTAAAAATATTTCATTTCGTGAAAAAATCAAATAAATAAAAAAACTAAAAATCATGATTTTATGTGCAATCTCAGTTGCTTTATTTAGTTGATTAAATCAAATATGATTTAGTCGATGCCACCTCTGATAATTGCTCATAAGATTTAATCATTAGATAGTGTAGAAATATTCCATTTCGAGGAACAATGAAATACAGTATACCTATAGGCTACACATAAAAAATCATGATATTTGTTCATGAAAAAAAAATCAATTGATTTTAATCAATGCCAGTCCTGCTTCGATGGTAGTTCCCTAAATAGTGGCTCATTAGATGATGAGATCAAATTTTATCAAAGCATTGAATTTTTTAAATACCATAAAAATTCAAACTTACGCATATAGCTACTTCCTCTTGTTTTTTTATGTAGCTAGCTATGTAGAGTTATAGATTGTTGAATTCTTTCAAGGGGAACCACTGATATGTTGAAAAATAGAACTGGTTTTGTGTGGCATAAATGCTGATAAGAGTTTATCATTTGATAATGCAAAGATATTCCATTTCATGAAAAATCAAAAAGCGACACCAAAAAAAATCATGAATTTCTATAGAAAAATCACTGGATTTAATCAGTTGATTCATTTAATCAATGACAACCTTGCTGTAATGATAGTTACTTAGATGTGGCTCGTAAGATGATAGATTAGATTAAATCACAACATTAAATTATTTATATATGTAGCTATCATAAAAATCAAGCATTCGCTTCCTCTTGTTCTAATTATGTATGTAGCTCTGCATATAGAAGTATAAATGGGTTGTGTTGTTCAACTCTATTTAGGTGAACCATAGGTATCTTGGAAGATAGAACTGGCATTTTGTTGCATAAATGCTTATAAGAGTTGATCATTTGAAAGTATATAAATATTCCATTTCATGAAAAAATCAAATACTGTATAGGAATAAAGAAGTAATGAGTTTTTTTTAATAAAAAATCAAATTATTTAATGAACTGATTAAATCAATTTGATTTGATCAATGCCAACCCTGATTTTGTGAACAAGCTTCAGGTGCAGCTGAGGCGCTCTTCGCTATCGTGTGCGTGGTCGAGACTTGCTATACCGAGGTAAGACCTCAGTCGAGACTTCGTACTCTGGGGTTCTGGCAGTTTCAGACTCTGACACTTTGAACCTAAACACTACCCGACTCTTAGTAACTTTGACTCCGACTTTTTAAAAGCTCAACAACATGGGCTCATTTTCGCCGACTGCAACTCCTGGTTCTAGTCTGCTACCGATTCCCGACTCCTGGCCTTCGAAATTTGCCGATTGCAATCGTGACTCCAACACCAGTTATACTGTATGTTGTTTTTCATGCGTTGACTGTGGCTGGTCGGATATTGGCAACGATATAAGCGGTTTTAATCCGGATAGGATTTAAATTGAACGTCAAGCGCTTGCTACTAACATGTTTCTTCAATTTCAGGTTCCGTCCTCTCTGCTTCAACAATGATAAGCTTGCACCGTCGCTGAAAATCTTGGCCCGCACATTTCTAGGTTATGAAATACAACAGGGAGAACACGACTCGGTGAGTTTGTAACTTAATCTCTAGACTCGGTAATATCGCAGTTGTAGATTAGGTCGGTGGCAATGGACGGGGTGGTTTCCCTATTCCCAGTTATGGAGTCTCGGATCCTCGCGTAGGTTATCTTAGCCTGAACAGGTTGGGTCATCGCTGGACCACTCTTGCATGGTACTTGGCTTCTTCACACATGATGTCACTTGAAGTGAAATTTGTTAAGTAACTGGGTGTAGGCTAGTGAGTGACTGTTTTGGCCGATTGTTAGTCTTGTAGATCGACGAATATTTCCTTTAAAGATGGGGCGATGTTCGATGTTAAGATGTTCTTGGAACCATCTAGTTAAACGTCATCTTTTTCCATACCATAAAGAGCTGTAGATGTATTTAGTATTTTTCTTCTCTTGCCTTTTACTGCTACTTTAAACCAGATTATTTCATCAAACAAATTTTTAACGTGCAATTCAATTTCCCCTCGTCTCTTTCTGATAATACCTAATTGCCCCTACTCAGCGCTTTTATATGGCACGTGCAAGGAATGACCTGACTCTTTCAGCAAATTTGCTGTCAATCCAGTTGACGTCACAGCTAGAGGCAGTGGGTGAAATTTACGACGCACTTTGCGCGTGGGTTAACCTTTTACGTACGGTACTCGTCATGACCTTATCTCTCGCACGAATTGAGCTCTTTTGTGTGTGTGTGTCCACCTTATTTTACTCATTTCTTTAGCGACTTCTCTTTCTCTCTCCTTTACCACCTTGCTGTTCATTATGCGCAGTTTTATTTTGTGTGTTTTTCTGTTTTTAGGCGCGCGTCTTCTCATGAGAAACTGTTGCTCTAGCCACAGACATTGGCTTGAAGAATCTTATACCGACGTAGCCAAAATCCGATCGCAAACCTGTATAATGTTAATTCAGCGCGGCAAATTTGAGGAGTATTGTAATCGTATTAATTTTACGATAAATCCGGGGGCTGCTCTAGTTGCGTCATTAGTCCTCTGTTGCCTAGGGGGCATAGGATGGGCCATTGGGTTAGTTTGCTTCACCCATCCTACATTACGGGAAGCAGCGCCCCATGGGTATTGTATAAGTTACCTTAGCTAGGCATTCGAGAAGTCCTATTTGTGTCCCCTCTTCCATTTCAGGGTGTAGACTGTAGAGCGAACCTTAAAAACTTTGAAAGCTTGTTTTAGGGGCACAACACCCTCAGGTGTATACACACACATTTAAGTGTCAATGGATTTGTGCTCTCCGAGTGCAGATCTATTTATTAATACTGTCAAAGATATTGTATAGGTGTGTGTGTATGCATATATATACACACACACCTCAGGGTGTTGTGCCCCTAATTCAAGCTTTCAAGGTTCGCTATACACCCTGCCATTTTATGCTCTTGCTTAGTACTTTCGTGTGCTGTTACGTGGGAATAACTATACTTCCTTCTCCAGGTGGAAGATGCCAAAGCTGTCATGCACCTATACAACATATATCACAGAAAGTGGGAGGGGCATATGAGCAGAGGCACCTCCGGGCGCTTCACATCATCTATGCTACCCAAGAAAGGTCCAGGTCCTGGCAAGCGCAGCAAGAAGCATATCAAGAATAGGAGGAAAATCGGGACAGTTGCGTACGGCAAATCTCGACGCAAGAAGTAACGAGTGTCTGTTCTATTGAACATGCCGCGATTTGTTGAGAATGACTATAAATTATTGAATGGAGTAACCCTGTTTCATTTATCCAATTTAAAGCCTACGCATTTACTGGTATGTTATTAGATTGCACCAGAAGAGGTAACTGCATTGAGTTTAATTTAATGCCAAATGTATTGAAATAGTAGATACATGCATCAAAATTTATTCCAAGAGTAGCCAACTCAAAATTATTCATTTAGTAAATACATTAAAATGTGTTAAAATAGTAATAAATAAAATGTATTTAGTAAATGCGCCTAATTCTGTTTGAACTCTGTAGTAGTTCAATTTAGTTACGCTTTTAAGTTTTGTTGTAATACTTCGAACATGCCTTGTTCAGCGTATTTCCAAGTGCTTATGGCAGAGTTGGGTGGACAAGATCAGACTTGTGAGTCCAACTCGTGTCCTTCTCCGACTCCATGTAGGTCGAAAGTGTATCAAGAAAATTAGTGTTAGAATGAACCGGCATTTTTAATTCACGCAGCTACTGCCGCGCGGTTGGACAAAGATGCGTACTGTACTTTATACTTCCCCGAGTTCTTCTTTTCTATTGAAATTAAAGTTAATTTTTTTTACAGAACAACAGGGGTTCCGCCCCCGGTATTATAGAAACCATAACTTAGTTAATTAGCGAAAGAAATGAACAGCTGTGATCAGCGAGTTTCAGGAAAAAAAAAGAAACCGCATAGAACAAAATCTATATTTCTGCACAAAACTTACGATAAATGAGATACTTTGAATATAAAATTAATGCTGACAGTAAAATGCAATAAATATTGGAAACAACGCGAGTGATCAAAACGTATTAAGTTACTATTCGCAACAGCGTATCTAAGCAAGTGCAGCAAAGAATGTGGAAACCTATGAAAAGTGTATTCGTGGTTTAAAACTAATAGCCTACATAGTGCAGGGAAATCTCGATCTATATCACCATTCATTACACCCGCAGTAGAAAAAAAAATAATAATTCATCAAACCCAACCTTTTCAAAGTGCCAACGTTCACAAAAAAAAATACTTAATCCAAATTATTGAAACTTATTTTCGCTCATACGGACTATACTTGGAAACAATCTTGAATAAATATTCCGATTTCATTTACGACATAAGAATTGCAGAGAAGGGAAGAAACACGTTCCAAGAAACCACATATTGCACTATAGCTCAAAAATAAATCCGCTGAGGGGAAAGATCTTGACGAAAGTTCGTAGAATTACAAGAAAAAGAATAAAACGTCACAATGTACGAGTAGAAATATATATATTACTCCCAGTGTGGGAACTTCCCGATAAAGGTTCATTTTGGCGCCTGCGATACATTTACATCAGTTTTAAGAGGTACGGCGTCCCTATTTGTTTTGCTCACAAATGTGTACAGGGAGCCGGTAGAGTTACTTTCAACTAAACCTATCCGTATATCAGCCTGGGTTACCTCGCGGCAATGCCTTTTTCCCTAGGATGCAATGGGATAAAGAACCCTTGTAGAAATATTACACAATAGTATAAACAAGGTTGAGAAAGAAGCTGAAGACTGACCACGTTAAGGCATGGCTAAACCCCATATTTCGCAGGCTAGTGAACTACATAAGCACCACGATTACTAGAATAAGAGAACATATAAATCGAGACTTCCCTGTAACTTATGCGAGCTCAGCGCTACGTAAAAGCTCGAATGAATAAACGAACTTTTGATATTACAAGCAATACCTTTTTCTCCTCCCGAGATATTTAATCCATTTAAAAGTTGCGACTGATGTACCGAACACGAAATGAATAGGTTTTTTACAATAAAGAGGATATCTTTTGATACGACGTTCGTTGGGCTGATAGAGTTGCGTACCGTGCATTTAAAGTTTCACCGTCTCTTATTACTTTTCAGCAGAAGAAAATTCCGAAAAATACCGTATAGGTACCTACTAGGATGTATTCACAAAACTTTGTAAGCTTTATTCCTAATAAAATGCCAGTAGAGCTCGTATTAACAGTCAGTAGAGCTCCTATTAACAGTCCGCTTGACAATCACCCAGTCTATACATCATATTTGATCACTCAGCAAGGAGCTCCGAGTACTGCAGCTCTCCATTTCTGCAGCAGTATTTAAGTTAGTCAATTTTAAGGTCACACAGTCTATTGGCTTCTTAACAAATTACCAAGAGTATATCCGTAAAGTAGTTGTTGAGTGTTCTGAGGTTAGTCATGTAAGACTGAAAAAGTTTAGAAAAAAACTGTGTCGTTCGCGGATCTTTCGAGTCGCCTAGTCTGATTGAGGATCTTTTGGGCCATCCCGTGTGCTGAGGATGACCGCTTCTTCAACAACTATGATGCAAATTAGTAACCACCAGGTTACGTACGTATTTGAAGCCAGCTCCTAGACAACCAAGTTTATTAATACTGTGACAAATACCGCTCCAAGGTCAGAGCAACGCCGCCCTATTTACCGCCAGAAGTATAAGCATTTACAGAGAGCACCTGCGTCACCCAATCTATGCCCTTCAGGACATCGGCATATACTCCAGGGATTCCAGGCTGTCCGCACCCAATGCCCCAGGCCACGATGCCCACTTGGACGTAGGTGGCGTGGTCTTCGGCCAAAGGACACACCAGCGGGGATCCTCCATCACCCTTGCAGGCATCCTCCCCATTGGGACCGCCTCCAGCGCACGTGAAAGTCGAGTGCAGGTGGAAGAACTTCCCTAGACGCGTGGTTCTCAGCGCTTTCTCGCAGTTGTGGTGGTCCACAATGGGGACTGAAACCTTCTTGAGGATGTTTTGGAACTCGCCCTCCTTGCCAAACTCGTTCTTACCCCAGCCGGTGACAAAGCACTTGGTAGGGTCGACGGTGGTGTACTGATCCGGCAGGCAGACTGTGTCGATGTGGGGCTCCAGCTGTATTGGCGACTCAAGGAATAGGATGGCGTAATCGTTCGCCAGAGATCCTGCGTTGTACTTCTCGTTTACGATAACTTTGGCCACTCGCCTGTCCACGTGGCTGTACAGCTCGTACGTTCTCTGTGTATCCCACTCGCCCACGCGCACCTGCAAAAACAGGCATTAAAAATTATTGTCCATCTTCTAAAATCAAATTATAGTCTTACCCTTATGAGCAATTAAAGTTTGCAATTCAATAGGTTATGACAGAAGAGCGGCGAACTTAAGTTCTGGTACTTGTAGCAACTAAATCGTATGAAACTCATCACTCCAAAGGCAATCTGATGAAGAAATAAAACACTAAGTATGTCGACATAAACGTGAAACTCGCGCACGAGGGAGTTTCCCCACACGATCAACGCGCATGGGAACATCAATTCGGAAGAAGAGGAAGCCCAGAAGAAAGCACCATCAGTAGAAGTATGAAAATGGAAGGGTGGGAAGTGGACACGGAAGGTCGACGTCCTGAAGGCCTAGATATGGTTAAGGTACCCCCTACAGGGTCCACCGGGAGGTGCTGCTCCCCATAACATAGGATGGGCCTAACCCTATGCCTCCTGAAGAGGTTATTCTCACCACAAGTAGAGGTTTAGTTTCTGGGTACACCCTTTTCGCATAAGACATCTTTTGCTACAATTTTCCATGGCCTATGGTTTTTCAACAGGAAGCCCTTTGCAGGGAGGTCACACAGCCTGCTACAGATTGGGGCAATGGGTTCAACCAGCTATCAGCAAGGATCTTTAGCGTTAGCGACATGCTTTCCAGCCATCCAGTTTTTAACAATTGCTTCGCCTTCTCTGCAAGGATAACAGATTACCCATTAACAGAAACTAAATCAAGGAAGTTATCAATATTCGATCTTACTCTTGCTCTCTTCCAGGACATTGGAATTCTTGTCAGTCGCACGAGTACGCCGAGTGCCGAGCTTACGTCGTTGGCATACTAATTAGAACTGAGAACTCTTAAGAAAGCAATTTAATATTTGGTTTCATGTATATACGAGTACAAACAAGCATTGCAGGATATACGTCGTCTCGCAATAAATTTAAAATCTTCGAATTTTTCAGTGTTACAAACTCAAGTATCCAAAACTGAAAGCTAGTTTAGGGAACCTTCAAACGTTTACAGCTGTGTGTCAAATAAATGCATGGTACAAGCGACACGGAGACTGCACGCTTTCGCGCGAACCGACGGGAAATACCCGCTTTGGTGCGCTGCACGAGCACGACACTGCAGGTATTTCTTGTTGATACACGGGAACACGCGCAGTTTAGCGACAACACTTTTCGCAGTACAGGTACGTCGTCGTTGACATATCTGACAGCGTATAAGAATCCCTGAAATATCTACAGCTGCACAGCAAGATAATATGGCATCAATAAGAGACGCACAGGGGCGTCTTTTTGGGAGTATATAGTAGCTCTGATTCCTATGGGAGAATTAAACGGACTTATCTTGTAGCTATCAGTAGAGGCGGCATCAGATACTGTGGGATAGGCAGTGGCCGAAATTCCGATTCAGGCGCAGTATCAGAGGACGCCAGGTTCTGTTTGCGATGTAATTACGACTGCGAGGGACGACCTCCATTTGGTGATCCAAAAGCTGCGCTCGAGAGCGAAAATGACGCCCCTTATAACATCCAAGTGATGCACATGCAGTACTAGGATACATCGCGTATCCGAATGCAGAGCCAGGAAAGAAGAGGAAGAACAGAATAAGGACCAGTCGCAGAAATGCAAAGAAAAAAAACCGGCCAAGAATCAACGGCAGAGCTGGGTCTAAGGTGCAGACGAAAAGGAAATGCACAAAGAAGACCATCAGGAGGTGCGTGAAATGGTAAGACCTACAAAGTACAAACGCAGCAGTGTCATTCAGCGATGCCAAAGTCTTCGAGAACATCCACTGCCAATTCCACAAAAGTTAACAGCCAAACTAAACGTTTAATTGCGCTTCTGGCAATTATTTGAAAAAAAAGTCATTGTCGATCAGCTGTTCATTCTCGTTCGGTATTTGAAGCACTTACCGCACGTAGTAAAGCTCTATTTCTCATTATAATCGCACAATTAATATCGTGCACAAAAAAGACAGAAGGGATACCTCAATCGGTTAAACACGGTTAGTGCCAGAATGCTGATTTCGTTGCTGCCTTTACCAAATTAAGCAAGGACAACTGTTAACAGTAATGTGCGATTTTATCTAGGTACTTTTCTACTGACAAATTTATCAGTTGGTTGGAAAAGCCAGGTCCACACTCAAATCTTTCGACGCCATCAGGGCGCATCGCGCGTACGAATGTTTTATTGTTTCCTAGCGAATAACAGGAACGTGCACCTAACCGAATTCCTAAGTCACTGAAAATCTAAAAATCTCAGCATACCAAGCTTCACTAGTGGCGTTACGGCGAATAGAAAATAAATAACGTGAATCATAGAATAATTGGATAATAATAAAATTATAATTTACTGACTGAAATCAAAAATGTTTCATTTAATATTTTTTTCTTGAAGCAAATTATATATAAATACGACGTAAGGAAACGTCATCTGTTGGCAAGAGCCGCCTGACGTGATGGCCAACACATCAGCAATTCTTTAACTCGACACAAACTGGCCTTTGCGAGGCAGTAACCAACCGTTGGAACCCTTTGCACGAAGAACAAATGACTAGCGTGTGAACGGGCTGCAAAGGATGCAAAACCTGGTTACGAAAGATGTCAGCTGGCAATGCTGGCGGCACCAACCTTGAGGATGTTAGGTGTGGTCTGCCAGGACTGGACGCAGTGGGCGGCGGTGAGCACAACGTCAGGGTACAAGAGCGACCCGCCGCACACGTACAAATTCACTTCCTCAGTACCAACGAACTCAGTCTGCAGAATGGCTGCCATCCACGGGAACTCGCCGAACTGGGCTTGCTTAGCCTGCGGGAAATAATAGGATATTATCCATAACTATTACGTATCTGTGGGATATTTTCGCTGACAGGATGCCATCTGAGGAACTCTCTGAACACAGCTAGCTCAGCCTACAATGAATGTACTTCTATTACTATATTATACATAGGTGTGCTGTCTGTATGTATCTATATTAATTATTTTGGCGGAAAAAACAACGATCGATAAATAAAATCTCATTTTTAACGTTTCGACCGACTGGTCAATCTGTCCGCCGTACCGTAGCGAATGTGAGGATGTGTAAGTAACAATACTTTATCATAAACGTCGTTTCGGGACCCAACCAAGGTTGTGTCTAAGAGCCTTGGCTCAGTCGTACTCCGGTCATGGGAAATTGTGCTTCGCTGCGGGATGTGGGTGTTTTCAAAAACTAGTTAGTATTCTTTAGTATCTAACCATTCTCAAATTGAGCAGAGGGGACTAAACCATACTAGCTGCATTTGATAGTTTTGTTGCAGCATCTAGGTCGTTAGCAGTCCGCTTCAGTATGGGGACACACTGCTGGCAATACCACGATTCCCGATACTTGATAATATCATGCACATAGTATTATCACCCCTAGATCAATCCTAAAAACACAATGGCATTCAAGTCAAATACAGTGTATTCAAGAGGATATTCGGAGACTAATATTATATTGAGTGGCTTAACTGTAACTATTTAACGCCCAAGAGGACTATATAGTCTCGTTTGAATCAGTACTATCCCTACGAAAACCGGCTGTTGATTCTGGCGTTAATGAGTTGGAAGCTGCCGTTACCACAACAAAGGCGATTTCACAGAAGACGAAAACAGAAGGAACATACACCATGTCGACAGAACCGTGAATTTCACAGCTAAACAATCCTAAACTGGCGGCCCCAAACATGCCCAACTCATTCAGCATAGTACAATCTCACGCAATGACACTCCGTCTGCACCGAGCTCCGAATAGATAGTGCCCTTCGGGGAGCAGACACACACAAACCATACTATCACCTATACCTAAATTCTCCTTTTCGTCTCGCAGTAGCAGGCTGCTAAATCGCGGTAAAATTCTACCAATTGTAAATCCAGGAACTCTCGAACTGATGCTGGTGAGCTAGCGACGTTCATATTTGGTAGGTACCTTTCGTACTCAAAATCCTACGTCGTGTTCGAAAGAAATCCTATGCTGTACTCTGAAGCCTACATTGTATTCGGAAGAAACCCTACATTATACTAGAAAAGTAAAAAAAAAATTCAAAAACGTCACCCACTGTAAATCCAGAAACTCGTGCGTTGACGCCGGTGGGGTTGCGACGTCCGCATTTGGCGATGTAGTCCCCGCTGGGGCCCGGCACGGGCACCACGGCAGCGTCGGGATGTTTGCAACACACGTCCAGGAAAAACGGACACTTGCTGTTAGAATTAACGCGCTCAGCGGCCGTACTGTTAAGCGTGTTGCCAAACCTGGAAAAAATGAGTAAGCGATTGTAAGCAGAAACGAAGCACAGCTCATTTGTACACACGAATTTGGCAAAAGAATATTTTCTGTAGTTATACTACACCGCCTTTGGTAGCCCCAACTTTCTCAGACTGCACCGTTCTGCCGAACGATTTCGTTCTTCAGGAGAAAGAGCACTTGCGGCGAGATAACCTCGTAGGATTAAACGGCAATTTTCGTAAGAACAGCACTACTGGAATGGTTTTCTGAAAACAACATCGCGAATTTAGGATAACCCTGCCGTTAGGGAGCTAACCCGTGGATATCGGATTCAGCAGTTGTACCGTATACGGTATACTGTATATTGTTTGCAGGTTATTCGTACAATATTGAAATGGTTTACAAATTCTGTAAGAGGTTAACGTTGGACTTTCGGAATTGGCGTCCTTGACATTACTGTACTAGAAGTGCATTACAGCAGTAAAATAATTTGAGACTGAACATTTGCCTTTCTCATCTCCCGTCTCAATGATGCCTTGCGTACAACCCTTGCAGGCTCCTTAGATCTAAGAGTCCGGTTTACGACAGTATTATTCTTACAAAAATAATACATTTCATAGACTGAAATGTGTTTATTCTATGAGGACCAGTATACTTCATTGAAACCGTGTTATTTCTACGAGAAACTATGTTTTATCTACTCTTCATAGGTTATGGACAACACGTTTTAAAATACGGCTCATAAGTGCAAGACCAATTCAGTTACTAACTTGACAGAGCCTGACCTAATAAAAATTTCTCAAGAGTCCTTTGTGTCGAAGCAAAGCGAAATAGAGTAGAGTATGTCTGGGTAACAATGCCGCGCCTGTGTGTCCGCAGTGCATGTTCAGGGCTTAGTGAAAAGTGCAACTTGAGATGGGAGGGGTCTTGGCTCAGTGCGTCATGCTTCTGTCGGGTCGCGTTGCATTAGTTTCAGCAAGGGTTCCAATTTTTAACATAAACTCACCTGATGTCAATGATTCCCTCGCCATCGGTGATAATCTCGCCTTCCTTGCACTGGTAGTACGGCACACATTCGCACGGACCTTCGCCCGCGGTGGCCTTGTCGAACAGACTCGCCAAATCGGAGAGATCATTGATGGGGATACTGCCGGCGCTGGTGGCGTGGGGCCGGACCCCCGTTCCTGGGGGAAGATTGGCCCCCGTACCTATTGCGGCCCCAGGGAAGACATTGGTCCCAGGGACTGGGACAAAGCCGCTAGGGGCGAAGTTGTTATTAACTGGCCCTGAGACACCGGACTGTCGGCGCAAGCGCGATCTCGCGGAAGCAGGAAGCGCCGCGAGGGCGCAAACTATTGTGACTGTGACCGCCAGGCGAATCATTGCTGGTCCTGGAAAGCGGATATTCGTTAGTATATAATTGTTCAATGATAATCAGCTGTGACTGGAAGCGCCAGGTGCATCACTGTTCATCTTAAACTATGGAAGTTCATTTGTAACAGGCATGTATTAAGAGCAACTGGAACGCCGGGCGCACGAATGCAGGTCCTGGAAACGGACGTTCGTAAGTGACACTGCAAGGATGTTCCGTTGTATTATTAATGAATATTATATTGAATAGCTTGAGCCTCCGTTTCCACAACTCCGGCGATCTAACAGAGGAAGAAGGAAGGGGCAGAGAAAGTTGTTGTTGTACCTTGTCAGAAAGTTTAAGCCTCCGTTTACAGAGTACTACATCGATGGAAACGTGTATGGAACCCATGCACGAAGATGTTCCCACACAGGATCAATCCTCATGGGAACAGCAAGTTAAGAAAGACGAGGAAGAACAGATGAAAGTAAGATCAGTAGGAATATGAAATGAGAAGGAAGCAAAGCGGGCACGAAAGATAGAACTAACTCTATGACCCATTCTATGCTCCCAGAAGGGCTGTTCAGTGATAACCACAAACGCCAGACGAAGCATCGTTAGTCTTGGATTATTGGACGTTCCTTAGTAACAGCGCACGAATACCTATTCAATAATTATGGCAAACGCCGGCTGCATCATTTCTGGTGCTGGAAAACTATCAAAATTTGCGATCGATTCCTTTATAAGTAAAGAGTAACAACACAAGAGTTCACGTACGACAAAAACGCCCAATGTACCGTACTTAGCAAAACTGTATATATACAGCAATTTCAAGACTAGGTACCATATGCATCGCACTAAAGATAAAGAATAAATCTAATTTTTCAGCGGGAAAAAAAGAAAGACATGCAGTACGTCGACATTAATAGGAAACTCACATCTGTCTATAATTACCGCAAAGTGGACCACAAGTCGGGAATTATGAGCACAAGAAATCAAAACCTGTCAAAGGAGTTTTAAAACGAGAGCCAAAACCAAAACTGTTACCAGAAATGTATGAGAATGTCAAATGTCGTACGTATGGGTGCCGGTGCCCATAAGTACGCGTTCCTAGAGCCCGGTGCCCACGTAACAACTTTCGCTGTCGCTAGCAGCCTAGAGGCAACTCAACTAATCCGAGTGAGTAGTCGTGGCCGTGACTTCAGCATGACATCTGTGAACATTGTGTTCTAATTCCTAAACTATCAATCTTTGCGGACTTGGAACAGCTCATAATTAGGTGCGATAGTTGAAAGCTCGCCGTTGCCATTTGCTACGGTGTACAATTGCACTAGCGACTGACATATTCGACTTTTTGGTTCATTTGTACAGTTGAATTTTACGCAAGCTAAAGCCGTGCGGCGGCTACGTACACGGACTTTATAGTTGAGTTAGCGGCAACGAAAGTTGTCACGTGGGCACCGGGCTTTAAAGTCCGCATGTTTCGTTGTATCCTTGTAGTGACAACTGTGTATACCAAAATATTTATGCAAAACTTCGGCCGACAAGTTAGTTGCCTAAGCCAGTAGGGTAAAATGTCTAGTACCGTTCACCATGTTAGTAGCCGTCCACTTGGCACTAAAATACTTCCTGTGTGAAAACTAGCAGTGCTAGAAAGCCGTATATAGGCTTACGCTGTAGGCTAAGTAGTGCCGCACCACCCTGAAAATGATGGGCGAAAAAAATAGAAGAAAAAATAGTAGTGGTTTTCACATTTTTTCCACTAAAAACATGAAAAACGTGTGAAAACCACCACCATTTTTTCGTGTTTCATTTTTATCGCTCGTCATTTTTAGGGTTGGTCCAGCACTACTTAGCCTACAGCTTAAGCCTATGTACGGCTTTCTGGCACAGCTAATCTTCACATGGGAAGTATTTTAGTGCCGGACGGCTACTAGCATGGTGGACGGGTACTAGACATGTTACCCTATTGGTAGTTAAGATTGAGACACCCCTTCACATTAGGAGCAAATTTATCGAACTCAAAAAAGCTGTGCACTTCTGTTCTGTTTAAAGACTCCAGATGGTGAAAACTAAGCACGAAGACAAAAAGAACAGCAGTGTGAATCGGACTTAACCCATTAAATCATACTGTCCATTTTACTGGCAGGTAGGCTATTCATAGTGCTATTCTTGCTAGGTAGGCCTATACGTAAAGGTTTAATTTATGGGTAAACGAGTCAACTGAAACTAAGAGTGAGGTAAATACTACGCTAGTACGACTTAGCACGCTAGCAACAGCGCGGCACCCACCAGAGACTGAAATTGTTATTTTCAGCTATTTCACTACAGTTGACAAAAATCGCATCCTCCTCACTCCAACTACCTACAGCTTGCATCTAAGAGGAAGAAAAACCACAGGCGGGATTTCCAACTGCCGTCAGCTTCCCTTCCTGACCACAACCGCGGGGGAAACCATGACAGACATTTTATCACGGTGACTTTGACGTTCATAGTACACCGTACGCAATCCCGTAATATACGAAAAAAAACGTATAGAAGTTTTTTTTCTTCCAACAGGGACCTTTGAATTTTGCCTGGCTAAATAACCGTTAGAAAAGAAAAAACTAGGTACAGCATTACTGACCAAAGATGTGCAAAGCAGGGTTGAGGAGTAGGCTATGTTGGGCCAAGATCCGAACCCGTCTCCAAAGACCAACCTGTACTGGACTCGCGCTCCTTGCTACCGAAAGTACTTGCTACCCCTTACGACTCGGACTTTTTTTTAACAATCTTGACAAATATTCATCTGAGACCTACCTATCCTGGGGTAAGTTCAAGTGAGTCTTCGACTCCAAGCTCCTTGCTTCCAAAAATATTGGACTCCTTGGGACTCTACAACACTATGCAAAACAAACTGAAACCTTAGATAGAGCCGCTCTGCTACGTGTCCCATTTTTGGTAAACATTCGCCCAATTTGAAAGTGAAAAAAATCGTACAATATGGAATAGTCTAAGCCACCGTTTGCACAAGGGTGATCTAAAAGGAAGAAATACAGACGTGCCCGTTGATGGAAACAAAGATGTAGGAGGCAGTTCCCACACAGGATCGATGTGCATGAGAACAAGTCGGGGAAGAAGAGATCACAAAATAATAAGCGGGCGTAGGAAATGGGAGAAGGTAAGTGGACACGAAGGGAAGGCGTCCCGGAGGCCTAGACAAGATTCAAGTTTCCCTTTTGGGAACCCCGGAGGAAAAGCTTCTCATCACATAAGATGGGTGACCCTAACTAACCCTATGGCCCATCTTAAACCTCCTCCCCCCCCCTCAATGGGCAAGAAAATTGTTCGGCTTACCACTTTCAGAGAAAATGAAACTCGCTTGCCACCCCGTAAAACCCATAAAAAGCGGAAATATTATCTGGAATGATCAATAACATGCATTTCGTGGACGTCCAAGGACTAGGAACGGGTTTAGCATTTTCAGGAACTAACCCGAACACGTCGTTCCAGGAGTTTGTGTTTGTAGGTTATTCGTACCAAATTTAGAAGGATTTCAAAAAGAAATCTATATTTAATGGGTTAATTCAGGCCTAGGCGGCACGGCAACGCTTGCGTGAGAATAGCAGGCATGACCAGGTCCTACAGAAGTCCCCACATAGGGTCAGTTTCGTAATATGTACAAGGTTGGGAGGGTATGCAGAGATACTGCAGCCGACTGTCGTCGGTACAGCGAGATCCACCCATAGGTGCCATTGGATGAAACTATATCCTGTAGACATCACCCGCGGGAACACGACTGCAGAAGCACACAAAGTGCAGTTCCCTCAACTTTCACAGAATTTTCAGAAAATGGCTACAGAATTACGTATTTACTAGAAGCCAACTTGAGCCTCTCCTGGAGAGGTTATACACCCTGGTTCACCTTTCTACAGAACAAAGAAAAGGAAGATACATGCATTACGACAAGCCAGTAGTCAAATCAGAGCCCATGCACAGAGAACCACCGGGATACGAAAAAAAGTCACCAAAGACTCAGTTGGAATAGAAATATAAAGGAAGCTGAGTGAGCACAGATAGAAACGCAGAGTTTTTTTTTATCACTTCCAGGTATTGTAAGCTACGAAAGTTTTGAAAGAGCTCAACTCCCTTAACCCTTTCCATCATAGCGTAGGCTGTATACATCATCTCTGATAGTGCTACTCCTCTGAGAAAGGCAGATTAGTTCATGGAAGAGTGACACGACCTATTCAAATCCATTTGTTCACATGTTTCTCGAGAGAAAGGCCGGTATCAGTATAGACTTCTAACTCAGCGTTCCCTGCAGGGCAAATCTGACCTTTTAGTTCACATGTACAACGCCAATGTCCCTCGAGAGGAAGGCCGGTAACAGCAGGCCACTAGCACAGCATTCCCCGCAGGAAACGGAGGAAACTGTAGATATTCAACGGGACTTTACGCTCCGCCGTACGATAACGCGCGTAGCCATTATATTCCTATAACATGAGCGACCTGTAACTTGCGTTATTCCGACTAGGTAGGTACCTACGTGAACTCGACCCGACATTATCCGACGATCAATGCCACTGTTGTCCCTAGGACAGATAGGTACCTACCGGTACTATCATCCGATGTGCATTAGTTAAACTGTAAGTATAACGAATCATATATATATATATATATATATAAGGAAGATTTTATTGAAAGTCTTCTAGCTACAGCAAGAGAACAACTGACTTTCAATCTAAGATGCAAAAGAAACAACATTCTTCCGAAATCACTTAGATTCAAACCACCGATTCGAACTGAAGAAGGTTTCAAAATTGCCAA
>LQNS02000081.1:683502-700313 GCA_001587735.2 Parhyale hawaiensis
ACAATTCACTTGAAACTTAAGTGTTAGAAAGAAGACGACTACAGACAAATATATTCCAAGTTTCAGGCCTTTACGATCAAAACTCTAGGAATGGCATAACCGAGAATGTCCCGTATATCCGGTATAACACCATCTTACGGTACTGCACTGTTCAATGACAATTGCCTTACACATTTCAAAAACATTCTGAACAGCCGTACCAAGCAAACATCTTTGGATGGATTCTTTAAAAAATCTACAAAGCGCCCGAGTGAGTGTGAAGAAAATGAAGGTGCAACAAAGAAAAGAAAGCTTGTCTAATACATATATCAAAATGCATTTATGTTGATTTTCTATGAGTAATTCTCTGCTTTTACTAAAGAGTTATGGTAGGTTTTTGGGTTGTGGAACGAATTAAATGATTTTACATGTATTCTTATGGGAATAATTGATCCAACATACGAATAATTCAACATACGACGTAGGTCCGGGAACAAATTAAATTTGTATGTAGAGATACCACTGTATAGGGAAAAATTCAAATTTTGAGCTGTTATTAAAAAATTATGTGGGACAAAAGTGGAAAATCCAGCTCTATAGTTTTGTTAGGAATGTTTCAAGGATTCCAAAACTATCATTGTTTTTATTCTACCATGAAGACTCATTGCATTCCATTCATTTGAAATGGAGAAAGAAATTCATACATATTTCTATATATCTCACTATCTCTAAAACTAAGGCCTAAATCAAAAAAGTTGTATGAGTAAATATGTAAATGTAAATATGCCAATAAACACCTCGGAGAGGTGAGCATCAAGCGAGGCATCTTCCAGGGCGACTCCCTGTCTCCACTGCTATTTGTCCTGACCATGAACCCCCTCTCCGAGACCCTGAACAAGGCCGGCCAGGGCTACAACTACAGTCGTGCCATGAAGCTCGACCACCTGCTCTACATGGACGACCTGAAGCTGTACGTGAAATCAAAGGATAAAGTAGAACAGCTCCTCAACATAGTCCATCAATACTCTGTTGGCATCAAAATGCAGTTCGGCATCAGTAAGTGCGGAGTCCTTAACATTGAAAGGGGAGAGGTTACTGCGTCTAAGGGAATCACCATCGAGGAGACAGGTTACAAGTACCTGGGTGTCATGGAGTATAACACCATTCTCCACAGAATGATGAAAGATTCGATTCGGGAGGAGTACGGTACGGTACCTCACCCGACTCTGGCTCATCCTGAAATCACACCTCAATGGGGGCAACACCATCAAGGCCATGAACACCTGGGCTGTCCTCGTAGTCCGTTACTCTGCTGGCATTATTAACTGGACCAAGAAGGACTGCACCGACATGGACATCAAGACTGGAAAGCTCATGAACATCTATCGAGCTCTGCACCCAAGATTGTGTGTAGACAGACTTTACATTAACACAATAGAGGTGGGCCATGGCCTCATCAGTGTAGAGGACTGCGTCAAAACGGAAAAAACGAGCTCTCTCCCACCACTTCAGAGAGAGCGACAACCTGTGGGCACGCTGCTTAGTCGAGGCGAAGTTGCTGAAAGAGACCGAATCGGCTGACCAATTCGAAGAGCGACGGCGCCACGATCGGACTAACAAGTGGAAGAGCATGAAGATGTGCGGCCAGTACCTCGAAACTGTTTAGAACCAAAATATTCCCCGACTCATATAACTGGCTCGTGAGGGGTGAGCTGAAACGGGAAACAGAAGGCACCATCCTGGCAGGTCAAGGGCAAGCCCTCAGAACCAGGTACAGTATATCCAAAACAAGATCGACAGGAGAAACGTCCCTACTGCCTGCAGAATTTGCAGGAGCTCGGACGAAACCATCAACCATGTGATGAGCGAATGCGGAGTACTGGCGCAAAAGGAGTACAAGCGCAGGTACAATAAAGTGGCTCGACACCTTCACTGGACCCTTCTGTGGATTCATAACTTCCCGGTCAGTGAGAGGTGGTACGAGCACGAACTCATGCCCATAGTTGGAAACGAAGCCGTGCAAAGCGGATGGAAACTGATCGAGTGCTTCACGCCAACAAGCCAGACATCGTCGCCAAAGACAAACGGGAGAAGTTGGCCAAACTGGTCGACGTCTCAGTCCCCTTCGACTCCAGAATCATCGACAAGGAAATGGAGAAGAAGGAGAAGTACCGTGACCTTGCCATCAAACTCCAGAGACTGTGGTAGATGAAGATGGACGACGTTGTTCCAGTGGTCATCGGAGTTCTGGAGGCAATGTCCTAGAATCTCAAGACAGCCCTGCGAGAGCTGAAGTGCTACCATCTCCATCCAGGAACCCTCCAGAAGAGCGCTCTGCTTGGAACAGTGCACATCATTCGCAAAGTGCTCTGAGCCTTAGATCGCGAGATATGACCCGGCGCCAGAGTGTAGCGCTGAACATCACTCAACCGATCCAATTTGGGTCGTGAAATCCCCTTGATAATCATAATAATAAGAGTGGGCAGTCAGGCTTACCCTGGTAGGTAGAAACTAATGAAGTAGGTAAGAGTAAGATTACAGGTCAGGCAGGTGGTAATTATGGTGAATCATGGTTCCAAAATTGGTGTCCTGTTGCAATATAATGATGGCTGCCTTACCATTAGCCTAACATTAATCTCTAGTCTGCATTTTTTGTTATTGCAGATGGAGAATGCACTAACAGCGTAATGATAGGTCCACCATTCATAAACCTTTTTAGTGCCGGTAGGGCCTAGTTTGTTTTTTACCCAAGCTCCTGAACATAGAGGCATTAGTTAAGTATAGAAAGACCTTTCCTACTCCTCCATATGTGATCAAGCTTATCAGTGCATTACCTACCAGTTTCTAATCTTTCTATTAATAACTTCAAGGGTATTTTCGAACCCAAGTAGTTAATGCATATTCCGGCAATCATCAAATCATTGTAGCTTCAATCATAAAATTAGAGCTGAATTTAAACAACATGCAAGTGCCCCTTCACTTGAATCCTGATCATTGGTTTTTCTCTATTAGATTTTGTAATACCTACCATTTAATAACTACCTATGTCTACCTTGGCTATGGTTTACTAGTAAAAATATTGTTCTCTATTCATTGCAGTACACCTATTATATTGCTGCTAATAGGTACCCTAATTCTTGAACCTGCATAAGCCATTGCTTTTCTTGTAATATGAGGTTTCATGGTTTTTAATTTTTATTGTGTGCTTTTTTTACATGCACTTTGTCTAATGTGTGTTTTTTTTTTTCAGATTGCTATTGAGTCTGATGTTCCTCTGAAGATTTGGGTGCTACATAGTCCTAAACTGTCTTACTTGACAGAAACCTATTAGAAAGTGTGCTGCCATGGTGTTACTCAGAGGCTTTCTGTATATATCTTTGAATGAGGCCCAAGATCTGCCTGATGCTGACACTGCTTTCTTCAACATTGATGGCAAGGATACGTCAGACCCCCTGGCACAGGTGAAAATTGGCACCAATGTCATTTGCAAGACTGCATACATCAACAATAATGTCAACCCTCGCTGGCAAGAGTCGTACAGGATTCCTGTATGCCATGAGGTAGAATTTCTGAATGTGATGGTGATGGACAAAGACCACGTTGGGGCTAGTAAGCTCGGCGAGTATGAAGTCCGAGTTGAAGATTTGCTGGAGGGTGAAGAAATATCAGGCTGGTACCCTCTGTCTGGCTGTGATGGTAAGATCAATTTCAGCATGAAGTATGTTCCAAAAGAAGTAATTGAAGCCTCTTTTGAGGTTCCAGATTGTTACTTTCCAATGAAAGAAGGTTGCTCTGTAAGGCTGTATCAAGATGCCCATTGTCCTTCACTTCCACTGTATGAAAATGTGGCCACTGCTTCGGGTGATCCATATGACCCACCATGTGCTTGGACTGACCTCTACAAAGCACTTATCAAGGCTGAGCAGTTCATTTACATCACTGGTTGGAGTGTGTACACAGAAACTGCACTGGTCCGTGAATGTTGTGAGGCTCACTCCGAGGGTGTTGGAGAGACGGTTGGTGAACTTCTCAAAAGGAAAGCTGATGAGGGCGTGCGTGTGCTCATCCTCATCTGGAATGAGAAACTCAGTACTGAGGTAACTCCTGGATTGATGGGAACCCATGATGAAGCCACAAGAGACTATTTCCTGGGCTCCAATGTTGAGGTTGCCGTTGTTCCTCGCATGCGAATCTTAGAAGGCCTCACGAGCTACATCAGGAACCAGTTTTCCGAAACTTGCTACACTCATCATCAGAAGACTATCATTCTTGATGCTGATCCTCTAGAAGGTGAGGAGCTGCGGCGAGTCATTGCATTTGTTGGGGGCTTGGACATCACTAACGGGCGCTGGGACACTCCTGAGCATGAGCTCTTCAAGACTCTGCAGAGCAAGCACTGTGGAGACTTCTACAATGGCTGTGTGCAAACCACTGAAGAAGTGGGCCCTCGTCAGCCTTGGCATGATATCCACTGCAAAGTGGAGGGTCCTGTTTGCATGGATATTCTGAGTAATTTCTGCGAGAGATGGCGGCAGCAGGCAGGTGATCTGCTGTCACGACTGCGTTTCATCTCGAGTGAAGAGTTTGCTGTTGATGCAACTGCTGCTGTTGATGAGGAAAAACTGTGGAACGTCCAGGTATTCCGTTCCATCACTTCCGATTCTGCCTCGTTTGACTTTGACAGAATTGCTACCATTCCCAAGAGGAAAGGCAAGTATGTTGATGACAGCATACACCGCGCTTACATCCACCACATTCGTAAAGCTGAGAAATTCCTTTACATTGAAAACCAGTACTTTCTCGGTTCTGCCTACTGCTGGGAAGATGAAACCAAAACAAAAGCCCATCACTTAATACCTGCCGAAATTACCCAAAAAATTATTGAAAAAATAGCAGCTGGTGAGCATTTTTGTGTGTATGCAGTCATTCCCATGTACCCTGAAGGTGACCCCATCAGTAAACCGGTGCAGGAAATCCTTCACTGGCAACACCGTACTATGGAAATGATGTACAAGAAGATTGGTGCCGCTATTGAAGAGAACGGACTTGACACCGCACCCACTGACTACTTAGCTTTCTACTGCTTGGGCAAAGGTGAAGGGAGCGATGAAATCCCTGAGGATCTTCCTTCCCCTGATCCTGAAACTCCTGCTGTGGCGCTTCGCGAGCAGGCCCGCTTTATGATCTACGTTCACTCCAAAATGATGATTGTTGATGATGACTACATCATTATCGGCTCTGCTAATATCAACCAACGAAGTATGGGTGGCACCAGGGACTCTGAGATCGCTGTTGGGTGCTACCAGCCAGCACACACTAGGGACACAAGTGATGGACTCCCTAAGGGCGATGTCCACGAGTTCCGCACTGCCCTGTGGGCTGAGCACCTTGGTGGCACGCTGGAAGATGTCCATGCTGAGCCTGGAACTGTTGATTGCATGCGTGCTGTTAACGATGCTGCTCAGACCAACTGGGAACTCTTCATTGCCAATGAGCCGTGCCATCTGGAAGCCCACCTGCTCAAGTATCCTGTCAGTGTTGCACAAGACGGCACCGTGTCTCCGTTGGAGGATGCTCCCAACTTTCCTGAGACAGAAGCTCCTGTAATTGGTGCCCCGAATTATCTCCCAAACAAACTTACTACCTAAGTTAACAGATTGGTAGCTAGCAGGTTGCTACCTGATTTCACACGTAAGTTCCTCCTGAACAAACTTCACCAGCCGATTTACTGAACAATCAAAACTACTAAGCAGCTTCTACTTATTTACCTTCTAGACTGGTAACAGGCTACTGATGTGCAAAATAGTCTCCCTTCCAAGCTAAGAAATTTAACACCATTGGTATTAGACAACTGATACTGTGCAAAAATTTCTTCTAAAATTGCTTTTAATCCAGACTTATGAGTTTAGCTGTAACTGATTTATTTTTGCTTCAGAAAATTATTTCTCCAGCCATTAGTATTGAATTTTAAGAATCTCATTTTTTAAAATTACGCAATAGCTATATATATGACTTTGCACTTGACACAACTTAGAAATTGATAGATAATTTCATTTTGTTGATATTTGATGTTGGCAGCTACTTTTATGTAAGAGCTATTACAAAGATAGCATATTTTTTTTTTTTTAACTAAGGAAACAATATTCAAGTATAGAAGTAGGTAGCTACTGTACTTCTTTGCACCAAAGTTACTGATATTTTTATTGCTGCCTGTTTATTTGTATAAGAGCTTTGATGCTTGTGTCCATGACTTGAGTAACGCATGATACATAATATGGTTGTCTTGCAGTTTTTCAATTGTTGACCTAGCCGCAGACAGTGCATCGCACTCTCACAGTAATTACTATGTCCAACTTTCCCCACTCTTCCTTGGAGGTTCTACGGCTAGTGGCGGTAATTCATTAGTTAAGTTGTGTTTGTGGTCAGTGAACTTGCCAATTATTGCAATGATGAGGTAATTTCTCTCTTTGCCGGGTCGTTACTTCCCATCATCTTTTTGAAAGTAATTTTAATGCCTTTTTTAGTTGAAATAAATGCTTGTCGTGGCTCAAATTTATTGGTGTGAAGACCAAATGAAATATTGGGACCAGCCAGATTCCGACTCAGACTCCACCTCAAAAATATCCTAACTCCTTCTGTGCAGCCCCGGCCGCAGATTTTCTAAAAAATTCTTTGCAGGAAATAAAAAATACTGAATTGTTGTTGCCAGCCCTGATGATAATAATAGTCTGTGAAACTGTTTGTACGTGTTTGCCGTGATTCTTTGTTTCATTTTATAACATAGCCAATGGCTTCACTTTGTTTGGAAATGATGAGATCATTGTTCCTAATTGAAATATCATTGACTATTTGCTGCTTACTATTTTTGTATGTACCTACCATAAGTGGCAGTAGTTGTGAAGTAGCATCCCAAAACGATCTCTGCTTCAGAAACTGAAAAATAATTTAGTTCTGATACTCCTAAAAATAATTTTAGTTTTGAAACTCCCAAAAATAATTTAATTTCATTTCATTATTCCCAATGTATGATCAGTTATGCATGTATATCTGATACAGCTACTTAAGTACACTAATGAATATCTTTTACAGTTCATAAATATAACTACAATGATTCTTTGCTTTTGGAAATTGATTAATTTAAATTCCAGCATTACTACCTGCTTCCATTTGCATATAACGGTAGTGAAATTGATCCGCTTCCTCTATTAAATAGCTAGTAGAGTCAAGTGTTCTTCTAGCTGTTACTTGTTTGATACTCATTTTATGTGTTGTGTGGCTGATGGGTGCACAAAATCCTGGTGTGGAATATGTTGGTTTACATATGTCTATTGTTTCGATTGTCTTGCCTTCTTTTATCAATTTCATTAACCTTCCGTCTGACATTGGGTGTTGACAGCCGAGTTCAGACTCAACCTGCTTGATGGTCACTACTACTACTACTACTCAATAAACACATAGTTAAGGTCATTTATACAACTGTCCAGTAATGAACGCTGTTAGTGGAGGTGTTTAGAGAAGAATTCATAAGTTTCTGCGCCCGAAATTATGTACCTACCGTCAAGTGAAGTTGCTTTTACCAGTGAGTGAGCTTGGTCCACCGATTTTCCAGTATTTAACGGGACAAATTCTGGGAGGTAACATTTGTTTGTGCTACTCCTGCAGTTGCTTCTAGTTCTGTTCATTTTACGCGTTACCGAACAATGGACTGGGTAAAGTTACTCCGCTTATCAAAGTAATTCAAGTGCACGGTATTTGACATGTCACTAGCCAGGCGCTAGTGGCGCTAGTGACGGGGTTAAATCAAATGCGTCCGACAGAAGATTAAAGGTTCTTCCCCTGTCGCACCTACCAGCTAGTAATTTATTGTATAGTCAAGCACTTTAATTATATTTCAAGAATCACAGGTAAGAAATGAAACTGAAGAATTTTTGGCTCCCTTATGTGTTCTGTAGCCTAAAGCCCATATTAGAGTGTAAAATTGGTAGGTAGACAATTTTGTTCTATTTTATCTGCACCATATTTCCGATGTACATATTTTGCTTATTTTACCCAGCGAAGAAGTTTATTTTAGACGATCTTTTTATATATTGAAACTACTGCATCCTTGGTCTTTATATACATATTACGTTTTTTTTTTGCCCAATGACAGCCTCTGATTGTTAGTAATAGCTAGTGCCTTGCCCGTAGTTGATCAAAAAGATTGAAAGTTTATGTGCCGCCCTCTTTTTAATTTTTGTGTTATTGAATCTTTTGTTGCTTTCTCCTGTAGCTACTTATAGCACGAGCATTACAGTATATATTACCATGACCATTATATATCCAACGTCTACACCAGGGGTGGGCAAACTACGGCCCCGCATCTTGCCCCTTAGTCTTTTTAATCCGGCTCGCCAAAGATCATGGAATCTTCGATTTATTTACCCATTTTAAGCGCTTGTTGTATAGGTAGCTATAAGATTATTCTAAAATTGCGTAGACTATCTACGAAGAAAACGCCACTTGTTATTTTTTTTCCAATTTCAGACATAGCTAGTGTTTTTTTCCTGTTTATTATATACGGTACATTTGATATGTACCTATGCATCGGGTGCTAGCCCGTCGCGCCTGTCAAATTTTGAAAGTCCATGTGCCTCCTGAGTCAAAAAGTTTGCCCACCTCTGCTCTAAACGATCCATATATGTAGCTATACTTATTCTTTCTCTAACACTTCAAGTATTATTTACTGTATTTATCTCATTTTTTTTATTAAAATATATTATACTTTCAGTTAATACGATACCGGTAGTTGTATATCATAGTATACCTAGCTACCTAGTGATGCGATTCATATGACCTACTAGGTATTATAGATGGAATTGTTTGAGATTGCTTGTAGTAACAGCCTGACGTTAGATTCAGTTATTCTTTTCTCAGCAATATATATACAGTGCAAATTACTACACATTTGCTCATTACGAAAGGCATACAAACAGAGTAAGTAGCTAGCTACTGCAATTGTACCATGCACACTCATTTATGTTCACTATCATTTTTTCTTTCTTGATGAAAAATTTCCCCTTTCACTTTGTAGTGTCCTGCTTAATTTTAGAGTTTTTGTTATTTTTATGACTTTTTACAGTATACAGTATAGATATATAAATTAGTTGTGCATGTAAGTTATGTGAGAGATTATAGCTATAGCTATAGTATCTACATCGTTATAAGTTAACCAGGCACCGTTGTAGATAAGTTATTCAACTATTACCTACTAGGTTTGTTTTAGTTTCTACCCAAGAACATTTCTTGCCCTTGCCTTGCGTACGTATGTCGATCTTCCAAGCATAGTTACGTGAACGTGTCTTTCTGTTGAGCTTAGGCACACATGAATTCAGAATGTCGACAAGGTTTTGCCGTTGCTCTATACTTGCCGATTATTCAGACCTACTATGTGAACATGGGAGTGTTGATTTTAGTGCTGCCGAGTGAATGGAGTGTTGGCATAAATTATTGCGTCTATCGCTTTGATAACTCGGTTGTCCTACCGTCTGTAAAAGCCCGAATTTATTGTCGTGCTAACGTGTGTCTGCTGAACGCGTGACATCAATTCATGTCTGTTCTGTGTACATTTATATTCTCATTGTATGTCACATTGTGTCGGGAACCGGGCCGGATTCCTGCAGATGCCTCGCCCGACTACCTAAAGTTGGCAAGATCCAAGGATTCAGGGTAGACGAAGTGGTAATTCTGCCTTGTAACTATATCGCTTAGCACATAGTACAAGCTAGGAGACGAAAAGATACTACGTTGCTAAGTCTCCAACAAGGTCACGGCCACGCCCTGACTGGCCTCACCCATATGATAATTGATCATTTGTTTGCTATGCTTTTGATTTACAGTGTACAATATACGTGTCCTTCCTTCTCAGAAAATCATAAGCTAACATCCCATGCCGATAAGGTCATCATTGGATAAATGTAAGATATTCGTCTAAGATTTTCTGATTGGGTTGGATTGCATTTGTGTTTTGTATAGCATGCTGTGTTTTTCAATTCATTTACTATTAGATGGTGTGGGAAAAATTTTCACAGCTGTAGTTTTTGAACACTTCATACAACAGTTATAAATTTGATATATCTTATAGGCTCTATCCTAAAATGGAACAGTTAGAAGTTCCGGCTAGTATGACTTATGAATACTGAGCAAAACATTTACCTCGTTCCAATCTCCCAGACTCTAGCTATTCCTGATAGTTCCACTTAATGCGCTGAGTTTCATGATGCTTAAAGTGTATATTATATTCCTATTGCACTAGTGCGTTCCTACTTGTATGTTGGTTTTTCTGGGGTTCCCAACGTAATATGTCTGTTTTTGCAGTGTTTTTTTTTTTTTAATCAAAAATGTGCTTGTTGATTTCTTTTTTTTTTTTTTGTGCGTGTGTACTGAATCACTTAGGATTCCAGTTTTTCATTTTGTCGTCAAATTGAGGCTCTTACCTGGAATTTGGAAAGTATCGGCCTATTCTTGGATGCTTCACTAAGACCCAGCAACGATGAGAACTTTCATGTGTCGTGCGTAATTGGAAGCGTTTCCAAGACTTCAAGATGCTAAAAATTTCATCTAGATACCTTGAATGTAGATTGTGCTGTTTATGTATAGAACTGTAAAAGATCAAAACTGTAGCTACTGTGTATCTTGGCAACTGTTCTGAGATTTGCAACATTTTATTGTGATGCAGCTGTATCAAATATTATGAAACATCCTGTTGTTTTGCAGTTTCATATACCGTAATATAAATTGGTGGAAACTACTTTTACTCCGTAGATAGTTCACCACTATTGCAGTTCCTTGTAATTATGTGTTTTCCCGTGGCAGCGCTGCATTTAGAGGTCATGTGAGCAATTTGTCTTCTGTGTTTTTAATAGGTAATTTGGGGAAAGTATTCAACGTGCGTTAGAGTCCACTCTAGGAGATGAATCCAAAATACTTGGTTTTCCTCATTCTTTTCAATTTCTCATGTTTTCCTCATTTCTGAAGTTAGCTCAATATTCTTGGCTGGAAATTTCTAATGATTTCCTTTTGTCTATAAAGTTTATACCTAACTCAATGTCCTTGCCAAACTCTAATGTGAGTTCTCATTTCCAGAGTAACCTAATGTTCTTGGCATTGTTCCTCATGTCTTACAGTAACTTCGATATTCTTGAAAATCTAAGACTATAATGTACTTAGATCTCAAACCTGAAGGTAACTCGATATCTTGGCAAGCTGTAATGCTTTTCTCATTTCGAAAGTAGCTTCACGTGCTTCTTTTCACTTTTCAGTGCTGTTGTTGTGTTCAATCTCGTGCTGTTCAGAAACTAATGTTGTTGCTGTTCTTTAAGTGTGACTGTATGGCACTTTGGAGATTTTTTAATGGGGTTTTTCTATGCCGTCTGATATCGTCACCACTTGTGAGATGTGTTAAATCGCAGAATCGTGCACTGGTTCCGGTACCGTATGTGTGACTTACAAACTGCACTGCCACTCTTTTCACCGTTTACAATACCTGTTCGTTCAAACTTTTTACAGCTAATGCATTATGGTTGTGTTGTTTGACATACGTTGGTGTGTATGCTTGTCGTCATATAGGTACAGGTGGGCATCTTTTGTCATGCTAAACTGTAGATTATTTTGTTGCGCAAATTCTAAAATTAGAGCTGGAGCCACCCGAACACACAAATATACTCTTATTGTAGGAAAAAAAAAACAATTATTTTTTTACCTGAACAGCTTACGCACCAAGTTCTGCACTGATTAAAAATAAGCTATAACTTGAAAAAAAAAATACCGCATTAATGTGAGTGACCCTCTGGTGAGTCGCGTCTCATGTTTAAATGTGTTTATTCCATAATTTCTTGGTCCATAGCTTGATTACCATCATATACCAAGAAACACACGTCCAACTTACACCGTCTTTACTCACACCCGCCCAGTACGAATCTCATACGACGCTTCTACATTTAAGTGAATGGTTATATTTGGTTGAGATTAAAGGCTTCTATTCTGAGATGCTTCTATGATGACGTCTTACTTCCATACCTGCTGTGCTTCTCTTACTCTAAGCTTTGCTCCAGGAAACTTCCAGATCTGATTGGCGATCTGTTTTCCACTCATTTTATCTCTCACTGTGCTTATGCGCCTAGTATTAACATTACAGTACTGGATGATTTATTTAACTAGAAGTAAGATGTAGTGTATAGATTAGAGGTATAATTATTACCAAGCTTGATAAGTATGTAGAATATTTTATGTTTGAAACACGAGCCGTTTGTCCATGCAGGGTAAGTGGGAGATGACTAAATGTGACTATTCTCTAGAAAATTTTTATGGCAGGAAATATAAAGTCGCTCAGGGGATAGTTTGATTAATTTGTAGGAATTCTCAGGGGCATATCTGATAAAAAATACTTTAGCTGCGTTTCTGAATTCATATGAAATGAAAGAAGGATGTTAAGTCTGTGCTGCCTAGGAAAGTTGCAGGAAGTTTGTCATGAAATTCCCTTCACGCTGCGCATGTTTCTGTGGAGTAGAGGTTTCAAAAAATTGAATTAAGAGAAGAGATATTAATCAAATTCAAATTTCAATTGAATTTTCTCATATATATATTTACGCAATGCTACGCACAATTTTGATGCACTGGACGCTTGTCATTCTCATTGAAATTGAATTATATGCCTATCATGAATGCTTCATCGATTCCTCTTTGGTTTTCGTACTTCACTTGCATGCGTCGGCATGCGTTCTGATTATCTTATGATACGTTTAAAGCCCTGCCAGTATATACCATGCATTTCTTAATCGCTGAAGTAAAATTGCGTAAGATTGTGCGTTGTTGTAGGTAGGTACTTTTCTTGTCTCCCAGTTATAGATAAATGTAATTCTTAGTGCGCTCCGTATTAAGTTTCTGTGAGGCTATAAACGAAGAGGATTAACAATAGAAGGGAGAACCCTAGTAGTAAAATAGTACAGTCTGGAGTAAGTTAAGAGTTGAGCGTAACTATGCATAACTGGTGTCAATGTTGCGTTGTCGATGCGGTAGCTGCAACCTGTGGTAAAATTAAAGTGCCTACGGTATGCCCGCCGTCTCACCGGAAGGATGTTTCAATTATCGCAAACAAACGGAAGTCATTTGTTTGTGGGGGCAATTTAGTACCTACTTTAACTTTTGCATAATTGTTTTGATTTCATTGTATTGATGTGGTAGCTGCGTTGTATACTACTGTCACTCATCGGCTGGTAGTACCGTAGTTGTTTTAATCCCTTGGTGCCTACTATGCACATATTATTGACATAATATGTAATGTTATTCCACGAAGAGTGATGTGCAGTCGACTTGAGGCACTAAAGGGTTTAACGCTGACTTCACTTTAATGTAACTATCAGTGTAATGAAAACCGGTGTGCATTGATCTGTTTGCTGTTTTATATGTTTGTCTGGCCATTTTCTAGTTTGCCCGAACGTATAAGTACCTATATCGGATATGGTTGAGGCATATGGCCTTGATTGTCGGCAGTTGTTATCCTGTTCGGCAAGAGATATTTTTATTGCTTTACTTTTCTTCAGCAGAGGAAGACTGATTGAAATGATTTGCCGATGCGAACTGAGCGGTGCTCATCCAGCCTGATATTGGAAATTGAAGATTCAGCTGTGCACTGTACTGCTGCTATAGCAGATTCGTGAACGCGAGGTATCTATGATTGTCACTGCACTTTCTTGGCCGATATTTTGAACTATGAGGTGCACTGCATGGTAGCTAATGATAATAATAGAGGGAGCAGACTTTCTGTACACACTTTCCTTCTCCAATGACTATGAAGCTCTCTCCTTCATAGCGGAAATCGAGCCTTTCAAGTTGGCCCAGGTTCTTTTCAGAGACAAACCAACCTGGTGCATACCAGTTTCAACTTTTTGCCCCGGCACGCAATACCCAAAAATGAAAGACTCCCATCCCCTCTTACTAAAAACTCTTCACGGATCACGTGAAAGACAAACATAGTGACTCTACCCACATCTATACCGATGGCTGTAAAACGGGAGACCGGGTTGGATGTGCAGCCGCTGCGTTTGATGAAACTAGAGCATGCCGGCTATTACCGGAGACCTTAACTTTCACCACCGAGCTGTATGGCCGAGTGTCCCACCTTCTCCAACGAGCGGAGGGACTGCTTTCCGGACCTGCATGGTCGGAATGCTGACTCCATCCTCCGAGGTATGCTTTCTGAGGGACCTCGCTGCCAATTCAATAGAAATGCCCTGAAGAATTTTCTTATCAGATGTGACCTCTATCACAGACTGTGATGTATCCATTACGATAAATGCTATCGTCAACTACGGTCTAATTTTCTCTCCGCGAATTACATATACTATATGTAAAATTGAAATTACGGTAATAAAGTTTTCCTTACAACTATTTTATAATACTAAATGAGACCAATACCGCGCATTAGCGGCGCATGAGCCTGTGGTTAAACACAGGAATAGTTCGGCGCGATATAGGCAGTGTGCTACTGAAGCGCTAGTAAAATTCATACTACCACTACATAATACATAGTTGATTCTGGGTGGAACGTTCACGTTGTCACATGACACTGGCTTTGATTTTGCGAAAAGATATCTTCTATTGGATCACGCTTTAGAAATCTATAGTGATTAGTTCGTTGTTGTGTTGTATGTAATATTGGTGCCTTGATTGTTTGTGCTTACAGTATCGTTCAATTCCTGGGCTATCCAGCAGATTGACAATGTAAATTCATGGTTCAGATTCGTTGCCTGCAATGCAGCGTGATACTCCTTCAGTATTTGTTGATAATTCCCTTCTTGTTTGATAGTATAGACAACGTGTCCCTGAAGCGCTAGTAAAATTCCTACTACTACTGCTACTAGGTACTACTTGATAGCATAGCATATGTAGATGCAATATTGCTTACTTGTTACTTACTCTGCGTTGCCAAACACGTAATGCGTGTGATACTTAGTGGCTGTTGTGAGTGTTGTTGTGGTGTGTAGGTTATAACATAGTGGTTTTCATACCCTTGTGGTATATACTAGTGGCAGCTCGTCCACCAAGGTAGGGGTGTTGCTAGGGCTAGAAAAAACGGAAGGTATCCGCAACCAACCCAGTACCTAAGTAGTTTTTTGGTGGGGTGGGTTACTGGCGATCCTCCATTAATGCGGTCTGTCCGGACCAAAACTAGTCGCTATTAATTGAATTTCCGCACTGTTGAGTGCTGCTCAGGTTTTTATTTCCAGTGCTGGTTAAAATGTTTGCACACGTTCTGAAATGCTTCTCATTTGCTTTTATTGCTCTAACTGTGCTCTCAATAGTTGCTAAAAACTTTGTAGCTTCTGACACTTTTTACCTTCATCACATTTATTCAGAATGCTTATCTTCTTTTTGATACTTAGCTTATTCCTACTCTTTTTAGAATTCACTACTGTAGGAGCATCTTACCCACAAAAGCGAAGAATGATGCTTCGACTGTGAAGTAACTGACTTAACTTGTGCGTTAGCAGTGATGCTGGAACTGAAAAGTTGCGTTATGGTACTGCGTAAAGGGATTCAGCGTCGCATACTTGGGATAACGGGAACAAAATTTTGACTTCATTAATGGGTGATCATTTGAACGGATGCCGTATTAATGGAGAGTCGCCAGTATTTTTTATTTACTACTTTCTATTGAAGAGGATGCATTTGAAAAAATGATGAAAAAGATTCATGGGCTAAATCTCACGCTGTTGTTCCAGTGTTATGCTCCCTGTTGGCCTGTTTCTAAAAGCTTTTCCCCCAATATCTCAATAGCAATCAAGCCATGATAACAATTGATTTCAATACGAGCATATTTTTTATTGCTTTCATTCATTAGAGGATGGCAATTGACGTTAGTCATATTACTATACGATATTATTAAAAGACATTATGCATGTATGGGAGTGTGCAGTGTAGCTCCCATTACCATTTCAGAAGCGTCGAACTGTGTCTTACTGGAAGCGGCCTCCGTAGGTTACATTAGTCCTAGCTCATCGTTGCATCTTTCATCCCTTACAGACTTCGCTTCTTCACTCATTTTCTTACTCTTTTTTTTCGCTTGTTCCCCTTTCCCCGTGCCCATTTCACTTTTTTCATGCTTTTCTGATCTTTTTGTGTGTTTCCTCTCCTTGACTTGTTTCCACCTAACTCATGGGCTCTGGGCTCTTGCGTTTTTTCAGATCTTCCTCTTCGTTCGTATTCTCGTGCTCCGTGCAGGAGGAGCTCCTCGTCTCTTTATTCATATCCGTGAAGTCCCTCTCGCTGTCTTTCCTGTGGCAACGTGTGGGGGGGGGGGACAGGTGAGACTCATTCCACATACTGGGTGTCACACACGTTGCACTCCGTCTTGCTTCTCGTTGGCCATTTGCGAACCATTTTCCAGCGAGACTGTGTTGTTCTGTTACGTGAGAGTTTCTTCCCTTTGTAATCCTACAGATAAGAGGCCGTTGTAGCGAGGGAGCACCGCCTGGCTAAGACAGCTCCATACGCCCAAAGCTCTCCGACTCCACAACCCTGCTAATTGCAGTACACACTAGCTTAATTTTGGCTCTTAGTATTACGTACTTCGTCTGTTCCAAACGATGCATTTACGATCCTCCACTGGATGATGAATATTTTCTGTCATTTTATTTGGATGTGTTTCAAGCGTAGTTATGGATACAAATATCTACGGTGACTTGGGTTCTTATTGTTTTTTACTATGGATAGCTGCAACAGTAGGAATTTTAGCATCTGAAGGTTGTAGAGAAACACACAAGAAGTATTTCGAAAGACAGTTATGCTTAATAGTT
>LQNS02000081.1:709319-720660 GCA_001587735.2 Parhyale hawaiensis
GTTTGGAAATGATGAGATCATTGTTCCTAATTGAAATATCATTGACTATTTGCTGCTTACTATTTTTGTATGTACCTACCATAAGTGGCAGTAGTTGTGAAGTAGCATCCCAAAACGATCTCTGCTTCAGAAACTGAAAAATAATTTTAGATCTGATACTCCTAAAAATAATTTTAGTTTTGAAACTCCCAAAAATTATTAATTTCATTTCATTATTCCCAATGTATGATCAGTTATGTATGTATATCTGATACAGCTACTTAAGTACAGTAATAAATATCTTTTACAGTTCATAAATATAACTACAATGATTCTTTGCTTTTGAAAATTGATTAATTTAAATTCCAGCATTACTACCTGCTTCCATTTGCATATAACAGTAGCGAAATTGATCTGCTTTCTCTATTAAATAGCTAGTAGAGTCAAGTGTTCTTCTAGCTATTACTTCTTTGATACTCATTTTATGTGTTGTGTGGTTGATGGGTGCACAAAATCCTTGTGTGGAATATGTTGGTTTACATGTCTATTGTTTCGATTGTCTTGCCTTCTTTTATCAATTTCATTAACCTTCCGTCTGACATTGGGTGTTGACAGTCGAGTTCGGACCCAACCTGCTTGATGGTCACTACTACTACTACTACTACTACTCAATAAACACATAGTAAAGGTCATTTATACAACTGTCAAGTAATGAACGCTGTTAGTGCAGGTGTTTAGAGAAGAATTCCTAAGTTTCTGCGCACGAAAACATGTACCTACCGTCAAGTGAAGTTGCTTTTACCAATGGGTGAGCTTGGTCCACCGATTTTCCAGTGTTTAACGGGACAACTTCTGGGAAGTAACATTTGTTTGTGTTACTCCTGCAGTTGCTTCTAGTTCTGTTCATTTTACGCGTTACCGAACAATGGACTGGGTAAAGTTACTCTGCTTATCAAAGTAATTCAAGTGCTCGGTATTTGACATGTCACTAGCCAAGTGCTAGTGGCGCTAGTGACGGGGTTAGGTGATGCCGTAGCTGTACCGTGCGTGTCAAATCAAATGCATCCGACAGAAGATTAAAGGTTGTTCCCCTGTCGCACCTACCAGCTAGTATTTATTGTATAGTCAAGCACTTTAATTATATTTCAAGAATCACAGGAAAGAAATAAAACTGAAGAATTTTTGGCCTCCTTATTGGTTCTGTAGCCTAAAGCCCATACCGTACTAGAGTGTAAAATTGGTAGACAATTTTGTTCTATTTTATCTGCACCATATTTCTAATGTACCTACGTACTTTGCTTATTTTACCCTAAAAAATTTAGCTGATTTTAGACGATCTTTTTATATAGTACTGTATATTGAAACTACTGCATCCTCGGTCTTTATATATTAAGTTTTTTTTGCCCAATGACAGCGTCTGATTGTTAGTAATAGCTAGTGCCTTGCCCGTAGTTGATCAAAAAGATCGAAAGTTTATGGGCCACCCTCTTTTTAATTTTTGTGTTATTAAATCTTTTGTTGCTTTCTCCTGTACTTATAGCACGAGCATTATAGTAGACTATATATTACCATGACCATTATATATCCAACGTCTAAACCAGGGGTGGGCAAACTACGGCCCGCATCTTGCCCGTAAGTCTTTTTAATCCGGCTCGCCGAAGATTATGAAATCTTCGATTTATTTACCCATTTTAAGCGCTTGTTGTTTAGGCTATAAGATTATTACCTCCGCCAAGGAGGTTACATTTTCGTCGCGTTTGTCTGTCTCTTTGTCTGTCACCAAGATAACTCAAAAAGTTCTGAACCGATTTGGACGAAATTTACAGGGATTGTTAGGTATGTTAGGAGGAACAGATGATTAAGTTTTGGTGAAGATATGTCCATCCGTTTGTTTGTTTATCTGCCTCATTTTTCTCAATGACATAACTCAAAAACTTATGGATAAATTTTTATGAAATTAACATGAGTTGTTAGGTATATAACAAAGAGTAAATGACCAAATTTTGGTAATGATCCGTTTGTTCGTTTGTTTGTTTGTCACTGTCTTTAATTTTATGCTTGTTAGCACAATAACTCAAAAAATAATGAATGGATCTTTATGAAATTTATAGGGGTTGTTAGTAATGTTGAAAGACATAAATGATCAAATTTTAGTGCAGATCGGTTTGTTCGTTTGTATGTTTGATTCATGTTTGTCATAACGTTTGTTAGCAGTATAACTCAAAAAGTTATGAATGGATCTTCAAGAAAATTGCACAAGGTGCTATTATCATCAAAAGAACGTTTGTTAGCAGTATAACTCAAAAAGTTATGAACGGATCTTCAAGAAAATTGCACAAGCTGCTATTACCATCAAAAGACACAAATAATTAGATTTTAGAGTTTATACAAAGAAAATTATGGTTTCAGAGCCAATTTGAATTTTTTGCTGCCATTGCCTCGCTTGGCGGAGGTATGCGCTCTCAGAGTGCTCTAGTTCTAAAATTGCATATCTGCAAAAAAAATCCATTTATTATTTTTTTCAATTTCAGATATAGTTATTCTTTTTTCTGTTAATATACATATATATATTTTGATATGTATGCATCGGGTGCTAGCCCGTTGCGCCTGTCAAATTTTAAAAGTCCGTGTGCCTCCTGAGTCGAAAAGTTTACCCACCTCTGCTCTAAACGATCCATATATGTATACTTATTCTTTCTGTAACACTTCAAGTATTATTTACTGTATTTACTTCATTTTCTTTTTTTATATAAATATATTATACTTTCAGTTAATACGGTAACTAGTTGTATACCATAGGTACCTAGCGATGCGATTCATATGACCTAGTAGGTATTACAGATGGAATTGTTTTAGATTGCTTGTAGGAACAGCCTGACGTTAGATTCAACTATCCATTTCTCAGCAATATATATAGAGTGCAAATTACTACACATTTGCTCATTACGAGGGGCATACATACAGAGTACCGTAAGTAGCTACTGCAAGTGTACCATGCACACTCATTTATGTTCACTATCATTTTTTTCTTTCTTGGTGAAAAATTTTCCCTTTTACTTTGAATTTTCCTGCTTAATTTTAGACTTTTTGTTATTTTTATGATGTTTTACAGTATACAGTATAGGTATATAAATTAGTTGTGTATCTAAGTTATGTGAGAGATTATAGCTATAGCTACAGTATCTACATCGTCATAAGTTGACCAGACACCGTTGTAGATAAGTTATTCAACTATTACCCACCAGGCTTATTTTAGTTTCTACCCAAGAACATTTCTTGCTCTTGCCTTGCGTACCTATGTCGATCTTCCAACTATAGTTACGTGAACGTATCTTTCTGTTGTGCTTAGGTACACTTGAATTCAGAATGTCGACAAGGTTTTGCCGTTGCTCTACACTTGCCAATTATTGAAACCTACTATGTTAACATGGGCGTGTTGATTTTAGTGCTGCTGTATGAATGGAGTGTTGGCGTAAATTATTGCGTATATCGCTTTGATAGCTCGGTTGTCCTACCGTCTGTAAAAGCCCGAATTTATTGTGCGAACGTGTGTCTGCTGAACGCATGACATTAATTCATGTCTGTTCTGTGTACATTTATATTCTCAATGTATGTCACATTCTGTCGGGAACCGGGCCGGATTCCTGCAGATGCCTCGCCCGACTACCTAAAGTTGGCAAGATCCAAGGATTCAGGGTAGACGAAGTGGTAATTCTGCCTCGTATCTATATCGCTTACCACATAGTACAAGCTAGGAGACGAAAAGATACTACGTTGCTAAGTCTCCAACAAGGTCACGGCCACGCCCTGACTGTGGCCTCACGCGTATGATAATGGATCATTTGTTTGCTATGCTTTTGGATTACAGTGTACAATATACGTGTCCTTCCTCATCAGAAAATCATAAGCTAACATCCCATGCCGATAGGGTCATCATTGGATAAATGTAAGATATTCGTCTAAGCTTTTCTGATTGGGTGGAATTGCATTTGTGTTTTGTATAGCATGCTGTGTTTTTCAATTCATTTACTATTAGATGGTGTGGGAAAAAATTTCACAGCTGTACTTTTTGAACACTTCATACAACAGTTGTAAATTTGCTATAACTTATAGGCTCTATCCTAAAATGGAACAGTTAGCAGTTCCAGATAGTATCACTTATGAATACTTAGCAAAACATTTCCCTCGTTCCAATCTGCCAGACTCTAGCTATTCCTGATAGTTCCACTTAGTGTGCTGAGTTTCATGATGCTTAAAGTGTATTTTATATAGCTACCTTAGCCTACCTATTGTACTGGTGCGTTCCTACTTGTATGTTGGTTTTTGTGGGGTTCCCAACGTAATATGTCTGTTTTTACAGTGTTTTTTTTTTTAGTAAAAAATATGCTTATTAATTTCTTTCTTTTTTTGTGCGTGTGTAGTGAATCACTTAGGATTCCAGTTTTTCATTTTGTCGTCAAATTGAGGCTCTTACCTGGAATTTTGAACGGATCGGCCTATTCTTAGATTACTAAGACCCAGGAACGATGAGAACTTTCATGTGTCGTGCGTAATTGGAAGCTATTCCAAGACTTAAAGATGTTAAAATTTTCATCTACATACCTTGAATGTAGATTGTGCTGTTTATGTGTAGAACTGTAAAAGATCAAAACTGTAGCTACTGTGTATCTTGGCAACTGTTCTGAGATTTGCAACATTTTATTGTGATGCAGCTGTATCAAATATTATGAAACATCCTGTTGTTTTGCAGGATAAATTGGTGGAAACTACTTTTACTCCATAGATAGTTCACCACTATAGCAGTTCCTTGTAATTAAGACTATGTGTTTTCCCGTGGCAGCGATGCATTTAGAGGTCATGTGAGCAATTTGTCTTCTGTGTTTTTAATGGGTAATTTGGGAAAGGTATTTAACGTGCGTGAGAGTCCACTCTAGGAGATGAATCCAAAATACTTGGTTTTCCTCATTCTTTTCAATTTCTCATGTTTTCCTCATTTCTGAAGTTAGCTCAATATTCTTGGCAATTTCTAATATTTTCCTTTTGTCTATAAAGTTGGTACCTAACTCAATGTCCTTGCCAAACTCTAATGTGAGTTTTCTCACAGAGTAACCTAATGTTCTTGGCATTGTTCCTCATGTCTTACAGTAACTTCGATATTCTTGAAAATCTAAGACTATAATGTACTTAGATCTCAAACCTGAAGGTAGCTCGATATCTTGGCAAGCTGTAATGCTTTTCTCATTTCGAAAGTAGCTTCACGTGCTTCTTTTCACTTTACAGTGCTGTTGTTGTGTTCAATCTCGTGCTGTTCAGAAGCTAATGTTGTTGCTGTTCTTTAAGTGTGATTGTATGGCACTTTGGAGATTTTTTAATGGGGTTTTCCTATGCCGTCTGATATCGTCACCACTTGTGAGATGTGTTAAATCGCAGAATCGTGCACTGGTTCCGGTATCGTATGTGTGACTTTCAAGCTGCACTGCCACTCTTTTCACCGTTTACAATACCTGTTGGTTCAAACTTTTTACAGCTAATGCATTATGGTTGTGTTGTTTGACGTACGTTGGTGTGTATGCTTGTCGTCATATAGGTACAGGTGGGCATCTTTTGTCATGCTAAACTGTAGATTATTTTGTTGCGCAAATTCTAAAATTAGAGCTGTAGCCACCCGAACACACAAATATACTCTTATTGTAGGAAAAAACAATTATTTTTTTACCTGAACAGCTTACGCACCAAGTTCTGCACTGATTAAAAATAAGCTATCACTTATAAAAAAATACCGCATTAATGTGAGTGACCCTCTGGCGAGTCGCATCTCATTTTTAAATGTGTTTATTCCATAATTTCTTGGTCCATAGCTTGATTACCATCATATCCAAGAAACACACTTCAAACTTACACCGTCTTTACTCACACCCGCCCAGTACGAATCTCATACGACGCTTCTACATTTAAGTGAATGGTTATATTTGGTTGAGATTAAAGGCTTCTATTCTGAGATGCTTCTGTGATGACGTCTTACTTCCATACCTGCTGTGTTTCTCTTACTCTAAGCTGTGCTCCAGAAAATTTCCAGATCTGATTGGCGATCTGTTTTCCCACTCACCTTATCTCTCACTGTGCTTATGCGCCTAGTATTAACATTACAGTACTGGATGATTTATTTAACTAGAAGTAAGATGTAGTGTATAGATTAGAGGTATAGGTAGTTATTACCAAGCTTGATAAGTATGTGAAATATTTTTATTTGAAACACGAGCCGTTTGTCCTTGCCGGGTAAGTGGGAGATGACTAAATGTGACTATTCTCTAGAAAATTTTTATAGCAGGAAATAAAAGTCGCTCAGGGGATAGTTTGATTAATTTGTAGGAATTCTCAGGGGCATGTCTGATAAAAAATACTTTAGCTGCGTTTCTGAATTCATATTGAAATGAAAGAAGGATAGTAAATCTGTGCTGCCTGGGAAAGTAGCAGGAAGTTTTTCATGAAATTCCCTTCACGCTGCGCATGTTTCTGTGGAGTAGAGGTTTCAAAAAATTGAATTAAGAGAAGAGATATTAATCAAATTCAAATTTCAATTGAATTTTCTCATATATTTACGCAATGCTACGCACAATTTTGATGCACTGGACGCTTGTCATTGCCATTGAAATTAAATTAACTAGACTATATGCTTATCATGAATGCTTCATCGATGTCTCTTTGGCTTTCGTACTTCACTTGCATGCGTTCTGATTATCTTATGATACGTTTAAAGCCCTGCCAGTATATACCATGCATTTCTTAATCGCTGAAGTAAAATTACGTAAGATTGTGCATTGTTGTGGGTAGGTACTTTTCTTGTCTCCCAGTTATAGATGAAAGTAATTCTTAGTGCGTTCCAGATTAAGTTCTTGTGTGGCTATAAATGAAGAGGATTAACAATAGAAGGGAGAACCCTAGTAGTAAAATAGTACAGTCTGAAGTAAGTTAGAGTTGAGCGTAACTATGCATAACTGGTATCAATGTTGCGTTGTCGATGCGGTAGCTGCAACCTTTGTTAAAATTAAAGTGCCTACGGTATGCCTGCCTTCTCACCTTGACGGATGTTGCAATTATCGCAAACAAACGGAAGACATTTGTGGGTGCAATTTAGTACCTACTTTAACTTTTGCATAATTGTTTTGATTTCACTGTATTGATGTGGTAGCTGCGTTGTATACTACTGTCAATCATCGGCTGGTAGTACCGTAGTTGTTTTAATCCCTTGGTGCCTACTGTGCACATACGTTGAAGTTGACATAATATGTAATGTTATTCCACGCAGAGTGATGTGCAGTCGACTTGAGGCACTAAAGGGTTTAACGCTGACTTCACTTTAATGTAACTATCAGTGTAATAAAAACCGGTGTACATTGATCTGTTTGCTGTTTTATCTGTTTGTTTGGCCATTTTCTAGTTTACCCGAACGTATAAGTACCTATATCGGATATGGTTAAAGCGTATGGCCGTTATTGTCGGCAGTTGTTATCCTGTTCGGCGAGAGATATTTTTAGTTATCGCTTTACTTTTCTTCAGCAGAGGAAGACTGATTGAAATGATTTGCCGATGCGAACTGAGCGACGCTCATCCAACCTAATATTGGAAATTGAAGATTCAGCTGTGCACTGCTCTGCTGCTGTAGCAGATTCGTGACCGCAGGGTATCTATGATTGTTACTGCACTCTCTTGGCCGATATTTTGAACTATGAGGTGCACTGCCTGGTAATGATAATAATAGAAGGAGCAGACTTTCTGTACACACTTTCCTTCTCCAATGACTATGAAGCTCTTTTCATCAAAGCGGAAATCGAGCCTTTAAGTTGGCCCCGGTCCTGTTCAGAGACAAACCAACCTGGCATATACCAGTTTCAACTTTTTGCCCCGGCACGCAATACCCAGAAAGAAAGACTCCCATCCCCTCTTACTAAAAAGTCTTCACGGATCACGTGATAGACAAACATAGTGACTCTACCCACATCTATACCGATGGCTGTAAAACGGGAGACCGAGTTGGATGTGCGGCCGCTGCGTTTGATGAAACTAGAGCATGCCGGCTATTACCGGAGACCTTAACTTTCACCACAGAGCTGTATGGCCGAGTGTCCCACCTTCTCCGACGAGCGGAGGGACTGCTTTCCGGACCTGCATGGTCGGAATGCTGACTCCATCCTCCGAGGAATGCTTTCTGAAGAATTTTCTTATCAGTTGTGACCTCTATCACAGACTGTGATGTATCCATTACGATAAATGCTATCGTCAACTACGGCTCTAATTTTCTCTCCGCGAATTACATATACTATATGTAAAATTGAAATTACGATAATAAAGTTTTCCTTACAACTATTTATAATACTAAATGAGACCAATACCGCGCATGAGCCTGTGATTAAACACAGGAATAGTTCGGCGCGATATAGGCAGTGTGCTACTGAAGCGCTAGTAAAATTCATACTACCACGACATAATACACAGTTGATTCTGGGTGAAACGTTCACGTTGTCACATGACACTGGCTTTGATTTTGCGAAAAGATATCTTCTATTGGATCACGCTTTAGAATATCTATAGTGATTAGTTCGTTGTTGTGTTGTATGTAATATTGGTGCCTTGATTGTTTGTGCTGACAGTATCGTTCAATTCCTGGGCTATCCAGCAGATTGACAATGTAAATTCATGGTTGAGATTCGCTGCCTGCAATGCAGCGTGATACTCCTTCAGTATTTGTTGATAATTCCCTTCTTGTTTGATAGTATAGACAGAGTGTCCCTGAAGCGCTAGTAAAATTCCTACTACTACTAGGTAGCTACTACTTGATAGCATAGCATATGTAGATGCAATATTGCTTACTTGTTACTTACTCTGCGTTGCCAAACACGTAATGCGTGTGATATTAGTGTCTGTTGTGAGTGTTGTTGTGGTGTGTAGGTTATGACATAGGGGTTTTCATACCCTTGTGGTATATACTAGTGGCAGCTCGGCCACCAAGGTAGGGGTGTTGCTAGGGCTAGAAAAAACGGAAGGTATCCTCAAGCAACCAAGTACCTACGTAGTTTTTTGGTGGGGTGGGTTACTGGCGACCCTCCATTAATGCGGTATGTCCGGACCGAGACTAGTCGCTATTAATGGAATTTCCGCACTGTTGGGTGCTGCTCAGATTTTTATTTCCAGTGCTGGTTAAAATGTTTGCACACGTTCTGAAACGCTTCTCATTTGCTTTTATTGCTCTAACTGTGCTTTCAATAATGCTAAAAACTGTGTAGCTTCTGACACTTTTTACCTTTATCACATTTATTCAAAGTACTTATCTTCTTTTTATACTTAGTTTATTCCTACTCTTTTTAGAATTCACTACTGTAGGAGCATTTTACCCACAAAAGCAAAGAATGATGCTTCGACTGTGAAGTAACTGAATTAACTTGTGCGTTAGCAGTGATGCTGGAACTGAAAAGTTGCGTTATGGTACCGCGTAAAGGGTTTCAGCGTCGCATACTTGGGATAACGGGAACAAAATTTTGACTTCATTAATGGGTGATCGTTTGAACGGATGCCGTATTAATGGAGAGTCGCCAGTATTTTTTATATACTACTTTTTATTGAAGAGGATGCATTTGAAAAAATGATGAAAAAGATTCATGGGCTAAATCTCACGCTGTTATTCCAGTGTTATGCTCCCTGTTGGCCTGTTTCTAAAAGCTTGTCCCCCAATATCTCAATAGCAATCAAGTCATGATAATAATTGATTTCAATACGAGCATATTTTTTAATTCTTTCATTCAATAGAGGATGGCAATTGACGTAAGTCATATTACTATAGGATATTATTAGAAGACATTATGGATGTATGGGAGTGTGCAGTGTAGCTCCCATTACCATTTCAGAAGCCTCGAACTGTGTCTTACTGGAAGCGGCCTCCGTAGGTTACATTAGTCCTAGCTCATCGTTGCATCTTTCATCCCTTACAGACTTCGCTTCTTCAATTATTTTCTTACTCTTTTTTCTTCGCTTGTTCCACTTTCCCCGTGCCCATTTCACTTTTTTCATGCTTTTCTGATCTTTTTGTGTGCTTCCTCTCCTTGACATGTTCCCACCTAACTCGTGGGCTCTGGGCTCTTGCGTTTTTTCAGATCTTCCTCTTCGTTCGTATTCTCGTGCTCCGTGCAGGAGGAGCTCCTCATCTCTTTATTCATATCCGTGAAGTCCCTCGCGCTGTCTTTCCTGTGGATTATTAGTAAGAAGTTCTTGTTTCTGAAGGTAGTTCGCTGTTGTATCGTGCACCCATCGACTACGGCGGGGAAACCCTTAATATAATTATAATCTTTCTTGTGGCAACGTGTGGGGGGGGGGGCAGGATAGACTCTTTCCACACACTGGGTGTCACACACGTTGCCCTCCGTCTTGCTTCTCGTTGGCCATTTGCGAACCATTTTCCAGCGAGACTGTGTTGTTTTGTTACGTAAGAGTTTCTTCCCTCTGTAATCCCACAGACAAAGAGGCCGTTGTAGCGAGGGAGCACAGCCTGGCAAAGACATGGTGAATGATAATGTCATCATTGCAACCTGTTTAGCACTCCAGCAGACCTTGTTGAACTCTTCCTCTCATGGCACGACATTTCAGTTAGTGCTATTCCTACAAAAAAGTAGATTAGTTCGTCAGAGAAAGGGTTAACTACGGAACCTTGAGGATGTTCCCATAATTCAGGAGCTCCTCTTTTTCAGCTGGACCCAACTCCAGCAGACTTTACTAACTATACGTAAGGGTAGCTAGCAGGTTAATGCGCGACTTTTGGGAGACCCTGTTTAATATAACTGATCTTCTAGGTATGACTAGGGTCCTGGAGTCGGACAAGTCGGACTGCAACTCCTAGTACCAGCAGCCGTCAAACTTTGACTCCAGTAACTTAGGATTCCGACTCCTTTATAAAATTAGACTGTCAATAGCAGCCAGCAACTAATTTGATTCGAACTTCGACGCCCACGAGCAATGGTTTTACACCTCCATATGCCCAAAGCTCTCCGACTCCACAACCCTGCTAATTGCAGTACACATCTTAATAAGAGCATCAGCTCTAGCTTAATTTTGGCTCTTAGTATTACGTACTGCGTCTGTTCCAAACGATGCATTTACGATCCTCCACTGGATGATAAATATTTTCTGTCATTTTATTTGGATGTGTTTCAAGCGTAGTTATGGATACAAATATTTACGGTGACTTGGGTTCTTATTGTTTTTTACTATGGATAGCTGCAACAGTAGGAATTTTAGCATCTGAAGGTTGTAGAGAAACACACAAGAAGTATTTCGAAAGACAGTTATGCTTAATAGTTAGGTAATGATCCGTAGA
>LQNS02000081.1:724302-748536 GCA_001587735.2 Parhyale hawaiensis
GGGCCACTAAGTTCAGGGTTATAGTATACGCAACGTTAGCGTTTAACTGATAAGTGGTAGCAAAGAAATCGAAAATATGATGATGCAAGTCCGGTTCACAGGAGTCTTTTTGAATGTTTTCGTTCAGCTAATCGTTCGAATTTTTTTGTTATGACTTTGTAGACATAACCCGGTGTGTACCAAAGGTTTGCTGAAATCTAAGTCAAGTCAGATGACATAAGCAGATGTAATTTGCAAAGTTTCTAATACCTCTTCAAGTTTCTCGTGAATTATAACTCGGAGAGCTATGCGCTCTGTGCTGTGTAAATGGACACAGCAACGCAGTCAGACGCGTTGCTACGAACTCGTTCACTTGACTGTTGTGTGAACCCGCCTTTTCTAGTGATACTTGGTTAATTAACCCTTTCGCTGCGTGGGACTGATTTCAGTCTTTAATGCAGATAACAGTAGGCCTATCCATCAGATACCGGTCCTCAGCGAAAAGGTTAAACCACTTTACTTTAATGGGTAACCTTTTCATAAATCTGCTGAAACTGTTGTGTTTCGATGGATTGGACAAAAACCGTTGAATAATAAGCTAAGAGAGCATTTTCAAAAATGAACCGGCCTTCGTACTCTCACCGTGAGTGTGTCAATGTCACGACCACTGCTCACGGCGTGTGCTCGCCACACAACAGTGCACTTGACCACCACAATCAACAGGTGTTGGTGCCATTACGGCAGGTGTGTGTGCCAGGGCGTACGTACCTCAGTGCTGCAGAACGGTGTGTGCACGGTGGTTTGTTCCAAGCATTTTGATATACGAAACGGTGAAAAAAGTCAATTATCTACTTTTCATTACATTGAAAAAACTTCATTTGTAGTGAAAGAATCATTCCAGTTTGTGCGACGTTCGTGTTTGGTGGTGAAATACTAGAGAAATCAGTTTATTTGCTTTTACGTGGTTAATATGTATTGCAGTCAACCAACAGCTGTGTTATGTACAGTAGGCTTTGCAACGTGTCTGAGTGGTACATGTAACCATGGTAGAAGAACATTAACGTTGGCGTGATTATACCGTGCGTGTAACATGTAAACCGTATGTTTATGTTTCTGGAACTATTACGGTATTTATTTAGGCCGAACTAATAGTTGTATACGTAGGTGTTTGCTACCTCCATTATCGAAATAACCTCTTTACACATGCAATCACCTCCACCAAGGAATTTAGGTTTTTGCCGGCGTTTGTTTGTTCGTTTGTTTGTCTGTTAACATCATGACTCAACACGTTGTGAGCGAATTAGGAATGCTCACTCCGAGGAACAGATGAATAAATTTTGGCGATGATCCGTCCGTTTGTTTGTCTATTTGTCTGTACGTCAGCATTGCGGTTCTTGATGTGGATTTGCGCTGTCTGAGTACAGCTTTAGTTAAAATGTGTAAATGGTGAAAGTATCTGTCAAGTAAAACTTGAAAAAAAAACTTTGTATTTCCGCAATGTACCGTATTTAGTGAGGAGAATCAATTTTCTAGGTAAAACAGTGTAAATAGAAAGTGTATATTTCATAGCAGGCTATCGTGGAAATAATAGTCTGTATTTTCAAGGTTTTTGTCTCTTCTCACTCCCGTGTGCCTCAGCATCTAAATTTATTAAAGCGGTTTCACACGATTAGTAGTCTTCTCAACTTGTTTTTCTTTCTGCTGATCGAATGCGTTACTGTGTCGTTTTAACTACGGGATGATAGTTCACAGCTCTTTGAGATTTTTTTGCTTCTAATGCTGATGCCACACGCTAGTAAGGAGAACGACTATCGTCATCTTTTCGTCCGAATGTGTTCATGTCCCCATTTAAATAGCACACACTTGCAAAGAATTTTGAATAATTAATCCCTCCAGATATATTGATAAGCCTGAAAGTTAACTAGCGGCACTTGCGGAGCAAACTAAACAGACGGTAAACATTTTTATACCATTTCTTGGCAATCTCAGAGCCGTGTTTTGAAGAGTTCAACATAACGTTCGGACGAAAAGATGACTACACTCGTTCTTTTGACTAACTTGTGTCATCGGCATAAAATGGAAGGGTTATCGCAGGAAATAAAGACTGCAACGGGAGGACTCAGTAGGACTAAAATGAAACTTAGCTGTGACCTCACGCTGCATATTTACATCACATCGACGAGTCGAAGTATTTGAGTGTGAGACCTCAGGCCTTCATAGGTTGTTTTCTTGGACATATCACCGTATTTTTTCGATTTATTTCATTGAATCTCCCGCTCATGACTGGCCAGCTATTTGAGCTGCAAAATACTGTAACATAATGTCGTCAAGTACAGAAAATTCGAGCTATAGGCTGTTACTGTGGTTTCTCTCCGAACAGAATTGACTATAATGGTGCTTACATTTGTTGGTAAGGAATAAAATGTTCTGTGAAGAGCACAGTGAACTGTATATGAGGCGTAAACAAGGCTTCAATTAAGAAAAAGAAGTTAAATCAAGTCGCCAAAAGTGACCCAATTCGGCGCTAGTGCTGTGAAAGTTTCCGCCAGCATTCACTACAATTTTCTATAGATAATTTCTAAATTAGTTTATATTCTTTTAATTTATTTATACGCTAGAGATGAATTTCGAAATTTAGGAAAATTTTTCTGGTTAAATTAGTTGAAATACTCCTAGGCTGCTCAGCCATAGATTCGTCGATAATGACGTCACTTTTTGATGCTAATTTCTCCTGAGTCCTCCCGTTACTTTCTTTGCTGCCTGGGTTATCGGAAGTTTTTACCAGCGACATTTGCATGCTCAAAGTGACTTGACGGCAAACATTTTAACAATTCTTTTGGTAAACACAGAGTTGAGTTATTGAGGACACAACAAGACATTCGTATGATCAGTTCAGAGAACACTTTTAAGACACTGCCATGTAATTCGGCCTAAGAAGATACTCTACGTCTTGTCATTCCTGCCCTCTTTAAGGCGTCCTGGGTGTATAAAAACAACAACAGAGTTCGGTTACCTTGAGTCTACCTCGTAACAGAATTTTAGGGCACCGGGGAGCTGGGCAGAAGCTCAATTAGCTATATCATCTTAGCGACGGCCCTAATTTTTGGCAGGGATATATATTGTCACGTGTCATACAATTCAGAGCTTGTAAAGATCAAAGCTTTTCCGTAGCGTATTACGCTGAGCGAAGCTACTTAGTTCTCATAACAATGACGGGCGCGCCGTGCAACGTGTCGATTTTTAGTTAGCTACTATGTGGACAACTGGACATTTTCCCCTACCGTAAACCTGCGTCTCTGCTGCCGATTTCTCCCCATGTTATAGTAATAGGGCTGAATATATCAGGGTGCTGTGCCCTTAATTAGTACTCTCGTATGTTTCGCACAGCATCCAGATGATATACTAAATGAGTTGAAGTTCCTGACCAGTGACGTCACATAGCTCTGAGCATATATTATCGCCATACACCAGTTCGATAGGCGTGGCGTATGTCGTGACATCTACCAATGGCTAACAAGGCGTACGGTTCAAGGTTGCGTGACGTCACAGGGGGTTGCGACACCGACGAAGTGTGACGTAAGCAGCGCATTTGCGGTACAAACCTTCGCTCTATTGTGCAGCGCGATCGGCCGGAGCCAGCTTGTGTTTCGACAGCTTGTTGAAAATTTTCTTGCTCTAGTGCCCAGTGTTATGAAAGCTTCGGGCGCTCCCGCGACAGCTCGGCCGCATGAACTGCAGTGACGTGTGACCTAATTAGTTGTCTTTTTTGTTGGCGAAGAAATCATCTGCACTAACGAAAGTTGTTCCATTACCTGAAGGAAAGATAGTGCTTGATCTCGCTCATCTATTGTGTATGAAAACTTGTTGTTAGTGGCGGTAAAAAAGCATTTTTATCGACTTGTTCCTGATTTGTAACCGCTGTAGAGGATTAATTAAACATTTACAGTTTCTGTTTACTAAATTTGAATAACGCAGTGCGTTGAAAAAAACCGACGTGCTTCATACTTTAGTCTCCCGCATTTGCTGCTGCTGCTTCCATCGGATCAACTCGCCGCGGCCATTAGTTTGACTGAACGCGTTACGTTGAGGGACCTGTGTGCAGGCCCTAAGATTCAGGTGTAATATGTGTGCCTAGGAGTTAGGTTATGCCGGCGCCACACGCTAGCCAAGAGAACGAGTGTCCGAGTTTTGACCACCGAATCTACGTCCAATAACCTTCACACTGCCGCTTTTGCGCAAAATTTCAAGATGGAGCATGCAACATTTTTGCGACATTCGCTAGTCAGATGCGTAAAATTTTGTAAACAAACCGCCCCCAGGGATATCCACCGGCGTATTGGTTTTAAGTTCGCTTTCGTCGCGGCAACAGCTGATTACTTCTCACATATATTCTCGTAAATGTTGATTCGTTATTAATTGTGAAGGCACTAGGCTGTATCTAATTCATTATTGTACTTGTCATATTTATTTTTTCTCACGCTGTTGAGCCTGTAACCATAGCAATATCGTTTATTTGAACGGAGCTCGACTTCTGTTGACCATCGAACCATTGTCACGTGTGAATAGGGAGGCGAGATTTTACGCAAATATTTCGCGCTCTTGCAAGAGTTTCCTCACCTTTTGGCTAGCGTGTGAACCAGCCTTTAGGCACCTATTCTATCCCAAGTTCCCAACCTAACATAAAACATACTTTCAGGTGTGACCCTTTTACTATATATCAGGACAGAACTGTTAAGGCCGGTTCTCGGGTTAGGCCGGGCTCACACGACGGTCAAGTGAACGAGTTTCCTCAGCTATACGTCCGCATCCGTTGCTGTATCCATTGAATGTAAATAATTCAAAAGTGCAAAGTTTTTTTCAATTTTGATTCTCTAAAAATCTTAAGAAATATCCTAAACTGTAATAGTGACACTAAACAAAGTTACTTAATTAGCGGCTAACATTTTAGCAACTTTTTAGGCAGATACATAGTTGTGTTTGCAAGAACTCACAAAAAAAGCGGTAGCTGAAAAAACTCTTTTTTTTTTTTTTGCTAACGTGTGAACCCATCGTAAATCTGTTGCTTTTAGTTCACATATCACAGAATTCGAATGCATTCTTTCTACAAGAGGAAAGTGCATGGCTTTCTGAGTTCTATGTCTCTCCAGATTTAAAGAGACATATTGAATGTTATTAGCAACACAAAAAAAACTAAATAATTTATTACATTTGGCTGCATTTGCAAAGCGAACTTCTTTGACGCTAACAATTTACTAATTTTTCAGTCCACACTCTGTTGCGTTGGCAAGAGCGCGATGGCACATTCGAATGTTTTGAAGTATGAGTGTAGGGCAAATGACTAACGTATGAACCGGCATTATTCAGGGACGATACCTCCTGTTCAATTCGCATAGATCAGTTCAAAATCTGGGACCGCAAATTCAAATTTGCATGTCGAAAGTTAACCCTGTTTGTACCAGGCTGCATGTACTCCTCGTTCTACTGTTTCTTCCCTTAGAAATAAAACAATACAACAAAGAACCTTTCTAGCAAAATAACACAGCCAGCTATGCGTGGGGTTAAGGGCACGTAATATGTACGTAGTTCCGTAAACAAATACCGTTGTTTCCACTCCCAGAAAAGAAATAAGTAGTTAGTGAGTGCGATCCGCTGTTAGTGAAAGTTGTAGACGTGCGCACGCTACGCACACACTCCGTTGCAGAAGAACATCTGACTGCGTCGACAGACTGGCATCCGATTCTTTTACCTCAGTGCCACTATAACTCCTTCCGTAGGTGGTTAGTGTCGTGGCAGTAAACAGCCTCAGTGACTGACTTTTGCCAATAGATCTTGCATTGGTTGTTATTTAGTTGTGAAATTGTGGTGTTTATACGTTAACCGAGACAGTTACGGTCGAAAAATGCTGTGTGATGGCGATTTTTCTTGAGTTTGTGATGTGGGAACAAGAAGATAATACCAACCAACAGTTGCATGAGGTAGTTAAAACTACCTACTATATTATTTTTGTGTCATTTGTGGATACGACTTTGTCGTTTCAATTTCAAGTGCATGAGCCTGAATGCAAAAAGATGGCTTAGCATGTGTTTTTTAACGTGCACAATCATCTCCACGTTCACTGCACTTGTAATTTTCCTTTAATGATTGCATGTTATAAAGTTGAGAAAAACTGTCTGAAGACGCCATCCATACTTGATGTTGGATCCATTTTTTTTTTCAACAATATCCGAATATTTTTTTTTTTCCATTGCTTTTTTATTCATCGTACTTTCCTTACTCTTCCTACGATTGTATGAAATTATTGTTAGTTAGAACGTAAAGTTTGAGATTTCTTCACTTGAATCCACGATGCATATTGGGTGAAGAAGAAGAAGAACAAGAACAATTTCTATTCAGTTGATAAAAATATCGTATGATCTACTAACATATATGCACGAATACAAAACCTTTATCCTTCACGTTATTATCGAAAGTAGTTTACCATTCATTGCACTAAAACTTACGTATGCGTTCGGTCACAGATCGAGTACAGCTAAGTACCCTATGTATTGTGTAACCCCCTGATTCGGTATATGAGCTGCTCGCGCGCGATCGTATAAGTACTCGAAATTCCTGCTTATTGAATGGGCGTAACATGATGTACTCTTATGATATGATTGTATTACACTTTTTATAGTCTCCGGATTTGCTAAATGCTTAACGCAAACACGATCAATATAATACTGTCATAGCGTGCGATGCCGAATGACGGTCTAGATAACTGGATTTGATCTCTAAAGAATCCGTTGGTAACTCCATTCATTCCATGTTTCACTCAAACCGGTTTAGTCTAGAGTTTCTTGGTAAAGTCAAAAAAGAGTTGCTTTTTTACATAGACAGACCTCGGTCGGCTAGAGCGCTTTGTTTTAGAAATATCTTTCGGTGAAGCCAAACCCATATCGATTCATTAATTCAATTCGATTCTTTCTGGGGAGTGAGCCACGCCCACACGATTTGTGTACTTGTGGGCGTGTTCGATTGGGCTTCGAAATTGAACTTTCGATGCTTAACTTGTCTGAAACTTGACACAGGTGCGCTGGCTTCGACCCCTTGAAATGAATGTCAACCGCTAAGCACGACTTGGTTGCCTTTGAGATTTCTGGTACTCAGTCTTGCTTTTTAAAATGGAGTTTTATCCGGGTCAATGTAATCGGTAGTCGGGTTGTTCCTATAATGCTTGCAACACGATTCAAAGTAACAAAGCCAAAGGTCTTGTGTGCAGTTTCGTACAAACCAAGCTTCTAAATCTTAACTTTTCCGGCCAATGGCACGCGCCTTTAATTAATGACTTTAATTACACGCGCTACAGTGAAACCAAGAACCACCGCATACGGTGGAATTCATTATACGTTAGGACAGCTTGCACCATGTAAACATTTCAAGTGACCTACCTCGACGTACGTACGCATCAAGGCTACGATGTAAAGCGGAAATGTATCGTTAGCGTGCAGCCGTCAAGGGCGAGGTGTGCGGTGTGATTTCCCAAGCCGGGTACGGACGCTAGTCAACAGCAGACTATCGAAACTCTGCCGAATGCATCAAATATTCTGTGCAAAATCTTGCTTCCCTGTTCATGTGAGAGATCGATCCCCGTTAGAAATCTCGCCGTTGCCTTCACTGCAATTAAATTCCCAATTGGAAACACTGCGGCGGATGTAATCATCAGACTGAATAATTATCTCCGCCAAGGAGGTTATGTTTTCGTCGTGTTTGTCTCTCTGTCCGTTTGTATGTCTGTCTGTCACCAAGATAGCTCAAAAAGTTCCGAACCGATATGAACGAAATTTACAGGGATTGTTAGGTATGTTAGGAGGAACAGATGATTAACTTTTGGTGAAGATATGTCCATCCGTTTGTTTGTTTGTCTGCCTCATTTTTCTCATGTCATAACTCAGAAAGCTAAGGATGGATTTTTTATGAAATTAACACGAGTTGTTAGGTAAATAGCAAAGAGTAAATGAAAAAATTTTGGTAATGATCCGTTCGTATGTCACTGTTTTTAATTTTGTGCTTGTTAGCACAATAACTAAAAAAATAATAGATGGATCTTTATGAAATTCATAGGGGTTGTTAGTAATGTTGAAAGATATAAATGATTAAATTTTGGTGGAGATCGGTTTTTTCGTTTGTATGTTTGACTCATGTTTGTCATAACGTTTGTTAGAAAAATAACTCAAAAAGTTATGAACGGATCTTCACGAAAATTGCACACAAGCTGTTATTACTCTCAGAAGACACAAATGATTAGATTTTGTAGTTTATACAATGAAAATTATGGCTTCAGAGCCATTTTAAATTTTTTGTTGCCGTTGCTTCGCTTGGAGGAGCTACGTGCACTCAGAGTGCTCCAGTTTTTAATATTATTACATTTGTGATTTGCATTCACAGTTGATTTTGTGAACAAATTTTGTACTAGAACGTAATAAATTTAATATCTGTCTTCTGATGTGCAGCTGATGACGGGATAACAGGACAATTCAATATATTTTTTTAGACAGTGTATGGGTCGTGGAGTTTCTGTCTTTTGCATATCATTCCACTAAACTGAAGATATATTACATTAATATCAGAAGAGAAAGAGTGTAGATACAGATACTACATGTAGTGGAACTTGTGTGTTTCGCTTCTAATCCTATTAAATGGAAGATATATAAATTTCGAAACGGAAAGAGTTTCATCTATAGCTACAACGAACACTGGAACCTGTGCATATTGCATCTGCTTCTGTATAACAATTAAATAAGAAGAAATGTCAAGGTTCATACAGAAAATGGCGGCCACCGTCGTGGCGAGGGTGGAATCGGCCATGGAAGAATTCGAGGAATCCAAAGACAGGGAAGCCGATGAAGAAGGTAAGCAGGTGTTACTTCTTTATAGTGAAACCAAATTAATATCACTTTATTTCCTAGTTGTTGTTAGTTTTAGCGTCTCTATGTACTCAATATCTTTTAAGGTCTCGTGCTCTCTACAGTATATGTTACATAGTGTCACTTCTTTTCTTGTGGTCGTTACTTTTTATGGATATAAAATTTATTTTTGGTAAGCCGGAGGTTGTTGACCATGCATACGAATTTAAGCGTTTCACAAAAAAGAATTTGGACAAAGAATGTCACAAATTTTTAATATTATCAGCAGATGTGTAGCATTATGAGCACATGCTTTAGCATCAGCAGTCTTTGAAAGGGGAAATGACAGCCTAGCTGGCATATTGTGAAATTGATGCAAATAGTTTAACGCTTTTTACTCCAAAAAGCAATTGTTGTGGTCATCCTGGTCAACAGTGCTGCTTGAATGCCTCTTTTTTATATACTGGATCCACATTATATAGTCGAACGGTCAACTGGCGAGCAGGTACTCAGTTTGCACTTCGCTAAAAGAGTTACTACTTTTCAGGGGTATCGTGGGTACCAATTTTCACTGCGCAATCGGGACGTCTCGCTAGCAGAACGTCTGCTTATACTATAAGTTGTGCGTGCGATGGCACAGTGTGGCCCCGGTATAATACTCTATTTCGGTTATATACCGCAGTTAAGGTGCCATGCACTGGCAGGTAAAGTCGAAGTAAGCAAAGACTGTCAGACTTGGCTTGCTCGGAACTGCAGACAGGAGCGATGAATTCGCCACTTTTGAATCGAGTCCTAGGCATAATTTCAAATCGATTACTCTTGAGACCGTGACAGTACTACGGAACGTACTTAGTTCAGCCATGCTTGACACAGTCGAAAATTATTTTTTTTTTTTTTTGGGGGGTAAAATAGTGTTTTCGACGCCGTCAAGGTCAATCGGGCGCCAACGCGGTTCGAAGTCAAGCCTAAGTGTGCCTAGTTTGAAGGCGTGGTCGACTGGACGCCAAAATTAAGTCTTCAGTGCTTGACTTGTTCGAAACTTTACGCAGGGGCGCTGGCTTCGGCCCGCTGAATTGAATGTCAGGCGTTGACCTTTCATAAGTTACCCTTATAATAATAAGTTACCCTAATGAGCCTTCGAGAAACTCAACATTGCTCCATCAAATGGAGTTTTCAGGCGGCTAAGCGTAACCGCGTTGCTTTTAACACTTGCGACACGATTCGAAGTGGCAAAGCCAACGCTTCTGTCTGAACTTGTGGACAAGGCAAGCCTCGAAGGCTTAAGTTCGGCGTCCAATCGAACGCGTCACAATTTGACTTCGCTGCACCATTCGGTGACACCTCTTCCTTTATCGAAATTTTACATCAGGCAGGTTCACACAGCAGTCTTGTGTCATACGTTCGTGGTTCGTACTTATCAGCGGCTGACAATAGCGTTGCTGCATGTGCTCTTTTAAGCATGCAGATAAAGTGCATAGATGTTTGAGCCCTTATTTGCTTCAAATTTGAAGAGATATCCGATAGTTTATCTGTGGCACTTATACTGGCATGATAGCCAGCCTGTTAGTACGTCTTTTGGTAAAAAATTATAGGTATTATGCGAGTTTATTTCTAAGACTTACAGGGACCACAGTACTGTACCTCCAAATATTTCCTTCTTTTGAGCCTGTTGGCACGGCTGTAGGTGCTCTGTGTGCGTGTGTGTCTGTGTGTGAGGACGCCGGATGTAACCAGATAAAAAAAATGAATGGTGCACTGACCGCAGAAAACAATCGTCTAAAATGCCGCGTGAGGCCTGAGAAGGACAATAAAAGGAATAAGAGAGAACCATTTGCTCCGCCTTCTCTGCTGTCTGCTGTGTGACGAAGTGTAGGCATAAAATTCGAATTGAATTATCTCTGTAAAAGTACATTATTTGTATGCCTATATATCTGTGACTGATTTTGTATTCATAAATGAGCTCAAGACGAGTTTCCTCAGCGGTAGTGCACTATAACTTCAGCGACCCAGCAGTAGTTTACCAAACAGTACCTGAGCACGAGAACACGCACAGAAATAGATAGTTGGCAATAGTGCAGTCGGCTGGGATCGAGGCTCTCGAGAGCGTGGTGTTGGTTGGTTGGGCAGCAGCGTTAGCGCGCTTGGCTGATGAATAGTGACGTTCATTCTCAATGATCTGTTGGTGAATGAGAGGTGAGTGAGGTGCGACGAGTTGGTTGGAGGTGTGGCGCAACGAAGAATAAGACGAAAAGAATGTTAGATGTGATGATTTGTAACGGGTGTTGTGATATTTGTGATTGAGGGGTACAACATAGAGTGCTGGTACAACTTGTAGCGTACCGCCGGATCAGGAATAGTACGCGTACACAATGATTTGCATCCATACCATGATACTTTTTTGGTTCTTTCAATGAATGCATTATAAACATTGACCGTCATGTTTTAGCAATATCCTTCTTCATCGCAGTATAAGTCTTTTATTGATACTGATTCAGTAAAACTAATAGATCATGTCTTTTGTTCTAAACATTGTTGCATATAAACGACAGCATTCTTATATGATTGCCTATGGCTACACCGTACACATAACATTGGATTTCAAGCAGCCCCTGGGTACAGTGATCCATACGCCGTTGATGTAGCGCATACAAGTGAAGAAGGAACTTTAGCTCTGTTGGCCTGCAGCAGCTGCAGCAAATAGCTGCGGCTAGGCAGTGTGTGACAGGAATTTGTGGGTGATGGTGTGGGACGACGTGCCTCTGAAATTTATTAGCCCGTAACCATGTTTTCTTTGATAATTCGACCCAACTTCGCTTATAATTTTGCTAACTACATGTGGGACTGTTCACGTGTACCCTCAATTTATTATTTATACCAATTGTTAAGGTAGAAATCTTTGTTCCTTCTTTCTATGGAACGTTCCTCAATAATTCCCTGCCAATGTTTACTACGACGTTGCTGGCACGGCGTCCTGCTGAAGGGAGTATGATTAGTAAATCACTCGTACGAGACGCTTGCATCGTGATAGAAACATGTCCTTTGTGTAAAAGTTACGCCACGAATCACCAGTTTCGCACGTCTGGCAGGGAAAGATGTTTGCGCGTTTACGTCACTTCACGTTCTGGATTTGTTGGCGAAAAGTTGAACCACAGAGTATTGGAGATCGTTGGAACTTGTTCTCAGGAGAGTCTAGGGATCTTTTAAATAATGCTCTGCATGTTTACATCATGTTAGAAACACAAAACGTCGTGTTTGCCCTGTGCTAATAGTCTAACTGCCAACTTGCTGCACCAACTACTTTTACCTCATAGACTCATAGTAGCTAGCTGCTATGATATCTTCGACGATACCGTAATTGAGATTAAAACATGCCAACCCTCTCCAGCTTGTTCGTACCGTATATTATTACATTATGAGCGAAACATCGTAGTCTGCTTGTTCAGTAACTTCGGTTACCCTTATGAAGTTACTGAACTAACTAGCAGACTACCGATATTTCTCTCATAATGTAATCGCGGTATATACGGTACAAACAACCTGGAGAGGGTTAGAATGTTTTCCTCTCAATTACGGTACGATGGTTGTATGGAACGGAAGGTCCTTGGAGTAGTCGGCCTATACTTGTGTGGTTGTGACGAGACAGAAACTGTGTATTCCACGCCTTACTTGCGTTAATGAATAATATTATATACAATTACGTCCTTATATATGTGCTCCAGTTGTGGTAATACAATACGATTTGATAAACTGATAATAATATGACATTGGCGAAGCACTGAGAAGTGATTATGTAGATTTAACCGGTGTTTTTCTTATACGAAAACAAACACCAGGAGATCGTTTATTCTTCCTACTCGAGCGCGCTACCTACCTTTCAATAGTAAATAGAGTGTAACTTTCTCTATGCACGTCCCTAATGTGTTAAGGGCCCAGGCGTAAATTTAGTCCATTTACCTAATGCAGATTGCTATCCAAGTGTAAAAAAACTCCAGAAACATATAGCTTCAACTTTACTACTCTTGCTTCGTCATCGAAATAATTGTATTACATAGGTATCACGTCACATACCTATCAAGAGCAGCAGCTGCAGCAGTAGGTACTAAGTCCAAGTGAAGCAGTTTTGAAGCCTGAAAAAAAGTAATTTTTACTGTGCATCTAAAACTATATGGTACCGGTACCTACTCAATCATTCACGTGATTTATCAGTAGGTATAGTGAACTTATTTCCTAATTATTTACAGAATCACGAAATTGCTCTTTGTTGTTGCGGAAGAAGTGTTGTTAAGCGAGAATACTGAGTAACTGTGTTTCCTTTCCACTATAGTTACCTATTACTGAGCCACACTGAGGGCATTCTTTGTTCTTCGGTATGTTTATCGTAATCTTTCTTATCTTCTTTTTCCTTGTAGTAGACATCCTATGCACTTCTTCCTCACTGTACCAATTTACAGCTCTTCCGTACGTTGGCTAGTGACGTTTTTTTTACAGGCGGCTTCATAGAACAGTCGTATGAAGGGTGTATTCGCTCAGTAAATCGTCCGAACGTACCTTTTTGTTTTCTTTTTTGTTAACAAAATTTCGTTCTTATCAAGACAATTGTTTCAGCCAAAATGGTCATAAAAAACTTACTCGCTAAGGGAATTTACTACATTTACATCGTGCAATTTTTGTTGCGGAGCATTTTTTTCCTCACACTTCTGAGCAAAAATTTTTCCCATTAGGCTACGTGTTCTCCCACGCGCGTGACTCGGGATGACAATTAAACTCTGCGCAGCTCCTTTGCTTTAAAATTATTGATGAGTCTCAAATGCCTTGACCAAGCAATGGAGGTCGAATTTCAATAGGCTAGCTAATATTAGTATAGCCTATGCGTGTATAAGTAATAATGACGTCAAAAACAACCTCAAAAATTGTGTATTTGAGAGTCAACTCCTTTCAACGTAGGGAAAACCCAGTGGCCTATCTATAGCTGTATCGCGCAAGAAATTTTCATACCTAATGTAGACGGGGCTTTGTCAATTTTCGCTAGCAAAAGTCTGTCGTACACTTTTTTTTTACTATTTAAACGGACGCAGCTACGCATTCGGACGCTGAGCTGAGAGAGCATGTTGAATTGCTCTTCTGACTGTTGTGTGAAACCGCCTTAACTGACCGAGGTATGCATGGTGATGAATTCTCTCTATCAGGTCATCGATTCCTTCGGCAGAATAATTGACCTTTGTGTAGTACGTTGACTGCCTCATCTGAAGATTCCATTCGCTTCCGTTCCTCTCGCTGATACACGAAGATGGTACCTGGTGCCATTTCATCACTGATAAGATGTTTCATGTGATGAAATGCCTTCGCAGCTGCTTGTGTATGTCAGTACGTGTGTAGTTAGTGCCTGTTGCGCCTGTTTTGTTATACATAGTTCATTGATTTCGTCGAGTCCTGTTGTTAATCATGTATTTATGATAGCTATATAGGAGAGAACAGCGTGTTCTTATCGCTTTGCGAAAGACGCTTTTATTGCTCAAGCATTGTGGAAGTGACAAAGTTCCTTGCCCGGGAAAGGCTTAATTCTGGTGAACGCGTTATCTCAACCAACGCGTCCGAAGGTATGCTTTGCTATGTTCATTGATACAGCTGAAAAGTGCACAGCTCTGTGCTTTTATTAAGTTAAAAATCACTTCTAATTTCAAGAGATAGGTATATGAAACTTGACACGTGTTGCTAAATCAGTTGACTTGACCTCTAACATTTTAGAAAACAAGACCACAACTAAACTTCGGGCGCTGAGTTGAGAGAAACCGTTCGTTTTACTGCCCGGTGGCCCGCTTTTACGTTGCCAAGCATGACGTCCACACGCGCAGTCCGTCGTGGCCAATTGCGCTTCGGCAGGTTCCTCGACTCCTTTAATTGGCTGTGACGTCACGCGTGACTTCGTTTTGATCACGTGGGAATGCGTTGTTCTCGATCTAAGCGAGTCATTTTGGTTGCTGTAGTGTTGTAGAAAACTGCTTATGAGCTGCTTCGAACCTATGTGCATGGATCTTTTCGGCTGTGTTGCTTCTTTTTCTTTTCGTCGTTGCATAGAACGTTTTTTGATGATTTTAGGGAGCAATAGCTAATTGTTATGTTGGGCGCGTTTTACTGCATTTTCTTTTTTGACTTAAATATTAATAATGAAACAGCATCAATTTGTATCGTAGTAGTGGGTACGAACCAACGACCAAGGGTCTGCTATAAAGTATCGTATTTGTATTTGATATATGTTGTGATAATTACTAGTGGTATAATTTAACCCATGTAGTGCGTGAAGTAACCATCACTGTTCTTAGGAATGACACTATTTGTAACTTCCACACTTGTACACGATATGCACAAAATGCCCAGACGAAAATGAATGTCTAGGACTGCAAAACTTACCGTAGCTCAGTGGTAGTTTCCTATAAATAGGCTACAATAAGTTCACGTGCTCTTTCCTTTGCGTCACAGGAGCACCCAAAGTTTGTGTTGCAGGAACTTTAGAAGAGCCGCCCTAAAAGACCAGAATTCGTTCGTAAACAAGTTTGCGTGCTCTTGAGTATGCGTTGCAGGGGCGATGTTTGTTCGCGTTGCAGGGACGTTGGAAGAGCAGCGTGAGAAGACGCCTTTTGTCCCTTTGGGCTGAGGGTGTGGCCGCTGCGTTACATCCTTATATGCACGCATCACTTCTTTTGGAAGGTCGGGCATATCATGACTCTACCGTAGATGTTGATCGTAGGCCGGCTGTAGGTATGAAACGCTGTTGCGTATGTAGTTTCCGAATTCTATGGAAAGTTTGTTTATTTAATCATATGCATATATAGGCTTTTTCTATGCAGAATCATGACGTAACAGTAGATTCGCTTTGTAGCTCCATTTTCATTGCACTCGGTCGTCTACAGACCCATATGATGCTAAACAAGGCGGGTGGTTTTGTTCGTATTGCTTCTCCACCGTAGAATCGTGATGCTACAGGACGTCCATTGCGTCGTAAACTTCTACCGCGTGATTGCTGTGTTGTGGGTGGGACGAGCCCACGATTAGATTCCTCGTGGCACGAGACGTTCCCTGCCTCGTAAGCTAGTTACACCATTGTTGCCCCGCAAGCAGCATTATAGGATTGAAGACGATCCGGGCCTTATTCCTAATAATGAATTGCTTCTAGTCTGTACAGAAAACGTTTTTTTAATGATAGGCCTATGGCAGTTCACCTTTCAAGTTCTATTAGATTAGATAGGCGGCAGTAGACGAACCAAAAGGCCCATTCCCAAAGAGACACCGAGACTTACACCCCGGCCCTCTATGAGCTATTGCTTGCGCTGTTTAATTCCTGCACTGCGCGTTTTTCCGGCGGTTTGTGTTTTCCTCAGACATAAAATTTTAATTCGGAGCTTCTCAGAGCACAGCCGAAACTTGAGAGCCCAAGTAGCCCCCGTAGCCCCGCCCCATGCGCTAACTTTTCTGCTGTCCCAAAACCGGCACGCTTTCCCGTGCAACGACGGGAAATACCATTTTTTTGTGTGCTCGTGCAGCAGCTACATTATATTTTTCGTGCTGGGCGAGTTGTCAATACACGGGAAAACGTGCTGATTATGGGACAACACTTTTCTCAGTGAGTTGCAATCTGTGGATATAGCCTAATTTAACAAGCGCATGACTTATGCCCCGTCAGGGGGCGTCGCGTGACAGCATTGGTATGATTGACGTGAGCTCTGCCGTCCGATCGATTTCTTTCTCTTGAGGCGCCTCATCTGTGGCGAGTTTCTGCCTCAATTTATGATATCTCCCCCTTTGGCACGTGGATGTAAATTTTTGTTCCTCGTTCATTTTTCTATTTCTTTTTAATGTACGGTACTTTGATGTAGGTACCGTATATGCATCTTCATTGTAGTTTCGCACTTTTCGAATATCATTCGTAAAATTTCATTCAACGTTCTGACTTTCCTTGCTGTATACCCATATGGTTTCCCGAAGCATCTTTTAGCAGTGGCTGGTATTTGCTGTGTTATTGCTCTCATTATAAACACTGTTGCACTTATTTCCAACCATTAAACACAGTCCCAGTATGTACGCCGCACAGTTTCACTTCCTATTCGTTACTATTCACTTGCATCCATTCTACATCAGGCTAAGTAGTTGTTGTTGTTGTCGACTATGTTTCTTTGCTTTTCTTGAACGGCGATTCGTAGTAGTTTCATCATCTGCGATGTTCCCAGCTTGTGTTTACACAATAGTTAGTAGTTGCAGTTTTTTGTATGTGTAATGGTTCAAAAATCTTGGCAAAGATCAACAATGATGTTACAGCCGGCGATGTGGGCTTTCACCTCTTCGACAATTGTTAGTGTTGAAATGTTATGGTCTGCAATGTTCTCTTTATCTCCTTAACACCGCCGACAGTGTGTTAACCGCAGATGTTTGCACTCTCTATCCCGGACATTAGTGCCATTGAAGCAGCCTACGATGTTCTCTTTATATCCTGAGTATCAGTAGCACTGTTCCAGTCTGTAACGTTCTCTTTATCAACCGAACACCAGTACCAGTGTTATGGTCTGCAACCACGAGTTCGAACACCAATGTTAATGTTATGGTCTGCAACGAGCAGTTCCATACGACATACACGCGCCCTTGACTGGGGCCGCACGACCACCTCGCAGCCTTGGAAGTCCTGCTGCAGCTTCCTGATATCGTCTTCTCTTCCCGTCCGTTTTCCTTGTCTGGAGCGCAGTCGCAGCGAGCGAATCTTTCGTAGTTTTGGAGCCGCTTTGATTCTGTGTCGTGATTCTTTAAAATTTGTAGTCGTTTTTTTTTCAAGCACAAAATTTTAAACTGGTTCTCCCATAACAAATTGACAGCCCCACTACTGGGAAACCCACACGCACTTATTCGTGCTGCAGATATAGGCCAACTGGCGTTATTTACCACATTGCAATCATACACTAAATAATACGCATGCAAGGTCGTATCCGGACTTGCGCTGCCAAGCAAACTTGCCCGTTACGATTTTATTTTAAGTGGTGCCGGAAATGTGGCGATTAATGTAATTCCACTTTTTGCCTTGTAATTTTAGGACACTTGGATTTGGTCATCCAACTCCTCAGTGGGTATATCACATTAACGCACACTAGATTGCCGCGTATCGTCCGTGCTCCTGAGCGCACGCACCGCCTTTGTGACTACTACTACAAAAAAAAAAAACTGACGTAATAAACGTTTTGCTGTCATAATAATAGGGCGAAATTCCAAGCATGACGCAATAGTGTTAACGTGCGCTCCTGCACTCACGCAGCAAGGAGTGTCAGTAAAGCCGGGGCCACACTGTGTAATCGTACGCTCCACTTATGAGCGGACGTTCAGTTCGCACGGCGTTCGCGCTACCGTATCTATGCTACCAACACTCACTGTGAAGTGGGTCGACGTGAGAGCTGAACGTCCGTTTATATGCTGAGTATACGATGAGCTACAATGCGTGACTCCGGAATACCTAACACTAATTAATGTTACCAAAGTTCCAGGCCGCAACTCACACCTCGAAAGCGCCGCCGTGGGCTAGTAAGGGGCATGTTAGCACTGTCGCGTGACCTTGTGCTAGGCTGCGGACTGTGGATTTAAGCGAGACCCAAGTTCTTCGCAGTCTTTTTTTTTTCGTAGGCAGTGGCTCCTCGTGCATTCTTATCTTATGCGTTCCTTCAAATATTCGCCGTCCATTGTATGCTTTTGTTAGATAGGTACTCTTCGCTTCTCAGGAAACGAAAGTTTCATACAGCAGTACTTCATGGTTGTCGTGAAGCGATCGCTGCTAACTGCTTGCATTGTGCTGGACACTAAAATCATAAAAATCAGCTGTCATAGCAGCAGATCGCTATCAGCTTCTTGCGGTATTATTCTCGCAGATAGCTAGCTACCTACCTACCGTACGATATCAGTTGCTTGCGTTGTTCTTCATGAAGATCGTTATCAGTTGTTTGCGTTGCTCTTGACACATATTGTTGCCCTCGATCAGCTAGGGTATGTAGGGGTTTCTCGATGCACTTCGCCTGTCAGGATATGGAAATTTGGCACTTGAACAGCCCAAAAGTGCCACGAACTGATCCGTCTCAGTCAGTGGCTCTGTTATTGACGCACTTCGCCTCTCAGGAAATGAAGGCCCGAGAGCTGGCGTACGGAATGCCGGTGACGTAACGCCGATACTATCCGGTTTGGGCTCCTCTCATCGTCCTCTGTACGAGTCTCCGCACTCATCAGTTTTTCTCTTCTCATCCGCATCTCGGGAACGTGGTAATCACCAGCTACCTGGAGTTTTAGCCACTTCTGGAACTGTTGTGACTTTGGAACGGTGATCGTGGGTACAAGATACGGACGTACCTAATTTTTTACCAACGATGTGCCTATCGATTGAGATATGTGTTTATTGTTCTATAGGGTTGAGGTTATAGCGTAGGCTATGGGGCGACCTAGCATATCTTTAAGAGATGGGAAGCTATGCCATTGCTTGCGTAGCCTAATTTGCAGAACATGGTTCTGAATAGGTAGCTTATTATTCAGTTCCAATGTAACCCACCTTTAATGTAAACCCATAACCCGCTGAAGCATTTCGCGTATTCTCGTACTATTGCTCAAATGTCCTGCAGGCGTCCAGTTGGCAGTCTGGGCTCTAGTGTTGATCTTGTATTCCCAGTATGAGTAACGCTCCATTCTACCCATGTGTCATTCATGTAGCAGCTACCTCATTCATTGGTTGCACTGACAAGTTGCAAAAGATACTTGCGCTACATTAGTTTGGAAACAATACTTGAATGTACAGTCTTAGAGCTACACAATTGCTTTGCGTTTTCTTTCGATAGCCCTTTAAAAAATAACTAAATAAATAAATAACAGTAGATAGTGGCTGCTGGCGGACTGGAAAGCCATCGTAACCTGCTGATTTATTTAATTTTTTGCTAGTAAGGTACTAGCTACTTAATTATGGACCACTGCGCATGGACCATCCCTACATACCGTATAGGTACATAGGTATCGTGCACAGCTAAATTTGTGCAGCTTTTGAACACATTGCTATAGAAAAATTGTCTGCCTTGTTTTGTCTTAAAGAAAGAGTTCATTAGATGATCGTTACTTCGCTATTGTTTGGCTTGATTTTTCGTTGAAGTTTCGCCGTTTCATAAGAGAGGATGTTCTTCACTTGAGTCATATAGTTGATTGCAGTGTTTCCTATGGTTGTATCTTCCACTTACAAGTCACGTGGTTGATTGCAGGCACTGTTTCCTGTATGGTAATATGATGACTAATATCTGTGTGTTGTCTGCGAGGATGGAGCCTTGCGTTGCTATACGAGTAGCTTGTCTGAGCTTTGTTTGATCAGCTGCTGGTGTTTTTTTTTTTCAGGCCGTTGGAGCGAGTAATTGCTGCTGTGAAGTAAATATTCTCCCCTGTGGTTTATAGGTTTATTTGAGTCCAAGTTGATGTGAGTGTTAACTCCATTATACGTACGTACACTATTTTACAAAAATATTTTTTTTGCACGATGAGGAATCAATTTCACTGTTAAAGTGGGGACTGATGATGATTTTACCCGTGCCATATACTGATATCTGTAGATCTAGAAATGAATATTAGATCTTGTGTGGCGATTCAACTCTTCTGGTAGCTATCGCACAAAACGGATATTCTTAATTATAATTTCAATCGGTCATATCTGTCTCTCGATGAAGTACCTAACTAAATACTTAATGTAGAGTAGGTACTTAATTACAGCAGAGGGCATCACCAACAGCAATGTTATACCCTTGTATTTGAAAGGCAATAGCTACCTACTATGAAACACTCATTACTGTAGGTATCAATTTTTTCCTAAATTGGTTGCATATTGAATTATGAATTACCTAGAGAATTCTAACCTCTCGTCACCTGACCTAGCGATTCACTGTCAACTTGTCGTCGGAACATAAACAAAGGTAGAACACAGCTGACTATTGCTATGCTGCTGGCAGTCCCATAAAAAGTATTTTTAATTAATTACATACGCCATGCTGTAGCCCTGCTGGGCCTCTTAAATAGGTATCTTCGTCGGGAACTGCACGGTAGCCTAATGTGTAAACCATTCGTCTACGAGCGGATTCATTGCGAATGCGTGTAATCTTCAAATTTAGATTTAGCTATCTATGTTACTCCAATGCGGTGCGGAATTTTTGGCTTCACTTATCCACTGTGTATAATACTCTCTCTTGTTTGGTCCGTCTCTCCGTCACGCTGTTAAATAGGAGAAAATTCATCCACTGAAAAATAAGTTGCGCTACCATAATGATTCATCCTTGGGAGTAACAGTGACTAATTTAGCTTGGGAAATTGATGGTCAAATGTGGAAATACTGCATTTTCTGAATCTCGCTTCGCTTTCATAACTAGCTCGATTCATTTTGAATGGACGATGACGATTCTTCTTCTGAGCGTGGTAGATGAAAAGCGGTACGGTATCTTTGATAGAATTTTTGTGTTTTCATTTTTTTTTTGTGCATAGGCAAATCACTTTCGTTTATGCTTTCTCTAGCTGAATCTTTTTGTAGCAGTTGAAACTTCACGCTGAGCAGACACCCTTATCGGTACATTGAATTTACATTGCAGCGAAATTTCGACGCTTGAGGTTCAACTATCTGTTGGTATCCACAATACGGTGAGCCCTAAGCATTTCCGGTGAATTCTTTTGACCAAACTATATTTTCTTGGTGCTGCTCAAAGTGTGATCAATTCCCAACTGATATTCGCGCCGTATCTTGCAGGGAAAAGGGGAATATGTTGTTCTCGCAAAACTCATGGCTGTACAACTTGCGTTTCATTAATGGAAGATCAGGCCTGCAGGGATGAGACCTATTTTACAGCAAAACATATAGCTGCTGGGAATCGGAACAAGAAAAACTTAATCACAAAATACTGCCGTCATTTTTGACGGCTGGGACCTCTAGTTTATGATAAAATCATCTATATAGGCTAGGCGCCTCCGGTTGTCATGTATTACGGTATCATGGACTTTTCAAAAAACTATAATAACGGTATCCTTGTAAGTGTTCCTTACAGAATAGTTACATATTTTTATGTTATCTCAATGTTTGTTTTTCAGAGTGATATTACTTATACTTAACCCTGTGTTTTGTTCGTCCGTAATTATATTTGTGATGTTGTACCTACATAGCCTATGTCTGCTGTAACCAGACCCTTTACTGTTCCAAGACCAACAAACTCCAATTGTGACAGTGTCGTAAAATGCTACTGCTTTGCCCGTAAAATTATGTTGTGCTTTTTTTGCTAGAACCTGCTTCTTATTAACGGATCTTTCAGTGTTGCCCTGAACTTTTTACTTAATTGCTACATTTACCTTTTTTTTATTTAATTGTTTGAACGTTTATCCCTCGAGCTGGTAGAGTGCCGTGCATTCTAAATTATTGGCTCCACGTTTGTTTTTTACAATCATGTGTTGTGTTCAGTGTGCGTGTATCAAGTGAAAATCCTTATATGCTCAGCTGTAGCTAGCTATCTTAATTTCGTGCAACATCAGCCACAATGATATTTACCTACTCGTAAAAAATATGGCACTACCATTGCGGATTGCATCACCAATGGACGACTTCGTTACCATTGTGTTCGTTAACACGACTCTGCTTTGAGAACTTGGAGAACCTGTGGCTCCCAGTGCCCGAATTTATTGACTCATTGCCTTGACTCTGGTAACTGCTCGGGACAGTTACGGTACCTAGCACAGTAACGGTACCATTCGGCCACCATGTGTGGCATCTCTGGTACCTAACCAGTTTGCCCGGCGATAATCAATTGGAATGTCTGTCAGCGGTTGGCATATCGGGAACCGACTGAATCTTCAGTAATCAGTTGGAACATCGATAATTTGCTGGTTCGTCCGTAACCATCTGCAACCTTTAATTCCGATAGCCGAGTGTATCACCCTGGAAACCCGCTGGAGCATCGGTAACAAGTTGGAACATAACTCCGGGCAATCAGCCAAACGATTATCTACTAGATTAAAGTTACCATTTGATCATCAGCATGTGCCTCATCTGCGTACTGCACTACGTAGGGAGCGGCGTGGCCCAGGCAGGGGCCGCCGTCTGTGGGGGCAGGTCTGGCCAGTATGTGGTCGAGAATGGGGAGGCTGCCCCTGAGAACGCCCCCCCACTGCCCCGGGGGCTGTCCGTCGTGCCCAAGAGGAGGGACTGGCGATATTATTTGTGTTGTTGTAAGTGTTTCGGAAATTAGCTAATGAAATAAGAAAGAACACAACAACGAGATGTTTATTTCATAGGTATCTAGCTACTTGCGTTCCTCGTTAAAAGGAGCAAATTTTTAAAAACCTTATAATAGGAAAAACACCTGAATGCTGAAAACAGGGAATTCTTTGGAGATTTGTGAACTTTATCTTAGTGTATAACAGTATAACCCCCCAGATATTTTTCAGGAATGGAAATCATCAATTTTGCGCAAAAAAATATTTTTCATGTATAAAATGCACGAAACTTGGCCAATTGGATTCAACTCTTAAGAAAAGAATTACAGCGCTGGCTACTATCGTTAATGCTGAACTCTAAGTTTGGTCGGATGCTTAGTTTAGTTTTCAAGAAAGAACATATACTTCGCTAGCTCGCAAATTCAATCTTGCTTTCAAATTTAGTTAGCTACTTTCCTGCTATTGGTGGGCGCCGAGTCCTACAAATGCACTATTAGCTACACATCGTAGTTTCTTGACTGTCATACATCACACTTGGCTATATTATTAGCTACTTAGTTACTTTTCGACAGCTTTTATTATTTTTTGTTACTCGCTTCCATATACGGATTGAGTGTTTTTGTCGTATTTCGGAAACGCATAAAATTATTTTGCTGTTCAAAAATCGACAAGATCCTTGTGTAATTTTTCACTGTTCGGGCGCAGATTTATAGCTTAGATGCTCCATGTTCCCTAATTGTATGTGTTGCATGAGCTCATTTTGTGCATTGTACCGGTATTTCATTTCTAACCCTCATAGTCATTTGTCTATAGTTCTTCCCTTTTATTATTATTATTGCTAGTGACTGTGCATAGCTTACTGAAGGTAGCAATAGTGTTGTCTGTTGCGGCTTCAATTTCGAGAGTGAGGTCGGAACATGCTCCGATCGTGCATATTTTTTGCATTGCATCTGTTTTAGCACGTTTAGGAACGATATATCACGACGTACTTAACAATAGGAGCATCTGTTGGTGACACCTACTCATACTGGTGTCGTGTTTGGGACCACGATCAAATCTGTTTGGCAACTATTCCAGTTTTCCATTGCTTGCACGGTATATATGTTGTGCGCGTTTGGTGGATTTGCGCGATCGATTGATC
>LQNS02000081.1:754014-778002 GCA_001587735.2 Parhyale hawaiensis
GACCAGGGCACGAAGCACCGACAGAACTGATTAGTTCGACATCTGACAGCCTCCAAAGTGAAAGAGTGCGCTCCGCACGCAGCACGAGTCGCTCTCCCAAAAACCTTGAGGCCAGGGAGAGAAGAATACAACCAATGCCTCTCAATATTGTACACCTTATAAAACATGCATAGCTCTGCTACTCTCCTCCTGTGGGACAGGTTCACTAGATCATTATCAGCACACAGCCTGCTGGCTGAACTAACAAGTCGGTCCAACAGACGATGTCATTCATGCAGCAGCTACCTACCTCATTCATTGGTTGCACTGACAAGTTGCAAAGATCCCTGCGCTACATTAGTTTGGAAACAATACTTGAATGTACAGTCTTATAGCTATACAATTGTTTTGCGTTTTCTTTCGATTGCCCTTTAAAAAATAAGTAACTAAATAAATAACGGCAGATAATGGCTGCTGGCGGACTGGAAAGCCATCGTAACCTGCTGATTTATTTAAATTTTTGCTAGTAAGGTAGGTACTAGCTACTTAGTTATGGACCATCCCTCAATACCGTAGGTACATAGGTATCGTGCACAGCTAAATTTGTGCAGCTTTTGTACACATTGCTATAGAAAAACTGTCTGCCTTGTTTGTCTTAAAGAAAGACTTCGTTAGATGATAGTTGCTTCACTATTGCTTAGTTTGATTTTTTGTTGAAGTTTCACCGTTTCATAAGAGAGGATGTTCTTCACTTGAGTCATATAGTTGATTGCAGTGTTTCCTATGGTTGTATCTTCCACTTTCAAGTCACGTGGTTGATTGCAGGCACTGTTTCCTGTATGGTAATATGATGACTAATATCTGTGTGTTGTCTGCGAGGATGGAGCCTTGCGTTGCTATACGAGGAGCTTGTATGAGCTTTGTTTGATCAGCTGCTGGTGGTTTTTTCAGGCCGTTGGAGCGAGTAATTGCTGCTGTGAAGTAAATAGTCTCCCCTGTGGTTTGTAGGTATATTTGAGTCCAAGTTGATGTGAGTGTTAACTCCATTATACGTACGTACACTATTTTACATTTTTTTTTTTGCACGATGAGAAATCAATTTCACTGTTAAAGTGGGGGCTGATGACCATTTTACCCGTGCCATGGACTGATATGTGTAGATCTAGAAATGAATATTTTTTCTTGTATAGCTATTAAACTCTTCTGGTAGCTATCGCACAAAACGGATATTCTTCAATATAACTTCAATCGGTCATATCTGTCTCTCGATGAAGTACCTAGCTAAATACTTAATGTAGAGTAGCTACTTAATTACAGCAGAGGGCATTACCAGTGGCAATGTTATACCCTTGTATTTGAAAGACAATAGCTACCTACTCTAAAACACTCATTACTGTAGGTATCAATTTTTTCCTAAATTGGTTGCATATTGAATTATGAATTACCTAGAGGATGCTAACCTCTCGTCACATGACCTAGCGATTCAGCGTCAACTTGTCGTCGGAACATAAACAAAGTTAGAACACAGCTGACTATGGCTATGTTGTTGGCCGTCCCATAAAAAGTATTTTCGGCTTCTTAAATAGTAGGTAATTCGATATCTGCTGCAATTAATTACATACGCCATGCTGTAGCCCTGCTGGGTCTCTTAAATAGGTGGTATCTTCGTCGGGAACTGTACGGTAATGTGTAACCATTCGTCTACGAGCGGATTCATTGCGAATGCGTGTAATCTTCAAATTTAGTTTTAGCTATCTATGTTACTCCAATGCGGTACGGAATTTTTGGCTTCACTTATCCACTGTATATAATACTCTCTCTCTCTCTCTCTTGTTTGGTCCGTCTCTCCGTCACGCTGTTAAATATTTTGGTAGATAGGAGAAAATTCATCTACTGAAAAATAAGTTGAGGTACCATAATGATTCATCCCTGGGACTATCAGTGAGCAATATAGCTTCGGAAATAGATGGTCAAATGTGGAAATACTGCATTTTCTGAATCTCGCTTCGCTTTCATAACTAGCTCGATTCATTTTGAATGGACGATGACGATTCTTCTACCGAGCGTGGTAGATGAAAAGCGGTACGGTATCTTTGATGGAATATTTGTGTTTTCGTTTCTTTTGTGCATAGGCTAATCACTTTCGTTTATGCTTTCTCTAGCTGAATCTTTTTGTAGCAGTTGAAACTTCACGCTGAGCAGACACCCTTATAGGTACATTGAATTTACATTGCAGCCAAATTTCGACGCTTGAGGATCAACTATCTGTTGGTATCCACAATACGGTGAGCCCTAAGCATTTCCGGTCAATTCTTTTGGTGCTGCTCAAAGTGTGGTCAATTCCCAACTGATATTCGTGCCTTATCTTGCAGGGGGAAGGGGAATATGTTGTTCTCGCAAAACTCATGGCTGTACAGCTTGCGTTTCATTAATGGAAGATCAGGCCTGCAGGGATGAGACCTATTTTACAGCAAAACATATAGCTACTGGGAATCGGAACAAGAAAAACTTAGTCACAAAATACTGCCGTCATTTTTGACGGCTGGGACCTCTAGTTTATGATAAAATTATCTATATAGGCGCCTCCGGTCGTCATGTATTACGGTAGTTATTATGGACTTAAAAAAAAAAAACTATAATAACGGTATCCTTGTCAGTGTTCTTTACAGAATAGTTACATGTTTTCATGTTATCTGAATGTTTGTTTTTCAGAGTGATATTACTTATACTCAACCCTGTGTTTTGTTCGTCCGTAATTATATTTGTGATGCTGTACCTACATATGTCTGCTGTAACCAGACCCTTTACTGTTCCAAGACCAACAAACTCCAATTGTGACAGTGTCGTAAAATGCTACTGCTTTGCCCGTAAAATTATGTTGTGCTTATTTTGCTAGAACCTGCTTCTTATTAACGGATCTTACAGTGTTGCCCTGAACTTTTTACTTAATTGCTACATTTACCTTATTTTTTACTTAATTGTTTGAACGTTTATCCCTCGAGCTGGTAGAGAGCCGTGCATTCTAAACTATTGGCTCCACGTTTGTTTTTTACAATCATGTGTTGTGTTCAGTGTGCATGTATCAAGTGAAAATCCTTATAGGCTGTAGCTAGCTATCTTAATTTCGTGCCACATCAGCCACAATGATATTTACCTGCTCGTAAAAAATATGGCACTACCATTGCGGATTGCATCACCAATGGACGACCTCGTAACCATTGTGTTCGTTAACACGACTCTGCTGTGAGAACTTGTGGCTCCCAGTGCCCGAATTATAGACTCATTGCCTTGACTCTGGTAACTGCTCGGGACAGTTACCTAGCACAGTAACGGTACCATCCGGCCACCATGTGTGTCATCTCTGGGACCTAACCAGTTTGCCCGGCGATAATCAATTGGAACGTCTGTGAGCGGTTGGCATATCGGGAACCGATTGAATCTCCAGTAATCAGTTGGAACATCGATAATTTGCTGGTTCGTCCGTAACCATCTGCAACCTCTAATTCCGATAGCCGAGTGTATCACCCTGGAAACCCGTTGGAGCATCGGTAACAAGTTGGAACAGAACTCCGGGCAACCAGTCAAACTATTATCCATTAGAATAAAGTTACCATTTGATCATCACCATGTGCCTCATCTGCGTACTGCACTACGTAGGGAGCGGCGTGGCCCAGGCGGGGGCCGCTGTGTGTGGGGGGAGGTCTGGCCAGTATGTGGTCGAGAATGGGGAGGCTGCCCCTGAGAACGCCCCCCCATTGCCCCGGGGGCTGTCCGTCGTGCCCAAGAGGAGGGACTGGCGATATTATTTGTGTTGTTGTAAGTGTTTCGGAAATTAGCTAATAAAATAAAGAACACCACAACGAGATGATTATTTCATATCTAGCTACGGTAGCCTACTTGCGTTCCTCGTTAAAAGTAGCAAATTTTTAAAAAGCTTATTATAGGAAAAACACCTGAATGCTGAAAATATGGAATTCTTTGGAGATTTGTTAACTTTATCTTAGTGTATAAACCCCCGGATATTTTTCGTGAATCGAAAGCATCAGTTTTGCGAAAAAAAAAAACATTTTTCATGTATAAAATAGGCTACACGAAACTTTGGCCACTTGGATTTAACTTTTAAGAAAAGAATCAGAGCTCTGGCTACTATCGTTCATTCTGAACTCTAAGCTTGGTCGGATGCTTAGTTTAGTTTTCAAGAAAGAACATATACGTGCTTCGCTAGCTCGTGAATTCAATCTTGCTTTCAAATTTAGTTAGCTAATTTACAAAGTGTATCATAAGCTAATCTCCTGCTATTGGTGGGCGCAGAGTCCTGCAAATGCACTATTAGCTACACATCGTAGTTTCTTGACTCTTATACATCACACTAGGCTATATTTTTAGCTACTTTTCGACAGCTTTTATTATTTTCTGTTACTCGCTTCCATATACGGATTGAGTGTGTTTGTCGTATTTCGGAAACACATCAAATTATTTTTATGCTCAAAAATCGACAAGATCCTTATGTGATTTTTCACTGTTCAGGCGCAGATTTATAGCTTGGATGTTTTATGTTCCCTAATTGTATGCGTTGCATGAGCTCATTTTGTGTACCCTACCTGTAACTCATTTCTAACCCTCATAGCTACTCATTTGTCTATAGTTCTTCCCTTTTATTATTATTATTATTATTGCTAGTGACTCTGCATAGCCTACTGTACTAGGTAGCAATAGTGTTGTCTGTTGCGGCTCCAACATGCTCCGATCATGCATATTTTTTGCATTGCATCTGTTTTAACACGTTTTAGGAACGATATATCACGACGTACTTAACAATAGGAGCATCTGCTGGTGATACTCATACTGATGTTGTGTTTGGGACCACGATCAAATCTGTTTGGCTGCCGTCACTTTGGCAACTATTCCAGTATTCCATTGATTGCTCGGTATATAGCTACACAATATTCTTTTTCTACTGTTTAAAGACAACTTGATCGAATAACTTTGACGTTCTTTGGGATGAAAAGTAATGCTATTAAAGTTGTCCAGTGAAGGAAGCTGAAGCGTAATTTTTTGTAAAATGAATTAACAGTTTTCCAGAGCTTTGTCGGACGAAATTTTTCTCATTGCTGAGAATTACGGATTCTTTTGTATCTGCAGTATACTAATGTTGAGCGCTACTAAATCAAGCGTAATTTAATCGTTTGTGTTCAATTTTGCCCTGACATCTTGCCCTTTTTGCAGTTCACTATAAATCCTACAAACACTGTATATATATAAATTTGTTGTAAATTTGCCTCCCTATTCTAATGCATTTCATGTTTTGCAGGTTGTACTGGCCCCTCCGGCGTAGCTGCTACAGGCAACATGGTGTTCTTGCACGGTGTGCTCTACTTGGAGATCCTGGAAGGCAGGGACCTTCCTGATGTCGACATCTCCTGGTTCCGGTCCACCAAAGATGTCTCCGATCCCTACGTTACCGTTGACACCTGCACTGGCGGAAAAAGAAGCTGTCGCATTGCAAAAACTTCCATTATATACAACTCCCTTAGCCCACACTGGCATGAAAAGTTCCGGATAGAAATGTGTCACGAGGCGGAAAGTTTCTTGTTTTCAGTGAAAGATTTGGACCTTCTCAAAGTTGAGTGCATGGGGTACATGAACATCAGGGCTGAAGATTTGCTGTCGGAAGAGCCCATCTGCGGTTGGTATCCGCTAATGAGTAAAAATGGAGACCCTGCCGGTGCGCTCAATATTTCCATGCACTTCAAGTCCGTGTCATCCATCACGAGGTCAAATGAGGTGAACGACACAATCTTCCCAATGCGCAGTAACTGTGAACTGAAACTGTACCAAGACGCCCACACTCCTCCCATCCCCCCCATCACCGACGTTCCTGGGAAAGATGGCGAGCCTTACGATCCTCCACAGCTCTGGAAAGACCTCGCTCGACACTTCGAAGATGCACAGAAAATTATTTACATCACAGGATGGAGTGTAAAGACAGATATCAGCCTCGAACGTGACGGCGAGCACGAGTCTCTTGGAGAACTTCTGAAACGAAAAGCGGAACAAGGAGTCCGTGTTCTGCTGTTGGTATGGAATGAGATGACATCTACGGACGTGTACACTCCTGGTGTGATGGGAACACACGATGAGGATACCAGGATCTACTTCGATGGTAGTGAAGTCGAGGTCGTGCTGGCGCCGCGCACAAAAAACAAAGGCAAAGTCATGGAGACCAATTTTGTGTCCACCTGCTACACGCATCACCAGAAATCGGTTATTTTGGACGTAGCCGTCGACGATGATGAAAGCCGACGACGTGTCGTCGCTTACGTCGGAGGTTTGGACTTGACAGACGGCCGCTGGGACACACCTGAACATCCTCTCTTTCGAACTCTTCCTGATGAGCATTCCAACGATTTTTACAATGGTTGCTGTAGTTCCAAAGTTACCGTGGGACCCCGGCAGCCGTGGCACGATATCCACGCGTATGTGGACGGGCCAGCAGCATTGGATGTCCACAATAATTTCGTAGAGCGGTGGAGATGCCAGGCCCAGGACCGCGAGAACCGACTCTACCCCCTGAACTCGGGCGAGTTTGATCTCGACTACGAAACAGTCAGCGGTGGATGGAACTGCCAGCTGTTTAGGTCTATCAACTCTGACTCCGCCCAGTTCAGAACAGATGTCCTTGATAAACTCCTCACACGAAAAGGTCGTCTCTACGAAAATACCATCCAAAGGGCCTACGTCCATCACATACGACGTGCAAATAGGTTTATCTTCATTGAGAATCAGTACTTCCTTGGGTCGTCTCACGGCTGGTTGATACAGGAAGCAAAATGCACGCACCTTGTACCTCTTGAAATAGCAACTCGTATTATTCGTGCCATTGAGTCTTCAGAAAACTTCCGGGCCTACATCGTTATACCCATCCACCCTGAGGGCGATCCTTCGTCGGGAGCTGTACAGGAGATCCTCTACTGGCAGTACCGTACCATGGAAATGATGTATCGTAAGATCGCCAAGGCCCTGAAGAAGGTCGGCTCTGACGCACATCCTACCGACTACCTCACCTTCTTCTGTCTCGGCAAGCGGGAAAGTGCGGACGAAGTTCCAGATTGTCTGGAATCTCCTGAGAGCGACTCTGTAGCGGAAAAGGCTCGGGCTCACATGCGCTTCATGATCTACGTTCATTCCAAGATGGCTATTATGGATGACGAATACATCATCATTGGTTCCGCCAACATCAACGAGAGGAGCATGAACGGGAATCGCGACACCGAAATGGCCATTGGAGCTTTCGAAACGGACTACACCAAAGAAGTGGTTGGAGATGAACTCGTCCAGGGCGCTGTTCACTCCTTCCGACGCGCTCTCTGGGCAGAACACTGCGGCGAACACAAAGAGGAACACACTGACCCCAGCACTCTGGAGTGCATGCAGTCCATGAGGGCTATCGCTGAAGATAATTTGCAGCACTTCATCAGCGATGAGCCGGAGCACAGGGACTCTCATCTCATGATGTACCCAATCGATGTGTCAGAGAGCGGACACGTCAAAGTTAGGGAAGACTGCAACACTTTCCCCGACACTACGGCAGCTGTATTGGGGTCCAAGTCTTCATTCTTGCCCAATTCTCTCACTACTTAGTTTCATTCTCTTGCCTTCCGCTTTCTTTTTTATGTATTACCAATTTTTTTTAGGCAGGATGCATCGGCTTTTGCCTTTACTACAAGTTTACGCTTTTTTCTAAAGTTCTAATATGACCTTTTGATATTACTTCTGCTAATTATTGTTACACTGTTTATTATGAAAGGAAGGTAGCCTCTTGCCTATTACTCCCCGAAGCCCATTGGAACTGATTGTTCTGTGGTGGCTAGTTAGCTTTTTGTTTATAAGCTTGTGCTATCGCTGGAGGTTATTTTAATACCTTTGAAAGAGAAGTTATATATATACTCTCAGCACTATTACTTTTATACCAACTTCCTGTATTCTTCACTACACTACTTTTTTACAGTATTTTAATTAGTTAAAATAGCAATTCGTTGCGTCTTTGTTTGGAAGTCGAAGCGTTTATTTTGCTGTCATTCATAGTGATCCATTATTCATTCAGTACAACTTCTGTAAAAGAAATGCCTATGTAGCTAACTGACAGTTATTGGTTTCTCTCGAAGATCTGATCGCTTTAAGTTCATTTATTTCCGGTTTTCATTACTTATTTAGTACCTACTACATTTTCATTCGCATCCATCATTCTTTAGTGTGATCTTCTTTATATATGGACATATATCTTTTTGTGCTAAGCATTGTTCATAATTTATAGTTCTTTGTCAGGTTGAAGCTTAATTTTCTATCTCAATTGACTTTTATCTCGTAGACTTCACGTTATTATTAAGTTTTAAACGTGTTCTTTCTAGACAATTCCCCCAGTTTTCTTTGTGATCAAACCTACTTCATTTTAAATTTATTAGTAGAGTGGGGATGTCTACTATTGTCTAGTTGATGTCTTGTATTGAAAGTGTGAATGCTATTGAATTGAATCTCATCGTCCTATTGCTGAATAGCCTCACCGATTATTATTATTTACATGAACTACCTACGTTTTTTTACCTTCCATTAAAAAAAGGCAACAAGCTAACTCTCTGTGAACTGCCGTATACTTTATATGTAGCTAATATCGCTAGCTTGAAACCAAGCGATAGATACCGTAATATTTCTAAAGTTTAAAATTAGCTGTCACATGGTTATAATTGCCCTTATTAAATCAAAACAGACCAGCGGACGTGAGAGGCCCATTCCAAAGCATTGTTTCGTTATAGTATGCCAGGTATTGTTTTTGTTAGTAAGCTAACATCAATGGATCTCTTATTTTTGTAAATGCTATCTCTTGCCAGCAAATTGAGAGGCGATTCCTGCGGCTCGCTGGACTTGCTTGATGATCATTTCTGTGGTCGTGGGGGGGGGTGAAATTAGCCATTCACTGTCTGTAAATTATTTGTGTTTAATATTAAGACAGTCCTCACCGAGCTGCGGAGCGGCTGTCCAGGCCCTCTGGATGGGGACTTGGCCGACTACATCGCAATTATTATGACTCGTGATAATAAAATATACAGAAGAAATGTTACCTTGTCTTCTCTTCGATTCCTTGAACACGGGAGAATTTGGTCACGTTTACTTACCAGGACGTTCACGCCCAAGTGAAAACTTTGACTCTTTTTGTTCTGGAGGGTGAAAAGGTGTGGTGCGACAGTCACTGGCGTGTTGCAATCTCAACCCGAGGGTAACGTTTGTTACCCAGTGGTATACTCCGCTCATAATACCTGTCGAATAACAAACAGAAACGCGCTAAAGACGACAAGTCGACGCTTACGGCCACCACGATTCGGGTTACGGTAACCATTTATCAGGTCGCGGTGGTCTATCTGGGTTGTGATCACAACACCCCTCTGTGTGTTACTTTTTTATGAATGAGTTCTGCTGGAAGATGCCGGAGCTGAAAAACGGGAGATGCAATCATGTGTTATACCTGTAAAATGAAAAGAATATAACCTATTGTTTAATCATCCTCTACCGCCAGTCTCCTGTACGGTTTTTTTTATGTAAATATACCGTAGCTACATATTGTTGGACATCATTTTAAAAATTCATTTCTTAACATTAGCTATTGAGGGAACATTTTTTCCCTTTCACTTTTTAACTCAGGTCCCGTCCAGCAGTCTCTCTTCATTAGATAAAGGTGGGTTCATACGACTGGCATTTGCTCTCCATTGCCTCTACTCAGCGTCCAAATGCATTGACGTGTCTGTTTGAGCATGCAGGCTAGTGCTCGTCTTTTCGAGTTTAAATTTGCTCAAAAGATTAAACTGTTATTATTCTAAACTTAGCAAGCGAGACTTGCCAGGCAATAATGACTATTGACTCATAACAGTTTTACTAATTCTTCCGTTAGACACAGAGTTGTGTCTACACGGACACACGCAACTAAACATTCGGACGCCGAGTAGAACCAAAAGCCTGTCCTGGGAGTCTCCTTGTGCAGCTTTTTAATTTGCATTAAAGTTTGGTTTTGATTGCTCAGTACAAAGCCGTTGCGCAACCAATATTACATAGCTATTTGGGTAGTCGTAATAGCGTAGCGTAGTACACATAATCAAGTAACACAGTATAGTGTCCGTATCTTAACCCTTTCGCTACTGACGTTACCCCCACGTACCGTACTCTTATTTTGTTTTTAGTTATCAAAACCTCCGCGTTTTATTCTTTGGGAGTCTTTCTTTCTCAGCCTTTATGAACTTTCGAAAATTATAGTAAAGCAATACCGGTTATTTCTATGATCAGCTTAACCAATTATTCATGTTTGAGCTGAGATCTAATAAGCAGTAGAATGAAGAGTCCTTAGATTACGAACACGTGCAAACATCTCGTCCGCAATCGAAATTTTCGATGAACGAACTGCAGCACGTAACGCGCCATAGGATCATGGTAGGAACGCGGGCTTCAACTCTGTCAATGCCAGGATATATTATATAGCTGCTAAGGTTTTTCCCCGTACGAATAGAGTAGGACAATGAACGTGGCCTTGTTCTTAAGTCCCGGAGGTCAACCGGCGAAGATGATTGCTGCCTTGCTCGTTGTCGTGTGAGGTCGGGCGTCCTGTTCCCCTACTAGGGAGAAATTCTTGTTGTTAAACAATGGAACTTCATTTCTGGCGTTCACGATCCACTAGAGTAACGACTCACTTATCCAAAAATGTATATTATCGGGAGAGGGGGAGGGTTGAGGAGCTATCAAGAGCCTCGTGTTTATTAAGACGCCGTAGCTTAGAGAATCTGTGATTGACTGCAGCCGTACATTCTTCTGCGCCCTAATTGAATGATGCGATAGCTTCAGCTGTCTACATATATATTTCTTTAGCACAAGACATGGCAGACAGTTACTTAGTAGTTTCTTATGCCTCAAAACGAAATGTACTCGTAAATGTTGCTGACCGGAAAATGTTCATTTCGCATTGCTGTCTCTGTAAATTGTACCAATACCCTCAGGATTGCTTTTTTTTATATTTCCTTAGTTTCTCGTCGAGATATAAACATAGACGGCGATGAAAGATGAACATATTTCCATGTCTCGTTACTCATCCCACAGAAGTTTTCACTACTTTACTTGTGAAAACCTGCAACAACACAAAAACAACGCTGAAGTAAAGTCTGCTCACGTGTCCCGAATTTTTGTTTTAGCTGAATATTTTATGAACACGTGCTACCCGTCACCGTAGAGGTAGCACATCAATACGAGAGTTGCCTATACACAGAGTCGTCATAGAGACTTAAATTGTTTGCTATCATCTGTCAGTTGGAAACAAATTATCAAAAAAAAAAAAAATTAGAGCAGGGAAACTTTTTCGACTTTTGAGGCTCCGCGGTGAAATTTTCTTGAAATAAATTGTAACTTATACAATACTAGTACCGTTATAATGTTATCAGTAATACTAAGATTATCACTACTATGATGAGAGGCTTCTTGCAAGCAGGTACACATTAGTACCTATCTAAAATAGAAATATTTAAATGATTGTAGATTACAATATGCTACCACTCAGAGTAGTAATAGTATGAAGACCAGAATACATTCACTATGCGAAGAAAGGCATAACTAATGTAATCATACAGTGCCACTTTTGTAGTCTGTGTCCCGGCGGTATCCACAACATCGTTAGAATGGCTATACAGTCAGACATTGTAACATCACGATACCATCGGATTTATCTTCGTGAATCGTGATGGACTTGGTCGATATACATACAGTAGTTCTCTGCGAATTAATGCCAGAGTTTCAGTTTGTGGACGCGAGTAGCTGTTGAAGGAATATGTTAATCCTTTTGCTACAAATACTTTCTTCTTGCAAATGCATTTTTATATGGACTCATGAAAACTCTTCTGACTGGTGCTGGTGTAGACCCTTTCTCAAGCCTAGCGAAGTAGAAAGCCGTGTAGGCAACGGTGTGTGTCCGCTTACTGCCTCCACTAAGCTCAGTGTCTGTTCGTCTGCTGTTTTGGGATGTTGTACTGTGCAGCGAGCTGCGAAATTTGGTGAGGACACGTTTAAACTCCTGAAAAAGCTTGATTATGAGAATAATAGTAATAGTGCTATTTATTGTTCATACTGTATATTTTGCATTTGGTCTTAGTGACATTTCTGCTTTTCAATTTGAAATGGTAAACAATAAAATTTTAAATGTTTTGAGCTAGCTGATGAAATTTTCGCCAAAACAAACGTTCAGAGAAGGAAACGAAACCCTTGTTTTAGAATATAAAAAAATACTTCTTGTGTTTGGAGAACCCGTCGGTAGCGAAAGTGTGACTCTAACGTGGAAAACAAACAGGAAACAGCAGGGTCTGTCAAGTGTACAACGCGTGTCAGTGTGGTCATTACGTCATTTATTATTGCCGCACGATGTATGTTTCATACCATAAACTCACTTCTGTATGCTTGTATAAGTGATATCTGTCTGAAAATATATAAGAGGTGCGTAATAAGGTAAGCTGTTTAACCCGAAGGAAAATAATTTATTCCTAAATCTTCACTATTTGGTAGAATTAACCTGCACACACTAAGCAACTGTCGGGCGGTAAACTGAAACTAGTACCTTCAGTGTAATGTTATCTCACTCCAAAATACCAACCATGGGAAAAATGCACCCTATTCGTGCCAATAGGAATATATAGTTGGTGTTCCACAGTTAAAAATCACCAAAAAGACCGAATGGTTGCTCATCCACCGATGAGCAACCGTTAGCATCTATGACCTTGACCTGGAAGTGTTAATAATTGTAGTCATCCATACATAACCCTACAGTGCATATGGATTACCCGTGCCGAATATTTTCATTGGGAAAAAGACCGAATAATTCTTTGCTGCAGCAAGGTTAAAATATCAACCCTATTCTTTTGACTATCAGTAGACTGTATAGGACACCATTTGCACGGTTTTAGTGGGTTTTAGTAGCGTGTATACTTTATTAGCACATTACACAGTGTACCCGTATCGAACTTTTATGACAGCTACCTACTGCCGTTATTTCACGTGTTGTGTCCCTGGATTTTACTGCATACCTTCTCATTGATGGCATGTTTGTCCAATATGAGGGCTCTTTGCATGCGGTCGTTACCAGCGTGGGGTACTAGTTAGAAGATTAAACTTTACAAAGAATTGTATAGCATATATCAGCTTATTTAATATTTTAAGCGGTTATTCATACTCAACAGTAATTATGGGTTTTACGTGCACAAACGTGTCTTCGGATTTTATAGGGTGAATCATAAAAAATGCACACATGTAGTTTAGTTTCAACGTGATCTGGACCCTTTAGTTTTTGGTATAAATTCAGTAATCTTGACATGTAGATCGGTGTGGTGTTCTAACACGCTGAGACCCAGTTAATATTTAGGCATATATATGCTTAAAAGAGGTGTTAAGCATATTCATGTACTTTATTCATAGATGAGATGTAGTACACTTACGTGGTTCCAGAAATACCCTATCTATCACGGTTTAATATCTACAAAGTATGAAGCTGTATTGCTAGTTGATTTTTCTATGCCGATGAGCGAGTGTTTTTATTATCGGTACTACTGACTAGCTATGCTCTAGATAATACCTGTGTTAGTGATGCTATGGATCTTAAATAATCAATAAGTTTTCTCTGTATTGATGTAGGAAATTGTGCACGCTGTAAATACCTGTTATCTGCGAATTTCATAACGTGTATTGTGCAATGGCGTTTTTTTTGTTATTTTTTGGAATGAGTAAATTTGAAATATTGTCTACAAGGCAACTCGTCGACAAGTTTACCAGTGCGCGGCTCAATGGGGAACAGAAGCCTAGGCTTCGTCTTCTATGTGGGTTTGGGCTTCTTCGTCCTTCTATTGCTTAATATCCACTGACTTCTACTCTAATCTAGTTTAATCTGATCTCATCACCTGATACATAAATGAAAATTAAATCATGTAGAAAACGCAATTTTTTTGCAAGCTGCGGACTTCAGCACTCTAAAAAAAAATCTATGAATTTGACGGGATTTTCTGCGTTTTTGTTGCTTTTTACATTTATACTGATTCCGTAAAAATAAAAGGCTATTGCCTCTAGGGATTGTAAAGAACCACCTCATTGGAACGGGAAAGTTCTCTTGAAAAATTGGCAGATCACCTTTAATTTAGCAGGACTGTTTGATATATTTGCCCCGTAATATCTCAGAGTTTTTTACACAGTCCGGGCACAAAGCTGAGAACGCTGAAACGCAGAAAACTACATCTGAGGCCACCGCTTAGCGGCGCAATCCCTATTTTCGGTGTGGGGATCATGATTAAATTTTACCGGCATCGGAATTTATCCTCAATAAATTGCTAGTACTTTTTTCATTTGCCAGCGATCAAAAGCCTTAATATAAATTGCATGTTTAACTATTTTCTTCTACTTTTTTGTACTCTTATCTTGCCCTCTATTTATTAATCATTAAATTTCCTCTGGAAACTATGTGTAAAATCCCTAAATTCTTCTCCACCACAAAGGATAAACTCGTAAGCTTCTGGACGGGATACTCGAAAGAAGATTAGTTAGATTTTTGCCTGTGCATGATTTCAGCTAAGCTCAAGAAACTAGTCGAATAGCTTCACTTATACATATATTGCCTTAGTGACTTTGGTTTTACCTCCTAGCTCTCTAAGTATCTGTTACTCGAATGTAAAGTACATTCTTAGGAATTTAAATCGTTAATTACGAGAAACACTCGAAGGCAAGAGCTGATAGGCTTTGTGGTTTGGGGAACATCTCTTCTTCATATGCGCAGTGCGTTGTTTTTTTGCACTGTTAATTTTTATATCACTGTTCTTGTTTTAATTAACGAAGCGAGTTCTTCAACGTTACATGTACGGTATATAGTGACAGTGGACGCAATCTGGCGAGCAAAAACTTGAGTTGAAAAGTCAAGTTGATTAACGTTTATAAAGTTGGTATGTTAATATTCCATTTCGGTGACTGAAAGAAGGCTATTTACTGTAAAATGCAAAGTACACTAGCAGGTACTTAACTAAGTGGGGTAGGTATTCATGTTGTTTCTCATTCTATTTCTTAGTACATTTTGCTAAAACAAAGTGATATGTACAGTACCTATATATGCAAAAGAAAGGAATCAGCTAATTGAAATAGCTTTTCTGAAAAAAGTCGTCTCTAAAGCAGGGTTGATTTTCTTTCATTCCTGTTTAACTCTCTTTAAACATTTTCGTTAGGAAAGCAACTTATATATAATTACGCTCTCACCTTCCTAAGTTCACATTGTTACAGTAAATCGATTATATATGTAAAGCAAAGTGATATTTTCTGACTTTTTGACAGTCCTGAAGTACTACCTTTGATAATTTTGTACATCATAAAGGGCGGAAAAAAATTTGTAATTTTACGACATGTGCCTTCCTGTTAAACAGGGTGGTGAAGTTGGGATGCAGAAGAAGGCCCGATTCCATCTGCCTAAAACCTTCTCATCCGACTATGCCCCCCCCCCATTCAGAAAAAATATCTACTCTCTTTACGATTCTATCTCTCCCTCTCGAATTCAAAAATCAGACAACCCTGTGTCTTGAGGCGTCTCTTTGTATCCACATTCGTGCTCAGAATCACCATGATCATTATTATCGTGATCACTGAAAAGCACAAGAACGGTCAATGATTCTATAAAGAAACCGGAGACGGTTTTTCTATTTTCAAAAATTAGATTTCTATCGGATTTTCACGGAAGATTGTGGGCAATGGAATTTTTTTTAGAGATTTTTATTCATTTTGGAGTCAATGTATACGTGAACGAGCAGTGTTTATCGCATTTTGATGCACAGGCATAAAACTAATAAAACTACGATTCTGAAAATAAATAATACAAACTATCATGATAACATTATCCAATTTATCTCTAAATACAGGAAAACATCAGGAACTTGTATTTCAAATTTTTAATTTTTGCTCGTCTAAGGGCTTTAATCACTCTTTGATTACACATGATCAGCCAGCTTGGGAAATCACGGTGCGATCAATTTTCGCTACTGATCACGGTTAATTGGTATCAGCATCAAGTCAAAAAGTGGTCACAAACACGTACGGATCATGCGGAATCATCTGCGCGGTGGTCACAAAAAGACGCCTCTAATCAAGATTCTCAGATACCCACCTTCATTAACGACATCGGTTTGTTGTATCTTCATTCTTTCTATACCAAAAACTAAGCTGAGCAGGAAAATATCGTGATGCTATTCGTATGAATAATTCTCCTTCTGCCATACACGTTTTTTTTCTCCGAAGGCTAAATTGTATTAAATTTTCCTCTTTTAGGGTGTCCCTGACATTTTTTTCTCCAAAGGCTAAATTATAATAAATTTTCCTCTTTTAGGGTGTCCCTGACATTTTTTTCTCCAAAGGCTAAATTGTAATAAATTTTCCTCTTTTAGGGTGTCCCTGTTGTACTCTCAGTACCATTCAACGTCTTCTTCGTCATCTTGCACAACTTTTTAACGTTGCACATGCCGATCTTAATGTATAAATGTTAAGATCTTCTCGTAGTACCGGAAGGTATAAGTTAAGTAATTATGAGGAGCGAATGAAAAGTACTGAGACTCTCACAAATATTCTCAAGACAAGTAAATAAAAAATTGCCCTCGTAGTCCGTTTTTATTGATGCCTAAATAGCTAACGCTTTCTGTAATATTTTGGCAGTTTGTTAAAGCAAAGCAACTGACAACCGAATTACTAGGAAGCCTATACCACTGTTTTAGGGGACTGTGCTCTTCATTCGCCCCCGGTAGATATAGGATAGTTTGCCTTATTGCCTGACCATTGGCCTTTAGTTACGTCTACTGCTATAGGTTTGGCTCCGTGTTGATCTGTGTAGAGTATGACTGTTGATAAATTGTTCAGCGATCGCTTGATTCTCGCAGTGGTAGGATGTTAGAGTGTCAGACTCTCATACACTGGTCCCGGGGATCGCGCCTCTCTGCCAGACAAGTGACTGCTAGCTGTGCTTGACTTGCTGAGTCAACATTTTTGGTGTTTGGAAGCTATTGCGGGAGAACTTAAGTTTGCAGTTGTCCCATGAATCTCTCGTCACTGATGCCATAGTTCTGACAGTCTATACGGTCAACTGCAGCTGTGCATTCCTCAGGGGCAGTGGGTTTCTACCGGCAGAACGAACCAGTGAAACAGCATGTTCAAGTCGGGGTGTGCGGTCAAGTTGACTTTACCTTTACTGCATCTCCGGAGCTCAGGGTCTGTTCGTCTGTTGCTATGGAAGGTTGTACTGTGTTGTAGACTGTAGGTCTCCACAAGGATTCTACTTTTATTATTAAAGTCATGTTGCCGGTGTGCTTGTGTTGGGACAACCTCTTTTCTCAGTACATTGTCATTTTGAGGAGTCAATAANCTCCACTGAAAGGGCACATGCTGCCCCCCTTATTGCCCCTCCACATGCTGCCCCCCCTATCGCCCCTCCACTGTCAGGGCAAGGGGGGCGGTCGCCCCCCCTGCCCCCCCCGTTCCGGCGCCCCTGCCACCGGATTTATGTTCGTGAATCGTGATGCACTTGGTCGATATACATACAGTAGTTCTCTGCGAATTAATGCCAGAGTTTCAGTTTGTGGACGCGAGTAGTTATTGAAGATGTTAATCCTTTTGCTACAAATACTCTCTTCTTGCAAATGCATTTTTTTATGGACTCATGAAAACTCTTCTGACTGGGGCTGGTGTAGACCCTCTCTCAAGCCTAGCGAAGTAGATAGCCGTGTAGGCAACGGTGTGTGTCCGCTTACTGCCTCCACTGAGCTCAGTGTCTGTTCGTTTGCTGTTTTGGGATGTTGTACTGTGCAGCGAGCTGCGAAATTTTGTGAGGACACGTTTAAATTCCTGAAAAAAGCTTGATGTCGCAGGAATCAAACGCCTGTAACGCTTTAACAACACATCAATGGGGAAACAGATGCTGAATTTGCAATAACTATATGACGAACTATAACTACAATTAATTTGACATCATTCGATTCGGGCAACCGTTTTCGTAAATAGTGCTATGTATTGCTCATACAGTATATTTTGCATTTGGTATAGTGACCTTTCTGCTTTTCAATTTGAAATGGTAAACAATGAAATTTGAAATGTTTTGAGCTAGCTGGTGAAATTTTCGCCAAAATAAACGTTCAGAGAAGGAAACGAAACCCTTTTTTTTTAATATATAAAAAAATACTTCTTGTGTTTGGAGACACCGTCAGTAGCGAAAGTGTCACTGTAGCGTGGAAAACAAACAGGAAACAGCAGGGTCTGTCAAGTGTACAACGCGTGTCAGTGTGGTCATTACGTCATTTATTATTGCCGCACGATGTATGTTTGATACCATAAACTCACTTCTGCATGCTTGTATAAGTGATATCTGTCTGAAAATATATAAGAGGTGGGTAATAAGGTGGTCTGTTTAACCCTAAGGAAAATAATTTATTCCTAAATCTTCGCTATTTGGTAGAATTAACCTGCAAACCCTAAACTACTGTCAAGCGGTAGACTCGAGCTAGTACCTTCAGTGTAATGTTATCTCACTCCAATACCAACCGTGGCTAAAATGCACCCTATTCGGGCCAATAGGAATATATAGTTGGTGTTCCACAGTTCAAAATTAGCAGAAAGATCGAATGGTTGCTCATCCATCGATGAGCAACCGTGAGCATCTATGACCTTGACCTGGAAGTGTTAATAATTGTAGTCATCCATACATAACCCTACAGTGCATTTGGATTACCCGTGCCGAATATTTTCATTGGGAAAAAGCGAAAATAATTCTTTGCTGCAGCAAGGTTAAAATATCAACTCTATTCTTTTGACTATCAGTAGACTCAGGAAGCAAAGAACGTAACGTATTCTTTGCTTCCTGAGTAGACTCTATAGGACTCTATTTGCACGGTTTTAGTGGGTTTTAGTAGCGTGTATACTTTATTAGCACATCACACAGTGTACCCATATCGACATTTTATGACAGCTACCTACTGCCGTTTTTTCACGTGTTGTGTCTGGGGATTTTATTGCATATCTTATCATAGATGGTACTTTTGTCCATTGAGGGCTCTTTGCATGCTGTCGTTACCAGCGTGGGGTACTAGTAAGAAGATTAAACTTTGCAAGGAATTGTATAGCATATGTCAGCTTATTTAATGTTTTAAACTGTTATTCATACTCAACAGTAATTATGGATTCCACGTGCACATACGTGTCTTCGGATTTTATAGGGTGAATCATAAAAAAAGCACACATGTACTGTTTAGTTTCAACGTGATCTGGACCCTTTAGTTTTTGGTATAAAATCAGTAATCTTGGCATGTAGACCGGTGTGGTGTTCTAGCACGCTGAGGTCCAGTTAATATTTAGGCATATGGTAAAAGAGATGTTAGCCATATTCATATACTTTATTCATAGATGAGATGTTGTATACTTACGTGGTTCCAGAAATACCCTATCTACCATGGTATAATATCTGCAAAGTATGAAGCTGTATTGCTAGTTGATTTTTTATGTTGATGAGCGAGTGTTTTTATTATCGGTACTAGTGACTCGCTGTGCTCTAGAATCTAGATAATACCTGTGTTAGTGATGCTATGGATCTGAAATGTATAATCTATAAGTTTTCTCTTTATTGATGTAGGAATTAGTGCACGCTGTAAATACCTGTTATCTGCGAATTTCGTAACGTGTATTGTGCAATGGCGTTTTTTTGTGTCTTGGAATGAGAAAATTTGAAATATTATCTACAAGGCAATCCGTCGACAAGTTTATCTGTGCACGGTTCAATGGGGAACAGAAGCCCAGGTTTTGTCTTCTATGTGGGTTTGGGCTTTTTCGTCCTTCTATTGCTTAATATCTACTGACTTCTACTCTAATCTAGTTTAATCCGATCTGATCACCTGAAACATAAATGAAAATTAAATCATGTAGAAAACGCATTTTTTTTTACAAGCTGCGGGCTTCAGCACTCTAAAAAAAATCTATGAATTTGATGGGAGTTTTTGCATTTTTGTTGTTCTAGCTTTTTGCCTTTATTCTGATTCCGTAAAATAAAGGACCATTTCCACTAGGGATTTTATAGAACCACCGCATTGTAACAGGGAATTTCTCTTGAAAAATTCGCAGATCACCTTTAATTTAGCAGGACCGTTTGATATATTTGCCCCGTAATGTCTCAGAGTTTGACACAGTCCGGGCCCAAAGCTGAGAACGCTGAAACGCAGAAAGCTACATCTGAGGCCAACGCTCAGCGGCGCTATCCCTATTTTCGGTGTGGGGATCATGATTCAATTCTACCGGCATCGGAATTTAACCTCAATAAATTGCTAGTACTGTACTTTTTTCAGTTGCCAGCGATTAAGAGCCTTAATATATATAGCATGTTCAATTAATTTCTTCTACTTTTTTGTACTCTTCTCTTGCCCTCTATTTATTACTCATTAAATTTCCTCTGGAAACTAGTGTAAAATACCTAACAAAGAATTCTTGTCAACAATTGAGGATAAAATCGTAAGCTTCTGGACGGGATAGGGCAAAGAAGATTAGTTAGATTTTTGCCTGTGCATGATTTCAGCTAAGCTCAAGAAACTAGTCGAATAGCTTCACTAATACCTATTGCCCTAGTGACTCTGGCTTTACCTCCTAGTTCTCTAAGTATCTGTTACTCGAATGTAAAGTACATTCTTAGGAATTTAAATCGTTAAATACGAGAAACACTCGAAGGCAAGAGCTGATAGGCTTCGTGGTTTGGGGAACATCTCTTCTTCATATACGCAGAATGTTGTTTTTTTGCACTGTTAATTTTTATATCAGCTCTCAGGGGCACATTGTGACGGGCCCTTTCCCCGCCACAATATGTTTGGGCATCACGCACCCAAGGGTCCCGAGTGCCTTCTCCGCAGGGGATGTAGCATCTGGCCGCAGTTCCTGCTGAGAAGGTTAGTTTTGTAAGGTTAGGTAGGTCCTCTATATTCTATATTTCCCCTTCTGTTCCGCTAGGTGGGCCACCGAATGGTGGTAAGCGACCCATCCCATGGGACTCCTATCTGCTCCCGTGTGGGGGGCCACGGAATGGACCCCCGCACGAGTGTTCGCTTTCTTCTGTCTTCTTCTCTTTTCATTTTTCGTCTCTTTCCCTGCGCCGCATGGCTGAGCGATTACGTTCGGCCGAGCAGTGTAGGGTTAGAAATGCTCGCGCCTTATTTCCTGCCAGACATGGTGCACCTGGCAGAGATTTTACTAAAATTATTAAGAGCTCACCTGAGTTCGACTCAACTTCTAAACTATATTATATAAAATTGGATCGCTGTTATATAGTCTTCGTTTCTGATACGGCGGGAAAACCCTCATTATAATAATAATAATACTTTTTATATCACTGTTCTTGTTTTAAATAACGGAGCGAGCTCTAAAACTTTAGATATACGGTATATACGGTATATACGGTATATACGGTATATACGGTATATACGGTATATACGGTATATACGGTATATAGTGGGCGCAATCTGGCGAGCAAAAAGTTGAGTTGAAAAACGATTATATTGTTTTGCCTAATAAGCGACAGCGCTTTTGTAGGATTGTTTTTAATTTCTGTTCTGTGTAATAAATTGTGAATACAGGGACTGAAAGCAATAAAGGTGTAAAGGTGTTGGTATGTTAATATTCCATTATGGTTACTGAAAACAAGGCTATTTACTGTGAAATGCCAAGTACACGAGCAGGTACTTAGCTAAGTGGGATTGGTATTCATTCTGTTTCTCATTCTATTTCTTAGTACATTTTGCTAAAACAAAGTGATATGTACAGTACATATGCAAAAGACAGGAAGCAGCTAATTGAAATAACGTTTCTGAAAAAAGCCTTCTCTAAAGCACGGTTGATTTTCTTTCTTCTTGTTCATTTTTTTGTTTAGCTCGCATTAAACATTTTTGTTAGGAAAGCATCTTAAATATAATTACGCTCTCACTTTCCTAAGTTCACATTGTTACAGTAAATCGTTTATATATGTAAAGCAAAGTAACAGTGCTGAAGTACTACCTTTGATAATTAGGCACATCATCAAGGGCGGGAGGAAATTTGTACTTTTACGACGTATGTCTTCCTGTTAAACAGGGTGGTGAAACTGGGATGCAGAAGAAGGTCCGATTCCCTCTGCCTAAAACCTTCTCATTCCGACTCTGCCCCCACCCCCCTCTCATCAGAAAAAAAAAAGATCTACTCTCTTTACGATTCCGTCTCTCCCTCTCGAATTTAGAAATCACACAACGCTGTGTCATGAGGCGCCTTTTTGTATCCGCATTCGTGATCAGAATCCCCATGATCATTATTGTCGTGATCACTGAAAAGCACAAGAACGGTCAATGATTCTGTAAAGAAACCAGAGATGCTTTTTCTATTTTCAAAAATTAGATTTGTATCGTATTTCCACGGAAGATTGTGGGGAATAGAATAAATAATACAATCATAATATATTATCCAATTTACCTCTAAATACAAGAAAGCATCAGGAACTTGTATTTCAAATTTTTATTTTGTGCTCGTCTAAGGGCTGGAATCACTTTGATCCCGCATGATCAGCCCGCTAGTGAAATCACGGTGCGATCAATTTTCACTACTGATCACGGTTAATTGCTATCAGTATCAAGTCAAAAAAAGTGGTCACAAAAACGCACGGATCATGCGGAATCATCTGCGCGGTGGTCGCAAAAAGACGCCTCTAATCAAGATTCTCAATATACCCACCTTCATTAACGACATCGGTTTGTTATATCGTCATTCTTTTTAAACCAAAAGCTAAGCTGAACAGAAAAATATCGTGGTGCTATTCGTATGAATAATTCTCCTTCTGCCATACACATTTTCTTCTCCGAAGGCTAAATTGTAATAAATATTCCTCTTTTAGGGTGTCCTTGTTGTACTCTCACTACCATTCAACGTCTTCTTAGTCATCTTGCACAACTTTTTAACGTTGCACACGCCGATCTTAATGTATAAATGCTAAGATCTTCTCGTAGTACCGTAAGGTATACGATCTACTCGTAGTACCGTAAGGTATACGATCTACTCGTAGTACCGTAAGGTATAAGTTAAGTAATTACGAGGAGTGAATGAAAAGTACTGAAACTCACACAAATATTCTCAAGATGACTAAATGAAAAATTGCCCTCATAGTCAGTTTGTATCTATGCTTAAATAGCTAACACTTTCCGTAATATTTTGGCAGTTTGTTGAAGCAAAGCAACTGACTACCGAATTACAAGGAAACCTATACCACTGTTTTAGGGGTCAGTGCTCTTCATTCGCCCCTGGTAGATATAGGATAGTTTGCCTTATTGCCTGACCATTGGCCTTTAGTTACGTCTACTGCTATAGGTTTGGCTCCGTGCTGATCTGTGTAGATTATACCTGATGATAAATCGTTCAGCGATCGCTTGAGTCTCGCAGTGGTAGGATGTTAGAGTGTCAGACTCTCGTACGCTGGCACCGGGGATCGCGCCTCTCTGCCAGACAGGTGAATGCTAGCTGTGCTTGACTTGCTGAGTCAACATTTTTGGTGTTTGGAAGCTATTGCGGGAGAACTTAAGTTTGCAATAATAGGGAAGATTGGAGGGGTCGCAGTTGTCTCATGAATCTCTCGTCACTGATGCCATAGTTCCGACAGTCTACGGTCAACTGCAGCTGTGCATTCCTCAGGGGCAGTGGGTTTCTACCGGCAGCACGAACAAGTGAAACAGCATGTTCAAGTCGGGGTGTGCGGTCAAGTTCACTGTACCTTTACTGCATCTTCGGAGCTCAGGGTCTGTTCGTCTGTTGTTATGGAAGGTTGTACTGTGTTGTAGACTGTAGGTCTCCACAAGGATTCTACTTTTATTATTAAAGTCATGTTGCCGGTGTGCTTGTGTTGGGACAACCTCTTTTCTCAGTACATTGTCATTTTGAGGAGTC
>LQNS02000081.1:778070-797407 GCA_001587735.2 Parhyale hawaiensis
TATGGAAGGTTGTACTGTGTTGTAGACTGTAGGTCTCCACAAGGATTCTACTTTTATTATTAAAGTCATGTTGCCGGTGTGCTTGTGTTGGGACAACCTCTTTTCTCAGTACATTGTCATTTTGAGGAGTCAATAAAATAACGCGTGACACCGCGTCCCTTCTACTGTCAGTCATCCGAGAGTATTTTTATGACAGTTTTCGCCTCGAACAATACCATCAACTGAGAAGTGGTGGTAAAGTTAACACTTGATCGTAACGACTGTAAGGGTAATTTCACACTATGGTCAGTACTTTTCATTCGTCCATTGAACATAGTTATGCCACTGTACTGGGAACAAGCTCTACTGTTGATATCTTAATAATTACAATAATGGTAATAGTGTTGTCCCAAAACCAGCACGTGTTCCCATGCACTGACAGGATATACCTGCCTTAGCGTGTCGGTGCAGCAAAGAAAATGTGATGTACGATAAGCGTTTATTATAGATCCGATTTTCGATATGCAAGGACATTTCAAAGGAAAATTTATTGCTGATGAACATTTAGTCCAATATTTATTCTCAAATGCTGGGGAAAATCAAACAGGAAATGTTGCATGTGCATATAAAAAGCACATAGCAGGAGTAGCCTAATAAGGCGGGGTCCCCACAGAACGCAACAAGCGACGCAATGCGATTTTTAGGGGAGTCGTGTTGCAGCAATGCGCGGGGGTCGCGAGGCATCGCAGTTGAGGCGGAGGGTACAGCAGTCTGCTGCCCCCACCGCCGCAACTGCGATGCCTCGCGACACCCGTGCATTACTGCAACACGAGTCATGTAAACATCGCATTGCGTCGCTTGTTGCTGTCAGTGAAGCCCCGGCTTAAGGTTCGTTTTGTGCATTTTGTGTGCTAAACTTGCTATTTCTTTTCGTACCATAAGAAATATGTATGTTCTTCTGTTCGTGAAATTATTTCACTTTTGGCATTTAATTATTATCAATAAAAGAGTTGGTTTTATGCTTGGTTTAATTTCGGTTTCTCAACTGCTTAAAGAAAATTGTATATTCTGATCACATCGAGATAGAATTCCTGAAAAGAATCCATCGAGGAATGAAATAGGAGCAACGGGTCCACGAAGATAATTCTAAGATGCATATTTTACATTGAAAAGTTCCACTAATTAAACTATGTGCCTAAATTTACGCTCAAGAAGTCACGTATTAGAATACGTTATACGTCGCAAATACAATGTTTACGTTTGTTGCTGTGACTGCGAAATCGGCTGAGAAGCTGCAGCCACAGGGCAGAAGATGATCAATAAGGACCGATGCATCGACACCGTTAATAATTAACTTATGTTATTATTGCTATCAGTACTATAAAGATGCGAACAAAGGTAATATTGGAAATTTTGGTTTAACGTGGGCCGCCGAATAGTAGNAGCTACAGCCACAGGGCAGAAGATGATCAATAAGGACCGATGCATCGACACCGTTAATAATTAACTTATGTTATTATTGCTATCAGTACTATAAAGATGCGAACAAAGGTAATATTGGAAATTTTGGTTTAACGTGTGCCGCCGAATAGTAGCGCATTTGATTGGCTGCGCATTCTCCGGCTCGTTGAAGCGAGTCTCAGTCAAAAAACATTAGTTAAATTTCTCCGCAAATCGATTTTCAACCGGCTCAAAATAAGCGGGTTGCTTGTAACACTTACAACACAATTCAAAATGACAAATTAAGCCAACGCTCCTTCCAGAAGTTTCTGACAAGTCCAGCCTCGAAATTTCTATGCAAATGAAACGTACCCTAAATTTATTATCAGGCTAAACCAAGTCGGTGCAATATTAGAATGTTTTCCAATTGTGCCATCGATTGATAATCCATGCTGAGTCGAATTCCCACAGCCATAGGTAGGAAAACTCAAATTAAATCGATTTTCATGAATGATAAAATGCCCAAACCTCCTTAGTTTTCGCGTTATAATGACTTAAGAAAATTTAAAGCTTTAGGTATTTTACTACGTGCGCGCCAATGTTAGCGTTAAATTTGATCATTCAGCACGTTTTCCGACCACATTCCTGCCCATGCGTTTACACTGTATCGATGTTGATTATGTGGGCGAATGACATGAGGATTATTAGGCTTGAGCCCAATAATGATTATTGTGAATGTTAAAATCTCCTTCGCGAGTAAAATATGCTTCTTCTGTTGAAAAGAATCAGCTTGGAGAAGTTAGGATCCCTTGTTCTCTGTTGCATGAGCCACTCTGAAAACTGTACACAAGGTTCAAAATCTGGTGGCAGCAACCCTTGCATTTTTTTTTGGAAACGACACGGATGTAAACTCTGACGACGTAGTGCCCGCCATACAGTAGTGTGATTACGTTAAATGCTAAGTTTGAAACTGCAGATATTTTTTCCTAACCATGAAATATTTGCAGTTTTTATTGTAAATATAATGTAAACTGCTTTTTTGGGGTCAGAAGCGTGCTGAACTATCAAAACTAGTGTTAACATTGGCGCTCATGTAGTTAAAATACTTAAAAAGCTTTAAATTTCTTCAAGTCATTATAACTCGAAAACTAACTAGTTTTGGGCATTTTATCATTCATGCAGATCGATTTATTTAGAGTTTTTCTACCTATGGTTGAAATTTGCCCGCCTAAAAAAACACCCTTTATAGTAGTGAACGTAGGGAAGCAAATGCAAATATTATTCGTTCCTATTCTTTTGCTCATGCATTGCAATAATTACATGCAGTTCAAATGGAATAATTGTGATATTGTAGTTCGTAGGCTTATTTGTTCGCTGGTACGGACGTCAGCTGGGAGAGGCTCCACACAAATCAAAAATCTAAACAAATGATTTCAAAACTTTCCTATCCGCTAGGGCCCCCTCTGCTTTTTCTCCTCAGGGGACATAGGATGGGCCATAGGGTTAGGTTAGATAAGGTTCGCCCATCCTACGTTATGGGGCCTGACAACCCCAGGGGGCCGTGTAGGTTACCTCAGCCATTAGCTAGGTTCTCGGGACGTCTGTCTTTCGTGCCCACTTTGCTTCCTTCCCGATTTCATACACCTACTTGCTTATGCTTTATTCTGTTTTTCCTCTTTTTCCCGACTTGCTGTTCCCACGCGCGTTTATCCTGTGTGGGAACACCTTCGTGCATGCGTTCCCGTTTCTAGCGATATACTATAGATCCCTTGCTCTTTCCTCTGTGACATCGTTCTACTCGGAAACGGAGGCTTAAACTTGGTTAGGATAACTAACTAACCCCTCTGCTTGCGTGTGGGTTCATCGCCCCTCCCGAATCCCTTCATCACACAGCCCCCTCCCACCTCCTCATATGCACACAGATAAGTATTTACAGTTACGGAAAGTTAGACTAGGCGCCACAATTAAGCTTACGACACTTGACTTGACCGAAACATTACACAGAAGCTTTGGCTTTGCAGCAGTGAACCATGCGATGCTCCACGTGTTTGAAAAAAAAAAAGCCAGTTACGTTGAGCCGACTGAAAACACCACTGTAAAGAGCAAGCTCGAATTTCTGGAAGTATCGAGGACAAGCGATTAATGATTATCAATATCTGGTAGTCAATTGAACAGGTCGAAGTCCTGGCACCTACAAGAAGCTTCGGTCAACTGAAGCCTCGAAGGCCTAACTTCGACGCCCAATCGAACATGCCCTTAGTACACCCTTTTCTGAGAGCGAATGTGTTTATGCAATAGTATTAGGAGCTGAAGGCCGTCGTTATGTGAAACGAGACTATCTGCAATAAAATCTCAATCTACTTAGTTTTATTAATTAGTTCACTGAATTACCTTCCTACCGTCTTCTCCTGCCTCACTTTCCCTCTAGTTTTATCTAACACTAGCTCCAAAAACTGCAAATCTAGAGTCGGGGCTCATCGGTGAAATGTTTTGAGACATTGTAGCTCTTCAGCTCCAGACCAATGAAACCTCCGCTTCCGCTCCTGCCCTTGTGGTAGAGGTGCAGCCCAGAAATCCACGACGACGGTGTGGTGGTCACCGGCTGGGCGTCGAAGAAAGGGACGGTCATCTGTCCCGCGTCAGCTGCCAGATCTGTCGCCCGGAACTGGACGAACATGCCGTTCTCGCTGTCCATGGTGGATGGGGTGGACGACTTGGATGGATCGTCAGGAGAATCAAGTTCGAGTTCCCTCCGAGGATCGTGGGCTGTCCGAGAGACGTTATTGTTCATCCAATAGCTCCTCTTAGGACTCAGCTCGCCGTTTATGAAGTTAATGGGAGTCACTTGGATCTAAAAAAAAGATTAGTTGGGTCTTAGATTCAAAGTTTTATAGCTAACAGAAACAATAACAAAACACGGCCCTGATGGCTTACGCATTAACTTGAAATGTCTAATAACCACCGATTGGTAATCAACACCAGCACGATGGAAAAAAAACAAGCCAAATAAAAAAAGAGACTTCCTTAATTAAGTATTAGGTACACTGTCACAAAGATACTAGGTGACACTGCGAAGCCACAATATTGTATATCCTTAAGCGAATCACTGACTGTAGAATCATTAAATAACACTCATTCCTGAAAAGCATTTCAGCAAGAACTAGAGCACTCTGAGAGTGCATGCCTCCGCCAACAAGGCAGCGGTAACAAAAAATTGAAATCGGCTATGAATCCATGATTTTCTTTGTATCAACACCGAAATCTGATCACTTGTACCTTTTAATAATGTTAACATGTCCGTAATTTTCTTGGAGATCCGTTCATAACTTTTTGAGTTATGCTGCTAACAAACATTTTAACAAACATTAGTCAAACACACAAATGGACCAACCGATGATCAAAAAATTTTAATCAATTATGTCATTTAACATTACTAACAATTCCAGAAAATTTCATGAAGACCCATCCGTATATTTGACGTTATTGCGCTAACAAACATTTTAGCAAATATTAATCAAACACACAAACGGACTTACTGATCATCACCAAAATTTTATCAATCATGTCTTTTGACATTACTAACAATTTCTGAAAATGTCATAAAGATCCATTGGTGATTTTTTGAGTTATTGCGCTAACAAACATAAAACCAAACACAGCGACAAAGAAACGAACGAAAAAACAGATCATTGAAAAAATTTGATCATATACTCTTTGTAATAAACCTCACTACTCATTAACCTACTGTAAATTTTATGAAAATCCGTCCATTACTTTTTAAGTTATGGTACTAACAAAAAATAGGCTGAGAGACAAACAAACAAACAAACAAACGGATGGACATATCTTCACCAAAGTTAATCATCTGTTCCTCCTAGAATACCTAACAATCCCAGTAAATTTTGTCAAAATCAGTCCATAACTTTTTGAGTCATCTTGATGACAGACAGCAGAATAACAGACAGGCAAAGACGAGGAAAACATAACCTCCTTGGCTGAAGTAATCATATAGCGGTACCATCGCAACTTCCCAAATTATCTTCGTCTAAACTCTAAATCCATCAATTTTCAAATTCATTTCTTTTTGTAGGAAACCTGTCCTTACTTCACATATCCTAACTTAACATTGTTTTCTTATGAAAATTTCTACCTAACCTGACCTATCTTTTCCTAATGACATTTTTTAAATTAGCCTAAATTTTGCTATATTACGGAGTTTGGGGAAATATTAGGTAGCCAATATATTATCATCGTTTGCCGCAGCTTACCGGCGAGCTAGAGATAAGCATCACTAGTCACTACTGCCGATTGGCGCAGCATTTAATTCAATGAAGAATCTGCCCTACTGGCGAACTGAGTAGCGAGCTCCATCACAGACTCATTTAAACTTTTAAACCTTAACCTATACATGACCTGTATAGTTTAAGCATTGCCTACATACCCAGTATAAAATTTCCTTAAGGTTGTAGTTTGTTACATTTCTTCTATGCCAAAATATAAATATATTTCAACATAATTATGAAGGTAAGTATGAGTATACTAAGCTTCTCTATTAATCTTGTACATTTTTCCGCATCCTGGGTAAGCGTTTGATAATGCCTACCCTGAGCAATTTCTCTCAATACGGGCCTAAAATATACAAATACAAGTATAGGTAAACATCAGGAGAAAGCGACACCAGAAATGCACTGCAATTAAAAATACCTACTTAATTTCACAATGAACTAGAGAGCACTCTGAGAGCGCATACCTCCGTCGAGCAAGGCAACGGTAACGGAAAATTCCAATTGGTTCTGAAACCATGATTTTCGTCGCATCAACACCAAAATCTCATAATCTATGGCTTTTGATTGCATTAACAATTCCTGTAATTTTCATAAAGATCCGTTCATAAATTTTTCAGTTATGTTGCTAACAAACATTATGACAAACATAAGTCAACAGACCAATCGATCATCACCAAAATTTAATCATTCATGGCTCTTAACATTATTAACAATTCCTATAAATTTCATAAAGATCCATTCATAATTTTGTTAGTTATTGTACTAACAAGCATAAAATTAACAACAGTGACAAACGAACGAACAAACAAATCATTCCAATAATTTTGGGCATTTACTCTGCATATTATACCTAACAACACATATAATTTTCATGAAAATCCGTTAATTACTTTTTGAGTTATGGTCGTAAGAAAAAAATAGGCACACAGACAAACAAACAGACAGATGAACGGATCTCACCAAAAGTTAATCCTGTTACTGTTAACATGCCTAACAATCTCTGTAAATTTCTTAAAGGTCCGTTCCATACTTTTGAGCAATATTGGTGACAGACAAACGGGAGGACAAACAGAAACACAGACAATCATGGCAAAAGCTTAACCTCCTTGGCGGAAGTAATTACCTCGAGGTGAAGATGAGATTCTACCATTCTGAAGCGAGTTCCAGTAACGACATGGTCCTCAGGGGCGTGGAGATCGTCCAGATCCATAGTCCGCACGTCGTAGTTGAGTACCTCGTAGTGGGTGCCGGGTGAGAACAGAGCGCTGCAATACATGATTTTGGTTTCGTTGAACTACACATTAGAAAGAAAGATTATACTACAGGCGTCGTATTGCTGATCTTTTAATGTTGTGCAATCTGAGCTTCACCTATAGTCAAACATGAAAACATGCTTAGGTTAGCTTACAAATACACCTAAGAATATTTTCTATGGACCATAAAAGACAGGAAACAAAGAGCGTAACACTCTTTACTTCCTGGTAAAAGAAATTATTGCTAATCTATAAACCACTTGACTGTCCATGTCTCGCAAGTAAGGGTAATGGCAAATTAATTGATGAAACCTCGATATATTTTTCCAGTCAATATGGCCACCTGGAAGAAAAAAACTGTTCTTGGAGACGCAAGGAATGATCTACTGGAAAGAAGAATGCATACATGAGAACTGACCAGGAGTAAATTGCAGAATTTATGTATATTAGCCAATTTTAGGTTAGTTTGGGGGTGCTGTGATTTAATTATTGTCGTTCACATCTGATATTTAGTAGCTAGAAATTTGTGTTTCTTACTGATCAACACATTTTTTGTAGCACCGAGAACAGTTTCCTTTCTCTACGTTCACTGGAAAAGGATCTATCTCACTTGCAACTTTGAGTTAGGTATCGAGTGGCTTATGGCAAATCGAATGGACTGCGCTCGGTCAAGGAAATGAAAAGCGTTCACAGTATTGGATTCTCAGAGTGTATTCATAATATTACAAAAGGAAAGAAGAATGAAAGAGAAAATAATGAAAAGAAGGAATTAACAGTAGTTTGCTGTATTACTGCATGTCAGACTAGAGTAAAACGAAAGTTTTACAATATCTTATTTTGAAAAATAAATATATGTATATGAAATTTGCTGTCAGCTTGTTTCCCTGATAAATAAAAACATAACTTATCGGTATCCTAATAACTCTTAGCATTCTGCTGGTTTCCCATAGTATGTAATTATGCCTACTAAAAGGCATAAATACGTATTAATGAATTAATAATTTACCAGTGCAATTGTCTTTAAATCTACAAGTGTTTGAATGACATTAATTTCTTGGAAAAAAAAATCCAGAAACCGCCGCACTTTCACCATACGTATTCCGATTGTAAAAAAAAAAAAACGAATCTTACCTGTCGACATCAATTGGAGGAACGGAGATCCAGCTCAGAGAGGAAGGATCTACCTGTCCCTGCGGCATGGCGCGCCCTTGTTGCGCTTCCAGGGTCACAATTCGCTTATGCTTGCTGATCTTAACACCTGTAACTACCTGCAGAAGTGGTACGCACTGAGCTATGGACTATGCATAACGTATAGTGTACCCACAGTTACCGATTTCACTGTAATCAAAGCAAAAGCAGAGCAAAGGATTTTTTATATTCGAGAGAATTGTTTCCAAATTCCTTGGAACCGCACTGCAGATGCATTTTTTTGGAGAACAACCTAGAAGTTACATAATTAACCAACCATAAAGGTGACGTGGACATAACGCTGCACCCAGCGCTCTTTATTTCTGTAGTCCTTGTAAACAAGCAAGTTTCCAGTTTGCTTTACGTACTATTACAGTCTTTTATTTTGATATGAACTTACAGAATACCAAAAAATAGCACTGCATCTAATAATGCTTTTATGCCTTATAAAATTTGAATTTTACCTCCGATAAACAATCTCACCTTCGAAACTAAAACATCTGAAACCATAACCTAGTCCCAAAAACACACTGGAAATGATTCAAACGAAGTTGTCACTTGAGGTTAGGAACATAACCATGCAAGAGAGAGTTCACTTGGCCCGAACGATGTTTGTGGTTGTCTCGCAAACACGATTTTAGCGACCTTGGTTGCGTTTAAAATTTCTCGCTTATGAATGTAACAATTTCGCCACGCAGTAATGTTTGGCACCTTCATCAAATCAGGGAATAAAACAATGAAATGTTAAATGAGATGTATGGAGGTTAAATCAACGTAGGTAACTTTATTATTATTGGAAGTCTTGGGGCCACATGACTTCAAAATGATATTCTTTACGGGTGAAGCATGGGAAATTAATTTTTTGGAACTCCCTGACTATAATTATCGATTACTTAAGGATAAGTAATCTAGAATACAGTGGTTTTAATTATCTTGGGGTGAAATGATTTTATATGAATTTCTTGATCTCATGTGAGTTTAAATACATGATATAGTTAATGCAATAGAACATGACCGTGTGATTCCGTTCCCCTTAACTATGACTGTTCTTTTCTCGTTCTTACCATCCCATTCTTGACATCAGTGAAGGTTGGCATTAGGCTGATAAACCTGTCAGAGGACTTGGACGCAGGGTCGTCGCATAAACACATGCAGTAGCTGCAACGCACAAACCCTCGAAGCCATGAATACGCTNCTTACCATCCCATTCTTGACATCAGTGAAGGTTGGCATTAGGCTGATAAACCTGTCAGAGGACTTGGACGCAGGGTCGTCGCATAAACACATGCAGTAGCTGCAACGCACAAACCCTCGAAGCCATGAATACGCTTTATCTTGGTCACCACACGAGCTCTTGCTGCCGAGAGTGTTACCGTCCTGGTACTGCACCCAGTCGTAGAGACGGTACGGGTTGGAAGAAAAGCACACATCGGCGTAATACTCGATGTACCTGCAGACATGTACAACTAAGCAAGTGATGAGTTTGAAACCAAAGGAGATAATTTTGATAGATGTCGAAGTGAGAATGCAAATAATGGTAGTTTTGAAGTCTATTATACATCTTGCGCGCAAGTTTATCTTATGCATTTCCCTTGCAGAATGCTGGACAGGCCCAGAACTGTGAATCAGTGTTAAGGATAGTCAGAAATTCTGTTAAGGACTATCGTTAATACCTCCAGCCCTAACACAACGTACATCTCTGTTAAGTTGACTATGAAGTTGGCCTTAGACTACATTGTAGATACTTGACTGAGTACTCCTCCCTAGTAGGCCATACAAAAAATTGCTAAAACCCGATAAAATTTCTACCAATCTACATCGCCACCTCAAACAAAATAGTGTTCTTGGAGACACAAGGAATGCGTCTGTTGGCAAGAAGGACGCCTGCTGTACATGAGCACTGACCAGTGGTAATTTAAAAATTGATTTGAGTCAATTTTAGGTTATTATGAGTGGTAAAATTTAACGCTCGTTGCCCACCAATGCGCTTGATATTTTGATAGGGCAGACTAGTACAGGATATGTTTCGACTTACTTGTTAGTTCACTGTAATCGTCAGCATCTCTGCGTTATTCAATTGACGGCACAATTAAAGACTTTGGGTCTTGGCTTGTCCAGAATTTAAGATAGGAACGTTGGCATGATCTCTTTAAATGAATTTAGTGTTGCAATTATCAGAAGCAAGCCTATGATGTCGATCCTTTGAAGAACTCCATTTTATGGAAAAAACTTTACTAGTTTTTAGAAATCTCGAAATATACGAGTTAGGGTCCATCCCTCAAATTCAATTTAATGTGTTGAAGCCAACGTCCCTGCCTGCAGTCCTGGAAAAATGAAGCCAGCCACCCGAACGTATCTTTATTATTACTGTAATGCAAAAACTTGTCTTATGAACCCTTACAGCCAAAATGTTTTTGGTAAGATGCCTCGCACCAATAGAAAACAATTAACATGCTTTCACAATCCCGTCAAATTAACAACCCATATGATTATGAAATTGAGAGTAAATCTAAAATTTATGTTTATTTTCGAAAATGACATGAAAATAATTCAAGATTTCGTATTCTCTGAAGAGTCCTCCCCTGCATGGAGGTACGAGCACACCTGGTTGCCTGGTTGGGTGGGAACCCCTGCACTACACCCAAAGCAGATCAGGCCGGCAGTTAAAAGTATGGTGTTTTGATTTTTGAAAAAAAAAACATGAAACCGAAATAGCTACATGGAGCATGTAGGTACCAAGATATTTAATTAAATGGTAAATACTTAAAATTAAAATTTCTGCATCATTCGAATTCCGATGAACACACACTTACTTGCAATCGTGCAAGGTGCCCTGACACTGTTTCCGGCGGGCACAAAGTTCCTCTTCATGGTAACAACGATGTACTCGAGATTGTTGGAAAGATGCGCATTTGCCTCTACACGAGCCGCCAGCATCCATGTTCGCTTCGTTCTCGAGCTGGCCCTGGGAAATACGAGTGAGTTTAGAGAACTGATGGCAGGTATTTATGTGGATATTATAATTATTTTACAGAGCTCCGCTGCCACAAGATAGGAGATTTCACAGAGAAAGAATGAATGGGCATACAACATGGCGATAGAACCGTGAAATTCAACGCGCCTGGGAATAGTATGTACCTCGGGAATTAAAGAAGGGGAATAACAAAATAAAGAATAATCAGTGTGAGCATAAAAATTGATGGAAGCAAAGTTCGAGCAAACGACAGACGCCCCGAAGGCCGAGCTTATTTACGTAACTAGTCAATAGGACAATGGGAAAATCATCTGCATTTATCAAGTGTCTATGCCCGGCGGCATCGGATAATTCCTTATAAGTTTTGATTGGGTTAAGAGACCTACGTATAGAGCAACGCCCCAAATGAAAATTTACAGCAATTGCGCAAACCCACAGTCCGCAACACAACTCAACGTGTGACAACACTTGGACTTGCACAGCCCCGATCCAGATATTGTTCTTTGGACGCAGTGTGCGCGCGTACACACACACACACACACACACCTTTCTGTCACCAATATAGCACCGCTTTCGCTGCGCAATGGCAGGCTGCAAGGAAGAATAAGGAATTACTAGCAGGACCCGTGGAAATTCCACGGTTAATTATTATTTTGGTTGTTTTCACCTACTTTCGTTTGACATAAGACAGTGATCCTGTAATCTAACGCACTCCGTCTAATCTAAAGTCCTCCTGACGAACCCAGTCTACCTTAACACACCTCGTCTAGCGGACTCCAGTCTCTCCCACCTGTGAATCTTGCATACAAGGGTACATTTTGCATTGTTTTCTTATATTTAATCATGCCCTTTCTTAGCTCTGTTTCCACTGTTTGCAGATAATTTAGCAGATCATAATCTTACACATTTCAATTTTCTTGTCAGCGTGTCCGATTTCTTGTACGACTACGGGACCCGTGGATATTGGCAAGTAGCCCATCATATTCCTGCTCGCTTTGATGCGATAGCTGTACAACAAACAGAGTCGTCCAATTTCTTCAGTCTGAGCGGTCTAACCCTCTGTTCTCAAGCTGTCATTGTATTTCTTCAGACAGCGCAGATTCACTTGAAGGAAAACTTAATTCAGAGCCGAACTATCTAACACTGCCTGCTCTATTCTCCTGCCGCGTATCCTCACTATGTACGGGTCTGGATGGCCCTATTAAAAATGTCGGGCGCCATAGGCAAAGCAAACATAATATGTCGTTGAAGAAATGAGAAGCGGTAGATAAGATATGAGTGAAATGGTCTTGATGTCTTTGCTTTGAAAGTGACTTAAATTTTTCAAGAAACGCTAAAGAAGACAGCTATGACTGACCTTCGTTCCAGCGAAAATCAGAGCTTCTTGCAACTTGAACTTCCCCCACCTTACACTGAAAAGCGAAACGTACAGACACAGGGATAGGGTTAAAAAGAAAGGGACGAACCTGGCTATTCTACCTTGAACTTCCATGTGTAAGTCTGACCAGATGTTTGCCGAAAAGAGGGGGATTTAGGAGAAGGGGCAGATTTTGGCAGCTCCACCTATTGGTTCTAGCGGTGGGTAATACTCGCCTTACAGCAGTTAGAAATGGTAGATTTAGAAAAGGAGGCAGAATCTGGATACTTTTTTTTACCCTTCCAGAGTAAAAACTTACCTGAAGCAGCTCTGTAAGCATCACGTATGTTTCCCCCTGGATATGGAATGGGGGATCGCATCTTGAGTATTTGTTGGGCGTTCTGACGACGATATCCTGGGCAGTTTTCAGGATATTGTACGAGAAGTGCTCGTAGAGACAACGGGAAAGCTCCTGTTCTACCGTAAAGTTGCCTGCGACGTTAAGGAGGATTTCAACTTTATGGGAGTTTTTACTGTGCAGAACATTCAAAAAGTGACAGCTTACACGTGCTAAGTAAAAAACAACATCCACGTACCCAATAAATAATTCATCAGTCCCATTCCTAGAAGGCAACCGCGAGTAAAGCTACGGCCCTCTATGAGTTATTGCTCAAAGTCGGAGTCACCGAAAACTGGCCTATTTTGTGCTGAAAAGAAGTCGGGGTCACAATCTCACCATCCGATTGAGCAACCTTGCATCAAGAGGCGGGTGATAAAATCCACACAGAAAAATATCGGTATTCAACACGGGTCAAATTCGCTCACGCCTATAGTTCATACTTGTCATATTGATCGTCGGTTTTCTTCATCTATAGTTACGTTAATGCTCAAAACAAGAGAATATCACGCGAATCTCACCGTGAGAAATTACATAATTTTTCTACTAGGTGGAGTTACGTCTTGCACGCACTTAGTATAAAGAGGTAACTTAATTTAGATAAATTTTCTAAGATATTACGGATCCTGCAAGGCGATATTCAACTTGATAAGACGAGTACCTTAATTTCTAGCCTCAGGAAAGGTCTCCAGAAGTTATTATTAACCACTCAGAGCAAAGTTATACAGCTATTATATAAGACGATTTCACTTAGCTGCACGCTCATTAACGCAGAGGGCTCTCCCTCTCTGTTTAAAAAAAAAAAGTTTTATGATACTAGGTATTCTAAGAGAAAAAAGTGCATTCTCTCTCGTAACCAAAACAATCCTTTTATGACGTCCCAGCCAATAAGAGGAGCGTACCACCACGTAGTTTGGAATTTTCGAAGTGCACTTTAACTGTGATATCATGCAAAAGATTTATTGTTCGTCACACATGAGGGCACCTTTTCCCGTTCACCCTGATTACCTTTATTGTAGACCCTGAGCAGCATGTAGGCGTAGTTGACCATAGCGTAGCCCCGAGACTGAGTGAGAGCGATCATTGAGTAGAGACCGAAGATCATTTGCTGGTGACTCTGGCGCAGGTTGCATCTGCCAAAGCCCTGTAAATGAGAAGCAACAATGCAAAAAATGAAGAAAAGGTATCGGAATATTTCTCTCAATCAGCGAGTCCCGAGATTTTCTGGGCCATGTCAGCAGGGTGGGCTGCCAGGGCTCTTCAGCTTTCATACATACAGACAAGCACACTCATACCTTGTCTAGGTATTTAGTTATTACCATATGATCGCATTCAATACCTACCCTTACTCGCTTTGCTTCCCGATCCCATTAGATCTCTCCATTGCCTGGGTGGAAGATATCACTTGTATTAAAGACAACTTTGGTGAATTTATCCAAACGAAGGCCTACGTGAGACACTCACAGACCGCTGCTAGGACTCGAGCCGCCCTGCAAGATGCAGCTGCGATACAGTGCAACCTCCCACCCACCCACCACAACAGTTGGAGGTATATTGAACCACTGCGCATGGGCACTCAGCAGGATCACGGTAGAGACCCATAATATCCGCTTGGATATGACCATCTTCTATTTCCATTTCAAGCTAGACCTGTTGCACCCTACCTGGAGAACCTGCTCCAACATCGTGAAGACGCTGGGCCGAATGGTGAATGCGGCCACAACTTCGTTAGCTCCGTAACTGTCGGTTTGATTTTTGGAATCCTTCAGGTCCAGTAGCTTCTTCCTGTAGCGCATCTGGTAGTGCTGGGTGACTCTTCGCGTCACAAACACCAACTCCGGATTTTGGCGGATCAGTAAGTCATCCTAAAAGAAAGCGCGTCCAAATATCAATTTTCATACAAGAAATATTTTCTCCATGATTCATGACGCAACGAATATCCTACAGTTTGTTAACCTCGTACAAAAAAAGGTAAGCTGCTTGGGTATGTCAAAATTTTTGTTTCGAGCATTGATGATTCCCGCCAATATGAAGAAAAACCGAGTGTCGAAACATGTTACCACTACAAATGGCCACATCAACCATTCACTATTATTACACATTTTATTCACAACAATGATGAAAAATACCTCAGGCACTGGAGGATACTCTGGTGCTGCCATGCTGTGCACGCTAGCCATCAGGTTCATGATGGACGTATGGGCGTGGGACACTACGCTCTCGGCAAAATCCAGCAGTGTGTGTTCTTCCACCTGAGAAAAAAAAAGTTTGATCTATTCCCGATGGGAATATGGATATGTACTTACAGTACCACCAAAGCTGTTGACCAGGCAAATAATTCGCAAATTTCGTTTCTCACTCTATAAACCGTATAGTATTTCATAGTGAAACCAATGTTTAAACTGCGTTGGTCTTCATTGGGGCAAATTTACAGTATATTTGTAACATTACATTAGATTGGATGATTAAGAAACTATGTAAGATCAGCTCTGTGTTTCTGGAAGGGCACAAAATAAGTGTACACACTGTACATATTTACTATTACACATGAGAAGCTTAGTAGCAGCCTCAAGCTGATGCAATTTTGATTAGAAACAGTCCCGAGTCGTGCATTTTTTAGAGTTTTATTTCTTTTCTCTAGCTTTCGCAGCCTAATAATTATGCTTCTGTATCCGGTAAGGTGAAATAATTCTCTAGCGCTCGTGTTTTCCTATAGATATATAGATAAAACGTGTATACTCACGTGTATTGAGTTCTCTATACTATCCTTTCACCACCTTATTGAAACAAATACCTTATTTTCATATATTGTTTTCTTATAACTATCTAAAACTGTTACGTATAAAGTAATTTAGCAACAATGCTACCTCAGCAGCCATATTGCAGGTCTTAATTAAACAAAGATGACATAATTTCTGTACTTCGGATAGGAACTAGTGCTTCGATAGATTGCTCTGACATACCTCATACCATAAGGTTCGATATCACGAGGTCTTAATAAGATATCTTAATAAATCTACGGTCTATTATAATAACAAAACTCTGGAACTCTAGTTAAGGATTTGAGGTTCTATCCATACGTCAGCCTGCAAGTTATACTTTCAATACTAGATGAAGCGCAAGAAGATATGCTCATTGATGTGGTCTGGAACAACAGTTGGTAATATTCCAAGTTTCGTAATGCACTGTGAAAAATTAATATCGCGGTAAAAAATTAAGAACTGTTTGATGCCATGGGCTGCAGAACTGCATCTTGTGCCAGTTAATCAGAATTTAGAAAGAGCCCAAAGTAAAAGTAACTTCATTACACACCCTATCTAAAAATACTCATGCACGGGTTCGTGCTGCGGGTAACTGCCTACGAGACTCGAGAAGAGAGCAGGGCTGTAGTCTACAAAAGGTTATCGGAGAATTATCGTCAGAGACGGAAGACATGGAAAACTATCCTCTTCCCCGAGACTGTCCCTATTCTCGTTAGTTCAGTGCCCTCGCAGTGGATCGGCGAAAGTCAGGAACATTGACCCTGAAATTTGCTGATTGCAAAAACTCACATGCCTGGCATGGAAGCGAACATCCGACCTGGAGCGTACAAACTGCGGCAACTCCACCAGCACTTTACTTCTACGAGAATGAAATGTGATGAGGATGACCACTGCAGTTATACTCGCATGCAGAGATGAGATCTTTTGATCCCACGGTATCCCTGGGGGGAGATAAACAGGCTGGTGCCATAACTGGGTACTCAGTCTTCCACAGTCTGTTCGTCTCTCTCTTCTTTAAGGTAGTACCACCTGATGCTCTTTTCCTTTCCTTTCTCTTTTTCTTCCTTTCGGCCGTAGATGCCAGTATTCTCTGTTGTTTTTTCCACCATATGTAGAAGTTTGGAATGGTATTGATGGCGCTGCCTTTGATGGTGCGAGTATTGGCAGCTTTATGCAGCCTTTAAACAGAGCTATTCTGTGATCTCTCATCACTTTTTTTTCTCTTTCGCTTACTGGGCTGATTGCGTGGGGGCTTGTTAACCTTATGGAGTTTCCTCCGCTCTCATGTCGCCAGTCTAGTGTATCTTAATGCTAGTAAATAATAATAATATTATACAATAATAACCTCATTCCTGTGCTTCTGGTAGTGCTTGAAGCGATGGTAGAGCACATTGATGGGTCTCGTGTAGTCTTCGAGGGAGTCCAGCATTACCTCCCATCGGAGCATGTGCTGTTGACCGAGGATCATGTCACGCAGGCTGTCCTCAATTCCTTGCACCTGCACCACAATTTATAAGGAAACTTAGTGATTGCTTAGCTAAGATAGCATGACAGTAAACGAACAGATTGTCTCCTCTATGATCTAGTGCCATTACGTCAAAAAAAGAAATCAATCAGATGTCTAAGGGAACACCGCCGCCAAGGAGTTGACTATACAGGTATGATCACTCGTATTAATTAGCACCTCTTGCTCCCACGCGTTTGTGGCGCGTTCACATCAGCATGATTTGACAGAGGAACAAATTAGCAAGCAGAAAATATAGAACATGAAACTTCATAGTTCCTAGGAAGTATTAAAACTAGATAAAAATGTTTCCCTAATGGCGAGAAAGTTTTAAAGAATTAGTTTTAGCAAAGAGTATTATAGACCATGAGAGCATGAAAATGACTCAGTATAAAGTTAACTAACAGAGCATACAGTTACTACCAGGAGCCAAGAAATATTTAAGTCGGATAGCTGTAGGGTTCGAGCTGGAAAGTTGGTAGGCCGACTCCGACTTCTGAAGTTAACTATACTACCCTGTGCAACTCTCTTTTCGCTCCCCCGATGCTATCATATAAGAAACTATGCTGTTCTTTTTTATATTATCTTAAATAACAACCCGCAACCCATGTCCTTAACCCTATGAGTTTATAGATGTAAGTGACAATGGGTAAAATTTGATAATACGTTATACCACTAAACATTAGGATATTGTTTATGGTTTAAACAAAGCTATGAACTTTTCGTCGGGAAGTAAAGGGTAACAGAATATATATATATATAGAAAGAGACGAAGGAGTAACTAATCAAAACATTTTTAATAGTATTCATCTAAACAAAAACTCCTATCATATAAAAGCAAACTTTTGAGGACGATGCTAGGTAATTCCATTTAACTCTATCGTTCTCAGGCTATGCTGCTCTACTACCAAGGTTTTTTCTCCCATAACATAGTATTCCTGTGGGCGAACCCATGTAGCGAGGTAGCACAGCCTGAGTAAAATAGGGTGGACCCTTCGTGGGTTTAGGAAGAATTCTACGATGCAGCAACCGTACCCCCAGTTGGAGCTGTTCCAGGCGATAGGTGAGCACCTGGAACAGTTGTAGCATCTCCCTGTCAGCGTTCTCAGAGGATTCGTTGAGTACCTGCAACAGTAGGGTGAGGGCTAACCGAATGTATAGTCATGGTCTGAAAATAACAAGTTCAATCGTGTTCCAAAACAGAGTAAGGAACAATGTTAGAAAAAGCAACATGGTGATGAACAGTAGTCAATTAGATAACATGCAAGCATAATGAGCTATATTGTAGAACTACATAAGAACCATGTTTTTAAACAACATAATTTTAACAACATATTCTAAAAATCACAAGTCCCATCATGTTTGCGAACAGTATAGGAAATATTATTTTAAAACAAAATGGTTATAAAAGCATTCTATTTATAAGAACAGAGCATAAAATTATGTTGAAAAGAATGCTGTAAGTAATGATCTACATTCAAAGTGCCTTTCCATTATAAGTTACCATATCCGAAAAAGTTATTGACTCTAATCATATGCTATAAACAGCATTCCTGGGTATTCATGTTCTGAAATTAATATGAGTATAATAATACTTTAAAGGTAACATGCATGCATGGATAATTATTTTCAAACAGAGCGTGCTTAGGCAATTATCTACTAAAAATTGCATTGGCAATGTCTTCTTCTAAAGACAGTGAGGGCAATTTTGCCTATAGCATTCAAACGTACTGTACCCTAAAAAAAGCAAAGTCTTAGAATCCCTCCACGATATGTGTTGTTATCGCACTCTTCACCGCTGATGTTGTCGCAGAATCCCTCCACGATATGTGTTGTTATCGCACTTTTCACCGCTGAGGTTGTCGCAGAATCCCTCCACGATATGTGTTGTTATCGCACTTTTCACCGCTGAGGTTGTCGCATTATTTTCACTGGGTCTAAACGTATTGCAATCTCAATAATTGAATAATGCATTAGATACAACTTGATCAGAACCGCTTCCCAGTCAGAAATTTTTGGGGGAAGCACCGGTAATTATAAGCACTTATAGACACCGAATCGATGAAACTTGCCGATAATTATAGGTTATGTATAGGTGGGATATGTCCGCTTTCCTCGCCTATAACACGGCGCCGCACTTCGGTCGAATATCGATGGAGCGTTGCCGAAAACGACGTGCGCATACGACAAAAACAAG
>LQNS02000081.1:802350-823276 GCA_001587735.2 Parhyale hawaiensis
TATATATATATATATATATATATATATATATATATATATATATATATATATATATAAAACCTTAGCATTACAGGTGAGAGGAAGCATAAAAAGAGATTTCCAAAATGCCTCTCAGTACTAGCTACGTCTGCTGTTTTTTACACCATAAAACCTTCAAAATTCCCCTCTCAAAGCAAAAAGAAACCTCGTCTGGTGCATTCTCTGCATGCGAGATGATGAATTTAATTCTTATTGCAAATGTTTCCAGCCGTCAAAATTGATGGCAAAGAGTTTGGGATGGAACTTTTTCATTGCACATGTTGTCTTTTCGATTTTGATTGCGAAGAATGCGTAACTAAACTGGAGACTTCGATGACCAATGCAGCTGAGCACGATTGCTGAGTAACAATAATTGTTCTTCCCGCTCGGTGAAGCAATAATCCCTGTCCAACAGGCAGGCAAGCATCGCTGAAGAGATGCACTGCACATGCATGCCTATGATACGTAAAGATATTACTTTATACTAAAAATCTCTTTGTTCCCATAAAAAGCGGCATCGTCAAATGCAGAGAATAAAAAAGAAAGAAAGAATACCTCGTCTTCTTAGTTGATCATCTACTCGATACTTATTACCCAAATCACACTCAAAGCAAATGAAGTTTTGTCGCCGGAATAAAGTAAACATCAGTATCTATGAAAGAGGCCTAAGATTTTTTCTCGCATTGATCTAAAAATTAGGAAAGCCAACCTTCCATTCAATTGTAATTAAGTTACATTGATTTTGCTACCATCTGAAACCTGGCCTGATTTTTGCTCATCGGATTTCAAGATCCACTTACCTTTGTTACTGCCCTGTTATACGTAGCACATCCAAAAATTGTTGTAGCTTCCGGCCGTTTACTGTAGTCGTAACAAATACGAGCTGGGCTTAAACCTACGTGCAGTGTAACTTCAACCTCACTTCTCCCGACCACGCCTATCCTCCGCGGCTCCGTCAGGACTGGGTCCCGCTCAGGATGCTAAGGGTATTTATAGGCACTATGAGCTACGGGCATGTTGCACCACATTAGCAGAACGTTCTGATGCTGAAAGTTGAACAGAAAATAAAATTTTAGTCATTTTGGAAAATAATGGATTTCAATAATAGTCTTATCACTTGCTTGTGGACTTTAGTTTTTTTTTTTTTAGGTTTTCGACAATCCAATGGAATGCTTTGATAAATAACAGATATCTTAGTGCAGAGGACGTTCTATTGAAAACCCTGAAAATAACGTTTATCTTAGGGCTAGCGAATATATTAAGAACTAACGTTGGCCAGTGGTACAGGAAAAGCATTCTTTCAAGTAGGAATCGGTATAACAACTTAATGATGGACTATAGAACACTCTGAGAACGCATACCTCCGTCAATCAAAGCATTGGTAACGAAATAATAATAATCAATCATTTAATTCTCTGACAGGTGGAGGTATTATTGTTCTTAATTCTAGTACAACTAGAACAAGATGGGGCTTTGCTTATAGTAAAACACAGAGGGCATTCGAACAATGCATTCCAAGCTGCACATGGCATGACATTAGAACTCCTAGATAAGAGACAGCGAAATCAATCGTTCTAGAGCAAGGGTTAGCTGCTGGGAGTGCTCGCACCCACTGGGGATGCCAGATGAGCTTTCGAGGGGTGCGAAACCTTAGACAATTTCCACGGCGTTCGGAAATAAACCTGAATTTGTGGCGTAAATTGATATAAATTTAAGTTCTTTGTCATCATATCAGTTAATGATTTGAAACATTCTTTTATTGATTCTGAAACTATGATATTTTCCTTTGTATCAACACCAAACTAAGCATTTGTGCCTCTGGACAGTAATAACAACTTGTATAATTTTCTTGAAGATCTGTAATAACTTTATTAAGTTATGCCGCTAACAAACTTTCTGACAAACTTAGTTAAACACAGAAAGAGACCAACCGATCATCGCCAAAATTTAATCACCCATGTCTTTCAACATTATTAACAGTTCCAATAAAGTTCATAGAGATCTGTTCATAACTTTTTCAGCTATTTTGCTAATAAGCTTAAAATCGAACCCAGAGACGAACTACCACACAGATCATCACAAAAATTTTGTCACTTATTCTCCATGATATACGTAACATCTCATGATACTTTCATAAAAAATCCGTCCATTACTCTTTGAGTTAAGAATTAGAGCACTCTGAGAGAGCACACCTCCGCCAAGCAATCCAACAGTAACGAAAACTTCATTCAAAGTGGTACTGAAAACACGATTTTCTTTGAGCCAGCACCAAAATTTAATAATTAGGTCCCTTTTGTAATAAAAGCTTCTGTATTTTATTTATTTATTTATTATTATTATTTTTTTTTTTGAAGATCCGTTCGCAACTTTTCACACTCAGAGACAAACTAAAGAACGAACAAACAGATCATCACAAACTTTAGTCAGTTACTTTTCGTGATTACCTAACATCTCACACAAATTTCATAAAAATCTGTCCATAACTGTTTGAATTATTGTACTAAGGAATAATAGGTAAACAAACAAACGGTTGTACGGATCTTCACCACAAGTTAATCATCGTTTACTGTTGATATACATATATAGTAACAACAATCCTTGTAAGTTTCATAAAAATCCGTCCATAACTTTTTGAATTATCATGGTGACAGACAGTCCGACAAACAAACAAATTCGACCAAAACAAAACCTCCTTGGCGGAGGTAACAGTTACAATAAACCATAATAATACCATTGTATTCGTGAATCATTTGACTGATTAATAATTAGATTAAGTAAAGAAGGACGACTTGCATTTTTTGGCTTATTTTGTTTATTCAGCTGGTCACCAGTCCATTTTCTGTCTCGTTTAACTGATATCTTATTTGCCTGTGATGCAGTGTTCTGGAAAACAATACGTTGAAGTTAATTTGAGCAGTAGCGTTTATACCGCTTCTAGAACCGTATCTTGGACTTGACTGGAGCAGAGTAGAGGGTGTACTTAATGGCGATAGTTGTTGACCAGATTCACGGTTATGCCTTCAGTACTCTTCCAATCGCCTTTTCAGAGTCGACCTATGAAAAGCGGGCACGTTCGAAACCTCATAGGTGTTTAAATGTTGACCCGTTGAATCGAATTTTAGGCGTTCATTAATTTTGAGTCCATGAGACGGCCGGAAGCCGAGACCATCGAGAAGGAGCAGTCTGTCTCGACGGCCACAGTTGAACCGACGGCCTGTCGGAAGCTCACTTACACTCTGCCAATTGGAGTTTTTCAGCGATTTTAAACGCGCTTAGTTATTACCTCCTACACGATTTAAGGAGACAGAAGCAACGCTTTTGTTTGTGGTGTTAGATGATTATAATTGGCTAAAATCGACTTTGATGAGTCAATTGAATGAATACATATTCATTTTTGCTCTCACCAATCTCAAACTACTCCACAGAGACTGCTAGCCTTATTATAACAATTAACTATGACCGATCAACGGACGAACTTTGGCAAACCAAATTAGTGTACCACATGGCTGACTTACGTACGTTGCACGTTTAAACTATGGTGTACCGCTTTTTTTTTTGTCCTCATGAAGGTTCTTAGTTTCTCGCTAACGCCATTTACATTGACTGGGCAAGAGAGACTCTTAGCCGTAGGTTACCTGTCATTTGTCTTTAGAAAGACCGAAATACCACTTGAAATAAGCAAATCATACAACTTTTACTAAGAAGTACCTTTCGTAAATTTCCTATAGCTAAACAAGACTCGCTAGAAGAGCAGCTCTTAACATTTTAGAAGAGTCTCCAGCTATTTATAAACAACTTTCCTCAACTGTACAGACGTTAAAATTATATTCTAAACTTGCGTATCAATGATATTTCTTTTCTGTCTTTAAGTCGATCTAACTTCAATATTTTGAGCGCGAATCTTGAAAATGAATGTCGGGAAAAATTCGGAGGGTCGATTGCGTGTAAATAACTTTATTTTGATATCAAAGTTGGAGACGACTCTCGAAAATTTAAGTCTCAACTTACCAACAAGTATCAGTAGATGTTTAGGATGAAACATTGAGAAATCAACTTAGTAGAAAGAGTACAAATAAGAAACTTTCTCTGATCTTCGTAGAACTTGTCTGATAAGAATATATATTTATATATATTTAATGGGTAAGGGTACAACAACGATTAAAAAAGTTCCTCATCATGGCTACGCCTACTATAACGTAGAGATAATTAGTGACCACAGCTTTTGGTCATCTCACAAACCATTTAAGCACCACTGCCAACGCGGCTCCAATATTCACGAGAGACGAGCCATATATCCAACTAGAACGCTTCGGTGGCGTAAGACCATCGCCCGCGGTAGGGGGAAAATTCAACGAAGTCATTTTCGATGAACAAGGCTAGGGAATAGCCGCATTCTTTCCATGGATCAGCTCTTCAATAATAGCATAGGAAAAAATAGAACCCCCCAATCTCCAGACGATTTGGTACGGTGGAGGGAAGTTAAACGCCTCCATTTTTTTATGGTCAGCTAGGTCTGGTTTCTTGGCATGGGTCACATTTATGTCAATCCACCACAGTTCCTACAAAAAATCATGAAGATTGCTCAACTCCTTGGACAGGCAAATATATATAACCAAAAATATATAAAATATATGTATGTACATTGAAATATCTATATTTAAATCTTCAAATAAAATATTATCACCTCTCTTACTTTGTTCGCGGGTGATAACAAGATCAATTTCTGTCAAGTCCGTTGTGCCCACCTGAAACTTGACCGGTGGTCATCAACTCTGTAAACATATGCTGTCTACGATATTAATTCTCGTTACAAGTCGTTAAAAAACTTCTGCTATGTCGGTACTAATTTATTTAGTTTTGATTTTATGATTTATTTATGTGGCTATTTATGAATCTATTTATTATTTATATATTTGGGTATTTATGTACTTTACTTATTTACCCATTTTTTTTTATTTGTTCAATCATTTATGTTGTATTACTTTATTTCTCCATTTTTTATTTATCAATATGCCAAAGCCTTCTTCATAGAGCCTTCTAGCGGCATCTTGCTTTTAGAGCTATACAACATCACACAACGTAAGGAAATCTATCGTAGAAGCTCAGTATCACTTTACTTAACACTTAAATGAGAGACAGACTGGCCTGCAAAAGTGCCTCTTCGTTCATGTTAAGACTGGTGCCTATATACTTGTAGGATATTGTACGTTCAGCACGGATGTAATCCTTGTGATATCTACACTGGACAAGGCAGCTTTGTTACCACATGTTACGCGCTGCATGTTAGCGTATCCTGTGCATACACTCTAAACCTTGGGAAAGTTGCCCAAGAATAAAAGGCAAACTCTATGCATATTCGTCAGTCGTCTGCTAAGAAAATGAATCCACAAGGCTTTTTACCATGAAATTATCCAGCAAGCCATTCTACTAAGACACTAAGAATATGTAGTGCATATCCTCTGTTGAATTTACGATTTGTTATTTGCTGTTTTCTAGTTCTGCTCTGTTTACTATTGTTTTAGCTATATGAAACTGTTCTTGGCACAACGCTGATGGCTGAACGATGACGTCACAGGAATTTTGAAATAAAGCTGAGCTGCGCTCCAAAGCAATCAGTCTGTGTTTTCATCAGTATGTGGGAAATCTGCTTCGTCGACAAAGGAAATCAAGTTGGAATAATAGATGATGTAACGACCTTATCTGTAACAAGAAACCAAAAATTAGGATACGTGCGAGTGCTAAGAGATGCTTCAAATATCTTCAGTGCTTCGATTTCGACGTCGGCAATGTAAGAAGTGCCTCTAAATATACAGTGGACGTACCATGGCTTAATTTTTGCCTATCTGATTGCTGCGGGTGGGACAGAACGTGGACAGACAAATAAATTAAACATTGTATTAAAAACCACTACGGGTTAATGTGCTTATTATATATTTATAAGATTGTATGTGCTGCGTCAGGCTCGTAATGATATAGATAGGCGAATAATAGGCCAGGTTACAAATTTTGTAATCATATTGCGCTTTGATGAAGATAAAAAAGCAAAAATTAAAACAGGTTATAGAAGATGGCCAAGCTGGAATACTCATCAGCCAACGTTGAAATCCAAACAATGAAAATATTTTTCCATGCATCGAAACTATATTCATTTTCGATTCATGATGTGCAAATCGAGCAGATGATCAACGAAGCATATAAGAAGTGATTTCGCACGGTGCAGTAGACGAAGCAATTATATTTTCCAGCTTGTTTGCTTTCTTCCTTTGACGAAGTATTTTTCGCTTGAGCGCAAAAATGTTGACGAGCTGAAGTTGCTTCACGACGTATACAAGATACGGAGAAAGAATTCTAATTATATTTAGTGATGCTTTACTGCTTGCTAATATTAACTGACTTTTTCGCATGTTGTAGAAGATAAGGTAAGAGTGAGCTTCTTAGATGAATTGAAGGAGAGAGCGTTCATCTCTTAAGACAATTTGAATTGGACGTTGTAGCTTATCCTTCAGACGCATATTAGTAACGAGAGTATAACCAACGATGGAGGGTTATCGTGAATTCCTCGCTGTCACTTTTGACAGCGCGGGCATATTTTTTACTGTATATATTTTTTACTGACATCCAACTTTCATATTTTGAAAGTCCATTGGGGCTTCAACTGCACTCTACAATTTATTTGGCTGAGCTTTCGACAACCTAAGCAAAGATTGATTTCATGGCCAAAATTTGATGACTCGTGACCTTGTATCAGTCATTCGGATGGATGGTTTGCCTAAAAAAAATGCGTAGCTGGAAAGGTCAGTTGCATATGCTCATGCAACGGATTTTACCATTGGTTTGTAAGTTATTGGAATTTAATGACCGATATTGTAATGATCTGTGTTCAGGACGGGAACTAAGCTCCAGATACCTGCTCTTCTTACTATGATTTTTTTGGATGAAGTATTTTAAAATTCTGCCAAGCAATTTTATATCAGTGTCACGGACATGCTCGCCTGCATGACTAAATTGACGTTGTTTTCTGCATTAGCTTAATGCTCATCAATTCTAGCTCAAACGGTACAATTAGTATATCTCCAACATACAATTTTACAAGTATTATCATTTAATTAATGGACTACGTATGTTCGCTCAGCCGGATATTTTTTGTTTTTAAAATGGCGTAACTAATGGGGAGCGAGTTTTCTTATTTCTTTGCTAGTTGTACGTTGTAGGGTTTTAGTTTTCTCTCTCTTCCCGATTAGTCTTATACATAAGGGGGCACTGATGCATTCGGCAGACGCTCTATTTGGTTGAAGTTTCCATTTGTTGGCATTTTCTTTTGTTTTGAATTGCTTACCAAAAAATTTCTTTAGATAGCCGTTCCTTGTAGGAAAAGTTATTATATTTACAATTAAACTTCCAATTGATTTGATTAAATTTCCACTTCATTTGATTAAATTTCCACTTCATTTGATTAAATTTCCACTTCATTTGATTAATTTATTATAAAATCTCCACTGCACAAGGTGGAAACCCTTGTTATTAGGAAATTAATGATGCTGTTCATTGTGTTCCACTGGATTGTTTGAATTAAAGTCAAAGTATTTGGCCGCTGGAAGTTGGTGCTAAAAAAAAAGTCAGAGAGGAGTTATCCTCATATTGGATTGTCAGACCTAGGAAGCTTCTAAGAAATGAAGATCAAGTGGAAAATGACTTACTAAAGGAAATGACTTCTCTTACAAAGAACAGCTATTCATAGAAACTTGCAAGCCATGCAATTCAAAAACAAATGCATTGCTCAATGGTCTCTCCAGACAGACCAGCGGTCAGCGGTTACGTGCACTGTGGAGATAATTCGCTGCTGGCTCTCTCTTTGGTTGCAAACTGCGGCACCACAGAAGACACCCAGCAGGTGACTCCACACACGTGAGGTGATGTGAGCAACGTCACCTGGACTTCTTCCAAAGACTCTCAAGGTAACTCATGAAAAATGGAGAACAAGAAAAAGGGGAACGAAATTAAGGACGTTATGTTATGTTATGTTGACCTGCAGGTTTATGGCTGAAGGAAGTTCCCTCAGCATATAAGTACGAGAAGTAAGAAGATAATTTTACGTAAATACGATAAGTAAGAGGATCATTTTACGCAGTGTGAGATTACTGAGGCAGTCATGTTGAATATCATTAATTTTGATAGCTGGCCTCTAACCGAGATGGAATTTTTTAAGCCATAAGTAAATTATGACTAATATCAACTACTTCGGGCTTAGACCTAATATTAATATATATGGAAAGATACCTCATTCTCGAATTCAAATATGAACAACGATCTAGAGTTCTTTCTCGGCAACATCAGAACGCAGTGCAATAACCACTCACCATACTTATAGTGAACTTACATAAAGTTTGATACTAACGAATTTTCAGTGATTTTGGTGCCAAATACATCACGCCACTCTCAAATGATTGCTTCACTACACTCAGAGCCGGATTCTGGGGGAGGGGTGTAGGAGGACGGTGAATGAAGGCCGCGTACCCCACCATTATTTTTGGAGGAGTGATGATTGTTTTGGTTAAGTCTATGACCAACATTTTAAACGTACCGGAGTCTAAGCCAGCTGTCAATAAATTATAGAATTAACTGTTTTAGCTCATAATAGTATATAGACTATCTGTTTATGTTCCAGAGCCTCTCCTTCGCTGGGGTTTCGTGCCTTCTGGGCTTGCTATCTTCTCTTGAGGTAACGCCACCACCCTCCCCTCTAAAAATCTTCGATCCGACCCTGCTAAGTTGCTCGTTTTAGTAACTCAAATTAATACACTAAAACTGATGCACTGAGAAGTGCTGCACAAAACCAGTACGCATTTCCGACTGGCAGGCAATGTCTGCTTTGACGTAGTTACTATAGGTACGAAAATTTTCATTTCCGTCGGAGCAGGAAAATCAAGATGTTTCGGGACAATTTGTTTCAATCCTTCGAGAACATGATTACTTTGGGCTTGGGTAGGGTAACACACTTGCATGATGCCAACCTGGAGTAACTTAAGTACCTTGAGAGTCGTCGGATAAAGTCCTGGTGAGGTTTCGCACATCGATTACCTCGCATGGGTGGAGTAACGATGCTGGGTGTCTTCTGTTGGGGCGCAGTTGGCGACCAAAATGAAAGCCAGCTGCGAATTACCTTCACAGTTTACGTAACCGCTGACCGCTAGTCTATCTGGTATTCTTCGTTAATTAGAATCCAGCACAATATTTAGCTCTATAACTTTCATATCAGTGGCGTTTCGAATATACCGAGGTTTTTTGTTAAACAAGGTTGCTCGCCGCGCAGTGAAGCTATTAGAATATTTTGTGGCCACGGATTTGCCATCATCTTTGCTTGGAAAGCTCATATCACAACTCCTTCCAGTTCTTTTTGAGTGTCTAACGACAATCGGTTCCTTCACTTTCACGGTGATACGTTCAGAATTTTCCGAACGGATATGATTTTAAAGCGCTTGAATCTTCGTTGCGTTAGTTATAACCGGAAACAGCTAAGTCGCTTGTGGTCAGCGTACTCTACCATACCTAGAATTTGGCAGTGAACAATCTTTTGATAGCTTCAAGTTATTCTAGTTTTTTGTCGTACTCGGCATCCAAAGTGGAGAACAGTACTCCATTCTCCGCAGAATTAATTGCATCCATAGAGTGAGCGTGACGAGGAAGTTTGTAGAACCCATCCACTCCAGTTTTTTTTTTCCAGCGATAACTCTAACTGTAAATATGTTCTTCAAAGGCAGCATCATCCTGCATTCTCACTCCAAGCTCTCGTAAAACTGCCTTTCGTTCACTTTCATACCCATCACTGGTAGTATGCAGTATGGATTCAAAATTTGTTACATTTTTCAGTACCTTCGAAGCTCAAACTTTGTTTCATTAAAAATCCAATTATTTTTTCAAAAAATTGGCTGACACCTTCCAAAAAATCACTGGATAGACAGTGCGTCTTCCACTGATAGTACAGCTGCAAATATTCGTGTATCGTTAGCAACTGAAGAAGAGACTGCATAGTTGCATCCGAACCCCATGTTATTGATCACTATAGGAAATAATACAGGGCCAAGCACAGTGCCCCACGGTAATTCACTGAGTACCGGCTGTCATGAAGACACTTTGCTGTTGACGATTACACTTTGAGTTCTATTTGAACAGGAATGTTTCAAGCCACCGGAGACATTTTCCACTGATACCCATATAGAAAACTCCTAAGATTAGGATTCCGTGATCAAGATAATCAAAAGCGTTAGTAAAATCTAGGTATGGTACGTCCACATACTTCCCTCGACACATTGACTCTGCAGTTGAGTCATAATTTTCCAGCAGTTGCGAAGTAGTGAAATGTTTGTGCCAAAAACCGTGTTATTTTGATGTAAGTAGCTAGGTCATTATGCTCTAGAATCTAGATGATGCACTGGAGGTTTACGGAATACCCATTCGAGCGTTTTCACTACGAAATGAAATGCTTGCATATTTTTTGAGGATTTTTGCAGGAACATCATCTGGTCCTGAAGCACTCTTTCCGCTAAGTTCATCAATAGCCAGTTCAATGCTTAGTTTGGTGAACTCGAAATCCATGAAGTATAGTCACTAGGTGCTTCTAATAACTGAACTTCAGGATTACTGGTCTTTTTGCTAAAAACTTTCTGGTATTGACGGCTGAGTATTTTGTTCATCGACATCAATTATCGGTACATTTTCTTCCAATAACGGCCCTTTTTTTATTTTGACAGTTGAGTAATTTGATGCATAAGCGAAGAAACACGTACTGTTTTCTTTTATCTTCTCGATGACTATCACTTCTTTTCCCGTTTCTCCTCACCATGAGATTTTGCTAGTTAAGGTCCGATCGCATGCATCCAGTCTTCGCTGAATTACAAACTCCACTGAAGCTTTTTATCAAAGTTTTGTGAATTGGCAACGTTCCATCGTAAACTACGGGAAAAGTAAAGAAATAAAACGCTTACAACAAAGTTGGGATGGAAAAATTCGCAGATTAGCTTTAAAAATTTATTCCGGCAATAGTTCACTTGCTTGTACCTATTTTAACCTTATAAGGACCAGCATACTTCCAGAAAGACGGTTAAACCAGTGTGATTCTTACGAGGAACAAAAATTTTATTTTTTGAGTACAGGGTTCATTTTGAGTTAGGAATTGTACATGTGTCTTATATTGTCAATGCCTGGAGATGCAAACCTATAAATTAATGGTTTTCTTGACACACTTCGCGCCACCTGCATGGGAGAGATGTTTACCTATCTTTACTTAATGTTGCAACAAGGCTTTTACTTATAGATCAGGGTTTTTTTATAAAAACTATCTAAATTTAATTTGTTTTATGTGTGCATGTGTTGTAGGATGACTTCGATCAATGTTAACCGTCTTTTTTCGAAGAAGACAGGATTAAATTATATAGGAATAGATTAAACGTATACTGTAAATACGAAGTGCATGGGGCGTTGAGTAAACCCAAAATTTGAATACTCTAGGACAAGGTAGTCACGATAGCGACGTGACTATATCTCTCCTGCAAAATTTGTCCTTGAAAACTTTGTTGTGCAATCCTAAATCTTCTAAACCAGTACGCAGACAGCTTTTCTACTCTATAATTTTGTTACTAGAAGCCAACAATGCTAAATGTTTTGCCTTGAGAATTTCAACTTGCATCTTATGCAGACTTATTTTAAAGGATCGTGGTTCACATGTAGTGAGGTGTATCTATTTGGTGAGCACCGACTTACCAGCTTAAGCCGTTAGATCACAAGAACTGAGTATCTGAGTTCTGTGGACGCACGTGGCACTCATCAGTTCTACTATGCAATGCATCATAACTGTTTGCAGGTTCTGATGCATCAAATGACATCACCCTCATCATGACTGGATCGGCCTTTCGTTCTCCATGCCGTAATGAAAGTGTTTGGACGGAGAGCTTAATACCCACGGCCGTATAAACTGGTCGGGCCAACTTCATCTCATCCTCCGTATACCAAAGAAGAAATCTTCGACATTCAAGGAATGACAAAGCATTCCTTAATCCCTTGTCACTCTATAAACTGCACAGAGACTCTCATAACGATATTTACCAAAGCACATCCCATTAAGCCAGCAAATATATAAAACCCTGGATTTTTCAGTAGCAGAGACTCATCTTAAAAAAAAAGACACATAAAATATTACTTAATTACTATAAAGCTTATCACCATGTTAGGAATACGTACATAGATCTATAAAATTAAAAAGACTAGAATAAATTACTTCGCAAAGATAGAACCGGTTGTAATATCTTCGGATCGCATAAAATTTTATTCACAAGTCTCACACTGAAGCACGTCCTAGCGGTCTTACTAGTATAACAGCATACAAAAGTAGAAGGAAACTTATATTAGAAAGATACGTCTCATTGAAAAATAGCACAATACAGTAATAGTGTTTGTCGTATCTCTATTTACTAGTGACCAGTTCCGTCATGAAATGGCGGCAAAAAGTATTTGCTTTAACGAAATCCACATTACTCCAGGAATATCTGTTTTCCTTCTACGTTCTTTGACTTCCTGGACAATCTGAGCATTATGAGTAGCAAAACTTTAACGGTGGGAACGAAGAAGAATCTGGTCCATTACTTGCACGCACTCTTAACGCATTTTTAAGTTAAGCATTTTAAAACACTGGCAAAGCAATTGCCCCCTTTGCCGTTCATCAGAAGAAAGTTTTCCTATCTAATCCCTTCCAGCGGAACGGCGAGACTAAACAACCAACCAACCAACCAAACAATCAACAAATTGTGTATAATTATGTAGTGAGACAAAGTTTCTGTGTAAATAATTCGTGCACATACGAAGTATGAAAATAGGTTCCAAGTCGCTATAGACAACACATCATCTATAAGTAGCAGCTTAAAAAATGTAAACTTGACTCCATCATGTTGCTTCTTCCCAACGCTATATCAAGGATACCCTAATTTTCCCCTGACTTTGAAAGCGTTATCGATCGTACTGATGACGGAAGAAACGTTGGGAGGAAAAATCAAAAATATTACATAGAATAAAAAATGAATACTATGAGTAATCGACGGTATCCAAACTACAGACCGATGCGAATCGAGAGTAGTCATTTGCTAGTATCGGTAGTTCCCATCTAACGAACAGATATTCCCTTTACATTCGGGAAGTTCTACGATAGTGAAACAGAAGTAACCAGGTTCCACATCCTCCAATAACATTCCCTGTCATGCGTATATTTAACTGAAATCCCAGAGTGAGGGAATAAACAATGAACTCCCTGGAAAAATGTTTCAATTGAGTGTAACCGGGAAAGTAACCGGGAAAGTGATACCGAGCAATTATTAAAATCACAAGATTTGTTGTTCCTATATAAATGCTCGACAGTTTCCCCTAGCTTATCCATCCAAGGCATCGAAAAGGCATCCGGATAGTTCGTTATGAGATTTCTACAACGTTTTTCAGTACGATTCATAAAAACATTTTACAATAATAGAATCTTTAGAGAGTGTCAAGAATCCTTAATTTCCTAAAGAACTATCATGTGTGTTATTAGTATGATTCGGATAAAACATTCTCTATCATAGGCATTTTTATTTATTCGTTCAAGACAGTATCAAGACTCCTTAATTTCTTAAAGTTTTAAAGTATGGCAACTTATCCTTACTTAATATCACATCTTTAAACGTTAAGTCGTGTCACAAGTGGATTCCCTATATAAAATCATTTATACCTTCATTTGCAAGATAAATAGTTCTAATTGTACAGTGTGCTCGTTAGAGATAACAAAACGTCTTCTATATTTAAGGTTGCAGCACCAACGTCCGTGACAATTAAACTGTAAAAATTCTAAATAGCAGTTTCGCTGAATGGGTAAGGTGAAAATCTAACAAAATTTCAATTGCAGTACCACTGACATAACTAGTGTAATAAATTCTAGATGGCAGGCTCGGGAAGCTCGAACAAATTTAAAAAAAAAAAATTGCATGTTAAAGTCAGGCTCAACACTGCGTATATTACAAAATTTCGATTATAACTACAGTAGTCACATAAACAGTTTTTTTTTATTACTTATCCGTGAAATAGCAAAACCCATGGTTGAACAATGAACTTCCCTAGTCCAGACATTGTTTGCGCCAGTATAATGAGGTAACAGTACTCTTTAGCCATTGCTTGTATCACAAAATCTAGAGTGCATTGGAAATCAGAGGAAGAAAAATCTAAGAAATTTCCCCTTAGGGACGCTTGGACATGGCCAATTCCACGAGCTTCCGAGGGCAAGCCCCCAAAACATCCCTCAGCGTAATTCCTCCGTGACAACATCGCCTGGTGACCTGATCCTCAGCCACCTGGACGATCTGGGCTAAGGAAACTGGGCCCATATCCGTCACGGATACCGACCCATCAGTCTGTGGCCTCCGCCTTCCGCACCCATTTTTTAGGAGTTTGTTTTCGTTGCTGTGGCTCCTGGATCGAGGAGAGATGTTCTCTTTGCAGACGCTGTTGCTTTTGTTCGATTTGCTCGATCTTCGTCGACGCTTCTCTTTGGCGTCCCTGCCACTCGATGGCTTGCTGCGTGGTCGAGTAGATGGCTGCTCGACCGACCGAGGTGGAGTCTGACGGTACAACGACGGCTGACAATCATTCATTGCCATATCATTAGTATACATTTCGGTGACGTCACTAGACCCCTTATGAGTAGAATTGTTTTGAAAAGGTCGGACTTCAAGACTTTGTACAGTCGAATTACTAGAATATATATTGCTAATTGGATGCAGACCATCAGTACGTGCTACTTCACAACAAGACCACGGATCGGACGAATTGTTTCTGTTAGTAGTTGGAAATAAGTTTGCAATATCGTTGACCCTCCTCTCGGATGTTACTTCGCTCGCACTAGTATAGGAAGAAAATCTATTATTAGAGCAAAGTGTGCCTAGTTCTGCTATATTGCTAATATCTTGCGAACTATCAGGGAAACTATTCCCTATCTTTGGTAAGATTTGGGGATCCACAGCCCCAAACACTGGATCTAGAGACAAGTTGGATGTCGTCGGGTTCCCGGAATTGGAAGGAAAGTCGGTCCGTTGTTCTGAATGGACGGGTGATCTTTCCCCCAACACAGGATCCTGGGATGAACTGGAAGCTGTCGGAATCCCCAATTTTGAAAAAGACACGTTGGTCCGTTGCACGGAATGGACCGGAGTTCTTTCTGCGATGAGGTCCAGGCTGTCGGGCGTATTCTGGCGACCGTGACGACCCCGGGTATTGTGTTCCCATCTCGCGGTGCGGTCGGCCACCAGCCCGTCGTGCCCTCTGCCTGCGGCCTCCCAGGCCCTCGCCAGTCCCCCCGTCAGGGTGCGAGACAGCAGGCGGAGGAGGGCGCTCGAGTACTGGGAAAAGGGGAAACATGTTAACCATCCTTTCACCATGTGCTAAAATACCATCAATTGATTTACCAAAGTCGAGTCAAACTAAACCACAAGGCGTGACTTCTTCGAAACTTTAGAGAAGAGCAGAGGACAACCACCTTGCATTGTCTTGCATGAATTAGAATTCATCTAATTATACGTAGGACGGTTGTAAATATCCACTTACTGAGTAAGACAGCGTTTGCGGACGTCTCAAAGATAATCCATTTAAGATTAATGCTTTGAATCTAAATAGACGGGCATCAATAATAGAAGCGAGCTCACATGATTGGAGTTCTGAGCAATTGTCAAGACTACTGTTGTTATCCCTGAATTCGCTACTCACTCGATGACACCCTTGCTTTGCTATTGTATTCCTACAGGAAAAACCTTTGCAGCGAGGTAGGACAAACCGGTTGAAGTAGAATTAGAAGTACACTAGTGATAAGTATGTAGCAGAGTTGGATGTCAGTGGACCACCTCTGCAGTAGTAAAAAAAAAAGGCCTCAAGTCCGGAATTTTAGCGACTCCCTGCGTTTTTACCCTTATGGGTCGTACAAGCAGCAGGTACCCACTTTCGTTATAAGCTACGTATTTTTTACACTAAGTATCTGTTTAATAGATACTTTTTATACTAAATTTTCCCGTAAGATCATCAAGATGTAGCTACTCCCTACTTCGAGAGACCAGTCCTACCAATTACATTGGTCTTACGGTTGATTGATAAAAGTTCAATGAAATCTTTTCTAACCTAAATAGCGGCATTGAACATACTAAAATCAAGTGTTTATTGTGCCTCATTTGTTAGCAAGACAAATAAAATCATCAGCATTATATCATTCATGGTAAAGATAGAATTGATTTCGATCAAGTTTGGGATACTTTGTCGTGGTAATGTTGATTAACTGTCGCCTACCGATGAGTAGTATTTATTACTTTTGGCACTTCTTGCTGCTAAGCTTACAGTATTCGTTGCTTCACAACGAGCAGTTTCCTTCTTGTTTGAAACACTTATGCTAACTAGCAAACTTTTTTTAAAAAACTCAGAAATCAGCAGTAGGACTATTTCAGTCGAATTGTAGTGCAGTTTATGGCTCTAATTTTCATCCCTCTACGTTACAATAAAAAAATATTAAGGTAAGGGTAAAGATGTAAAACTAACTTACCCTGCAGGGTATGATGCACTTACATTACCATCCCAAATTATAAAATACCAACCCTTGCTTTAAATAATGTCAACTGTAGGGCTTGGAGCACTGCACAACAAGACGCATTCTATCCCCTCGCACAATTTGAGGCAGCCCAGGAGCTAAGACCATAAATCGGCTCCTGGGGAGGCCGAAAATTTTACATGGGTAATGACTACCTGCTCCCGCATGGTGGGAGAATAGGTATGTATCATGTGACCTTGACTTTACTTTAACCATACTGTTGCTCTGATAGATGCGTTCTTCGCTCTTACGTAATCTCAAACCTATGAAGGACAACATTGTAGCGAGGGACCAAAGTCGGACCAAAATTGGGGTTAAACACCTGCAACCAAAAGTATTTTCAAGTCCAGTACCTGCTCACGGAGGATGTGCATCATGTGCACGTAGCTGACATCCTTCTGCTGGAGTTCCACGTCAGTCCACGCGGCCCTCAGGTGGCACGTGATGAGGGCAAAGATGATCTGCCCGACGTGATGCACGAGGCACGTCTCCGCAGCTGGGACTGGGCACGCGCGTCTTTTGTTGCTTGGGGAACACGCACAGCCTGTCATCCTGCGTTGATGAATTTGCCGTGAGTTACACAGGTGAAGACAAGGTTAAATTAACGGCAAACTTCCAGCTGGAAATCCACACGCCCTGATGCAGCTACAGTATGAGTTCACTGGCCCTAGAGCAGTGAACGCCTGCTGCCGAACACAGCCTGTCAGAGCTATGGTGTCAGAGACTAAAGGCTCACATACGACACTTGCGACCCCTCGATTATCCCCATTTCTGGTTAGGATCAGTACCTCCGCATAAGTGAAGAATGGAACGAAATAAAAGATTATGTATTTCTCATACGAAGCTCAAACTTCTATAGCTTGTAGCTTTTCTACTATGGAAGCGGAATTTCATAGTATGTACTTAACTAGACGACGGTGCAGTGTGCGTCCGCAGTCCGTTCTCCGATGGCAGTGTCTGTTCTGGGCCGAGAGCTAATGTCATGTCAGAGCATTGTAGTTTGACGTACTATGCTGTGGGCAGTTGGTTTTGCAATAGTTCTAGTTGTCTTACTAATAGGAATACTGTCATGGCAGGGCCGTGACTGAGCAAGAAAATTTTTATGCCAAGGAAATGCTGGAATAATTTCAACTCACTGCTTCTTCCTGGTGAGCGAATTCTCGATAGCAATGCCGTGACTGAGCAGGAAGATATTGGTGAGCAGCAGCGGGCTGTACTGGAGCCCCTGGCTGTGCGTGTACAGCAGAGCTGACGTCACGCTCGCCACCACACTCCAGATGATCTCCTCAGGCACTCGTATGGCGTACAGCGTCAGTCGACTCTGGAATATTGCCCAGAGTATAAGTGAAACTGAGTTAAAAATAGGGTCAACCGACGTTAGAATATAGCTTAGAGGGTCAGTAAAACTGCCTTAATTGGAGCGTCAATCAATCCTGGAATATTGCCTGGAGTATAAGCAACAGTTCCTTTAAGTGGAGCATCAGCTGACTCTGGAACATGGCCCAGAGAATAACTAAAATTTCCTTAAGACCAGTTTCATCCTACTCCGGAATATAGCTAGAGCAAAATTGATTTGAACAGAGCTCTGCCAATTCTGGAATGTATTAGTGGGAATCAGTAAAATTGCGTTTAATGAACAGCGTCAGTCGAGTCTGGAATATGGCCTAGACTGTCAACGCAGATATATGAATTTAGACGGGCATTTCTTTGGTATTTTTGCGAAAAAAATGCGACAACGATGACGTCAGAGACGATCGCTTTCTTGTTTACATCATATGTTCCTATTAATGATACCAGTGTTGCGTAGATATTGCCAGCCGCACCAAATTTTACTGACAGTTTAAATGGTTGAGACGATTGCTCTTGTCTAGAGCAATAACGTTGCTGGCTCAACGAGGCAATGACGACTTTACGGCGGTACCATGGAAGGTTTGAAGTGCGCTCAACAATTGTGCATCTCAGATTAAGATGGCCTTAAAAAAGCCCCAGCTGATTCTTAAACATTTAGCCCAGAATGTGGTCAAAATGGCTTAAGCAGAGAATCAGCCGCCTCCGGAAAATGGCTTAGTTTGCCAATGAAATTAGATTAGATGGCAGGCAGTAAACGGACCAACAGGCCCATCCCTAGAGAGCCACAGCGACTTACGCCCCGGCCCTCTATGAGCTATTGCCATTATGTCGGCATGATATGATGACTGAGGGGAAAAGAAGAAAAAAAGGGATAATATCAGCCATGAGTCGATCATGCATGCACGAAGACAGTCGACGCAGTTGTTTTGTACCGTACTATCAAAGTTTGTACGAGTCATGCACTCAGTGCTGGTAGTAGGGACAATTAAGAAAGTTTTTTTTTTTACTGACTCCAATGATATGCCTAAGGAGAAAGAACCAAATGCCCTTAGCCGAGCATGGACGCAAGGCTCTTCTTATAAATATGCTGCGTGGAGGTGAGTTAAACATACAGCTTAAACAAAATAAAATGATATTGAATAATTAATCAGAGTAGAGATCCATTAGATACTGTACAAATGATGCCCCTTAAGGTATGGGGAAACTGCTTTTTACCGTAACAGAAGTTTTGGCCTCCCAAGAAGTGGCTTTACTGTTTTAACTTATGAGGCGGCCAAGAATTGTGTTATACAGAAGGATCTTTAATTACAGATGGTATCTGGAAAAACTTTCGATAAGCTAAATTATAGGTTTCATGGTCATTCTTAATCAAAACTACTTTTTGGGCTTGGAAAAAGGGAATTTTTATTTATAATTTACAACTAACTTGTCTTATTTTTTGTAATTCCTTTCAAATTGCCTAACAAACAGTGCATTCCTTTTTTCAATAATATTATTATTGTTGTTATTATCATAGAATTTAAAAAATGATATTCAGCGGTCTTTAAAAAACCTTAAAGACGGAGTGCCACTTACCTGCACCTGGTCCAGAGTAGCAATAGGTGTATCCATCAAGTAGAAGTTGTTGCCAGTGGCCTCGTCCACCACCACCCCCCAGACTCTCATCACATGGGGGTGGTTACACCACAGCCACTTCCCTGAGGTCTCATCTGAGGCATCTGCTCCCTCCATGCCGTCGTAAGCAGGGTAGTCCGCGTTCTGCATAAAAAAATATAGAAAGCTGAAATGTAGCTATTATGTAGGTATATATTCGCACATTCAGTATACACAGTATAAGTTTTTTTTGTGGATGTACAAAAACTATAGCAAGTAAATAATAGCAATTTCGGTCAATATTTCAACCATATTACGACATACGCCAAGTATTGGCCGTAAGTAACTGTGCCGTGAGAATCATAATATGGCAATTAAAGTCGCCTCCAAGGCATGTTACATAATCCTTTGTTCATTGTGCTGCAGCATCTGAACTGTACTAAGCACCCCACTCGAGCAACACCGTCTGGTAGCTGGTAGGTCTATATATATAACTGGCCCACGTGGATAGTAATGCGATACAACGATCTAATTTACCAACTTTCGTTTACACTCTCTCTGAAATGCCATGCAGTGCATTAAAGTCCTTAGCCACACCGCCACAAGTTCGAACTACATAGGTCCCAAAATCATTGATAGAACAATTTTACAGGCCGATTTCCAACTTTTCGCAACTCGCTAGACCTAAGCAGCTTTACGTGGCAAGCGAATAAGTCACAAGCAAGAACAGTATTATATAGGAGAGTGCACTACTTTCCTACGCGCAGTCTGAAGAATGTAGTAGCATACATACATAATATATACACTATATAAGTAATATATAAAACAAGCAGTTGACAAATCTATACCTATGTCACAATAGCAATATCATACCGCCCTGACACTGGGTCCCACTTTACGGTATTAAAAAAACGCTAACTCCTGAACTGAATTTAAATAACACCGGTTGGCAAATCGACCAATGGCGGCACACGAGCAGTAAACCATTAGTCTGCAGTAGTTTTAGCTACACTGTCTGAAAGATACACTCGCATGCATCGAAATAAAGGCGATGTATGCCACAAGAACAAAGTCCATTAACGAGCCAACGCCCGTCTTGTCAGAGCATCGAAACGTTTACCTTCGATTAATTTGCACCTGCGCCAACGTCACTCGTGTCTTACACATGTTGTAAAGTTCAGGACTTGCCAAATTTCGGGGACAAGAAGCAACAACCCAATTAAAAATTTCAGCAGTCATTCCAGCGGCGCTGCGCAATTTTAAGCCGTACATACACCCGCGAACTCCGCAGTAATTGCGCAACGGCTGCGCAGTTATGTCCGCTTTTCA
>LQNS02000081.1:826624-844596 GCA_001587735.2 Parhyale hawaiensis
ATTGGTGAGCAGCAGTGGGCTGTACTGGAGCCCCTGGCTGTGCGTGTACAGCAGAGCTGACGTCACGCTCGCCACCACACTCCAGATGATCTCCTCAGGCACTCGTATGGCGTACAGCGTCAGTCGACTCTGGAATATGGCCCAGAGTATATGTAGCAGTTCATTAAGGGGAGCATCAGCTGACACTCGAATATGGCCCAAAGAATAACTAAAATTTCCTTAAGACGAGTTTTATCCTACTCCGGAATATAGCCCAGAGTGTCAGCATAATTGAGTTGAACAGAGCGCTGCCAATTCTGGAATGTATTAGTGGGAATCAGTAAAATTGCATTCAATGAACAGCGTCAGTCGAGTCTGGAATATGGCCTAGAGTGTCAACACCGACAAATGAATTCAGACGGGCATCCCTTTAGTCTGCTAGTCTTTAGACGGACCAATAGACCCATTCTCAGAGAGCCACCGGGACATACGCCCCGGCCCTCTATGAGCTATTGCCATTATGTCGGCATGATATGATGACTGAAGGAAAAAGAAGAAAAAAGGGATGATATCAGCCATGAGTCGATCACGCATGCACGAAGACAGTCGACGCAGTTATTTTGTACCGTACTATCAAAGTTTGTACGAGTCATACACTCAGTGCTGGTAGTAGGGACAATTAAGAAAGTTTTTTTTTTACTGACTCCAAAGCTATGCCTAAGGAGAAAGAACCAAATTCCCTTAAGCCGAGCATGGACGCAAGGCTCTTCTTATAAAAATACTGGGTGAAGAAGGTGCGTCACACTTACAGCTTAATACAATGATATACCGTACAAATTATGCCCCTTAAGGTATGGAGAAACTGCTTCTTACCCTAACAGAATTTTTGGCCTCCCAAGGAGTGGCTTTACTGTTTTAACTTATGAGGCGGCCAAGAATTGTGTTGGACAGTAGAATCTTTAATTACACATGGTATCTGGAAAACTTTTCGATAAGCTCAATTGTAGGCGTCATGGTCAGTCTTAATCAAAACTACATTATGGGCTTGAAAAAGGGACAATTTTTATTGATGATCTACAACTAACTTGTCTTATTTTTTGTAATTCCTTTGAAATTGCCTAACAAACAGTGCATTCCTTTTCTCCAATAACATTATTATTTTTGTTATTATTATAAAATTTAAAAAAAATATATGTAGCGGTCTTTAAAAAAAACCTTAACGACAGTGTGTCAGTTACCTGCACCTGGTCCAGAGTAGCAATAGGTGTATCCATCAAGTAGAAGTTGTTCCCAGTGGCCTCGTCCACCACCACCCCCCAGACCCTCATCACGTGAGGGTGGTGACACCACAGCCACTTCCCTGAGGTCTCATCTGAGGCATCTGCTCCCTCCATACCCTCGTATGCGAGGTAGTCCGTGTTCTGCGTAAAAAATATAGAAAGCTGAAATGTAGCTATTATGTAGGTATATATATTCGCACAGTCGCTATACACAGTATAAGTTTTTTTGTACATTAACAAAAACTATAGCAAGTACATAAATAACAGTAATTTCGGTCAACATTTCAACCATATTACGACATACGACAAGTATTGGCCGTATGTGCTGAACCCCCTTGCGACCCAATAAAATTTATCTTGCCGTAGAAAGAATCACATTGCACTCGGTATCTTATAAAACTCAATGCTAAGGAAGTAACAAAGGCTGGAGAATCGAACTGTGCCGTGAGAATGATAATATGGCAGTTCAAGGTACTTCCAAGGCATGTAACACAATCCTCTGTTCATTGTGCTGCAGCATCTGAACTGTACTATGCACTAGAGCAACACCGTCTGGTAGGTCTATACATAATTGGCTCATGTGAATAGTAATGCGATACAACGATCTAAATTACCAACTTTCGTTTAAACTCTCTCTGAAATACCATGTAGTGTATTCAAGAACTTAGCCCCACCACCCCAAGTTCGAACTACATAGGTTTGGAAATCATGGATGGAAAATTCTACAGGACGATTTCCAACTTTTCGCAACTCGCTAGACCTAAGCAGCTTCGCTTGGCAAGCGAATAAGTCACAAGCAAGAACAGTATTATAGGAGAGTGCACTACTTTCCGACGCGCAGTCTGCAAAATTTAGTAGCATATATGTATATTATATACACTATATAAGTAACATCTAAAACAAGCTGTTGACAGATCTATACCTATGTCACAATAGCAATATCATACCGCCCTGACACTACGTCGCACTTTACGGTATTTAAAGAAAAATGCTAAGTCCTGCACTGAATTTAAATAACACCGGTTGGCAAATCTACCAATGGCACACGAGTAGTAAAACAATAGTCTGCAGTACTTTTAGCTACATCGTCTGAAAGATACACTCGCATGCATCGAAGTAAGGCGAAGTATGCCACCAGAACTAAGTCCATTAAGGAGCCAACGCCTGTCTTGTCAGAGCATCGAAACGTTTACCTCCGATTAATTTGCACCTGCGCCAGAGTCACTCGTGTCTTGCACATGTTGTAAAGTTCAGGCCTTGCCAAATTTCGGGGACAAGAAGCAACAAAGTCGAGCTCTGTTAGGGAGCAGTGACCCCTCGCATGCTCTACCAGGCGCGGACCGATACTTAAACGCTCAAGTTGTGCGTATGTTACCCTCGCGGCGTAGTTAATTCTAGCGAGAAAGCTTGGTGTATTAACTGAAATGCTTGCTTAAAAATGCTCTAAATGTATTTGATCACGATGGGCTATTTGAAATTAAAGAGAGGTCTCAAAGCTAAGCGTGATGAATAAGATTTTTAGCAATTTTTACGTACAGAGTGTACCCTCTCACAAGTGAAGTCACAAAGATTGACTTCATAAATGCGAAGTTTCAATAGCATAGTCAGAGTTTACCCTAAAAAAGGTGACACCCCATACTCATGAAGACACGTTAACTTGCTACCCTTATAAATACGAAGTGACGTTGACTGCGCTTCCCATACACGAGAGGGTACACTAACTGGCAACCCTCATATACGTCAATGGGCTGGCTTCCCTCATACACTTGAAATCACACTTATAGTGGCTGCCCTCACATTTACAAATTTATAAACTCCCCTCACACAATTGTGAAGTTACATGCACTGGCTACCTTCATATAGACCTATTTGTAAAGTACGGAACTAGGGTACGTATTCTCTCATAAATATGAAGTTGCGTTATAATCAAACCAGCGGAAGGAGTCGGATGGGCGTGGCTGAGAACGCAAAGCAACTTGGCCAAATTCACTTCAGCGCGTGGTATAACATGTCTCAATCGATAAAATTATATTTATATTGGAATACTCAAAGTGCATTAATCAATAGATTAGATTTGTCACTGCTGCGTTCACTTCAGCCCCGCCCCTAAAGGACTGCTTACGCTGGTTTGACTATAGCTGGCTACCCTCATATCGCTAAGTTAGAAGCTGCCCTCGCACAGCTGTGACGTCACATTTACTGGCCACCCTCACTGTTACTACGTTAAACGCTACCCTCACAAAAATATGAAGTTGCATACATAGGCTACCCTCATAAGTACAAAAGCTCATGTTCATATTGAGGGTTTACCTAATTGCCGCACTAATCGTTACATCGAATTAGAAAACCTACCCTCACCAGTGTGAGGTCGCACTGCCTGTTTGGGAGACAGGGGGAAGGGCAGCAAAGGACGTCCACATGTGCCGGGGGCCAACACCCCCCGTGACGTTGGTCGGAAGCGCGCAGTTGGCAGGGTCCTGGCACCATCGTTCTTTCTGTCTCTACATGTTCGTCACACATGAAAATACGCTCCTCATGGGAGGGAATTTGCGTCCCTTGCGCGAAACGTTTTTCTCCTGACCACACACGTGTGAAGAGATAATGTGGCTTAATATGTTCCAAATTTGTGAATGGAATTATATTCCCACTGGGGCAACCATTGTACGTTAAGAATACATGCCATTTTGGATGAAAATCACGCATTGCTGCTCGTCACGATGCTTGCAGCTAAGCAGAGATCCAACAATCTCTTTGCGTTGCTTTCAGTATTCAGTGAGTGAAAAAAAAATGTCAGTGACTCGAGCTTAAGAGCAGTGAGGGTCAGTCCTGAGCTGCTTCTCACAAGTCCTAGGAGAGCTGTCAGAATTGGAACATTTGTTCAAACTGCGTGCGCGTAATATTAACTTGAGTGCATGATTGAAGAACAACACTTTTGTTATGTGGAATTTTCGCATGTACAGGTAGCATGTACTGTAGCTGTGCTGAAGTGTGTGACCTCTTAGAGCGAAAATATGAGGCTCTGCTATGTATTGCTTAAACCGTATCACTGATGGGATACGCAGGAGCTGTAACATGTACGCATTATAATCAGAAACAATAATGACGATAATTTATTATCTCACATACAGTAAATATACATACCTAAGGAGGTTCCCATTTTACAGTAAGTCTAAAATTTTAAATATCCTGTACAACAGAAAACTTTTCAAATAGAAGCTCTTTAGAGAGGAAATGTTTCTGAATCTGAGGGCTCTCGAAACTTAGAAAGTCCAGAGAGTTAAACTGCATATACGGTGCCTTTTGTCTTGAACTGCAGCAATGACCGAAGCCATATTGACAGGCCATCAGAGAGGTGTAGTAAAACTGAATTGGCAGTGTATACAACAATACAACTTCATGATTAAAAATTTGTTAGTCCAAGAAAATGTTTTAGAAAAGTAGGGGAATCCAATAAATGGTAAAAAATTGTCATCTCGAAGCTGTGACAGTATGACGGACTACGTTTTAGGAGTTCCACTGTGTTTTGAGGAGCAGAAGCAGCCAGTGCCGCGAAACCCAAACTGAGTATCCCTCGTCATACTTCCCCTCACCCCGCAGTGTTTCATCCAATGAAAATCCGCAACCAGCTGTGAAAATCGAACTGGTGGAAGCCGAGCATGGCGCAGACATTGTTATTGACACTCGGTTAGGCAGCAAAATAGCAGTACGTAATTTGTTGTTACAATCGTAGGTACTCAACACGAATACACCCGGTCACGGAGTGCCAACAAGGGCTAGTTATTTTCATTTTATTATTATTATTGTTTTTAGGCGTCAAGTGGGGAGAATGTACGCAACTCACGTAAAAAAAAAAGAGCTTACATTTAACCGCCTCCATGCATACCACTGCCACAATCACGACCACCACCACGCACTATTACACAACGGTGCCCCTGCACGACGAATGTAAGGCGTTATTTTAAATGCGAACATACACAAAAATATAACGTGTTTACTAACCATCACCGCCCCACCATCATCATCACCACCACCTCGACTACTTATCAGTATCACTGTTGGGAAACACGGTCTAACTTTAGCCAAGGGGGCGCTGCTCCCTCGGCCACGTATCGTCCTTGTCACGCACGGTATCGCGCATCTCCTCACGTCGTGCCGATCTTTTCAGAGATAAAAACAAAGTAACAACTCCTAGCATCTGTTTTAGAGATATCACATTGCTCCTACTTTCGCAAAAATAAATAAATACACCATGCGGTGCGTTAAACTAAAAACAAGTTTGGTGAACATCGATTTGTAAGCAATAGAAACAGAAGAGAACACCACAATCACCTTTTTGGCAATGATGTTTCTGTATTTACAGCGCCTAAGTACACCTATCGTACTTCTACGTTTTGATAAACTGAAGCATAGACCACACCATACATTGACTGAACACTGAAATCAGCCGTCTCGTAATTGGGTCTGGAGGCCGATTTACGTAAGTGTTAATAAAATGAGTTCTAATAATCACAGAGACCTCAAACAAAGATTTATTTCTTAGTCGTACCATAAGGAATGCATCGCACAGCAGGGAATCTAAATAAATTCACACTCTTATATCTTCAGTAGGCGATATATATCATACCTTTGAACACCAAGAATTATTGAAAGTTCATCATTATTTCTAGGAATATCAAAATTTTATAGAAAAAATTGGCTCATCGATGCTACATGTAATGTACTTTAATATATTCAATTGAGTTTTTTCCCATGACGGATTTGAAGCAATAACATCAGAAATTAATGTATGTAGAGCTTTCGGTAGACCTCATCCTAATAGCCGTAACAAAAGAGAGGTGAAAAAAACCGTAATGTTGTGAAAATGAATTAAAACCACAGTAATACTACAGTGGTTGCAATGAACTAAAAATACATATCAAAATACTGTATGAGATAAAGATACCACGACAGCTGGTAAATGATATTAAAACATAACAATTTACAACCCTTCGTTACTGGAACCATCTAAAACTGCACATCATGATTGCCAATATCACTATACATAACTGCCTTAGTATATTGCACCATTTCATTGTTGCCTACATAAAATAATTTCATGGTTTCCTATGCTGCATAACTTTTTGGTTGCCCGAGTTAAATCACTTCATGGGTGCCTAGATTACACCAATTCATGGGTGCTTACGTTATATCACTTCATGGGTGCTTAGGTTACATCACTTCAAGGGTGCCTATGTTACATCACTTCATGGTTGTCAAAATATCATCTAATGGATGACTAGGTTCTATCACTTCATGGTTGCCTAAGTTAAATCTCATCGAAGTCAAAAAATTATTATTAGGACTCAACTCTGTCTGCCTCTAGTTTGGAGGAGAAACAACAAAATTCATCACCGTCGTCATTTTTTATGGCCAGCTAATTATAGCTTTTTGGCATTGGTCACATCTAGGTCAACCCACTAGACTCCTTGGAAAAATTATTAACGTTGCTCATCTCCTTCTACGACTTTGTGGGTTGTAGCTAAGCGTGTTTGCCATATAATTAGCTAATAATTTTAGTTAAGAACTCCATTAGAAATTTACTTGGCATTTCATTACAAATTGAGCACACCACGAATTTAGAAGCTTCTGTTCCACAACGTGAGACTGTTTATTTTACTAAATATTGGGGGATGATTTTACTCTACTGCTAATATCAAAGGACGTCATAAACAGTTGCTCTACGTAACTACATTTCAAGCCTTAATATTTTTGTGAATTTGTTGCCTATAGAAGTTTTAGAAGCATGTACAGGTTTGCCAGTCATTACTGAATGTAACAGAATTAAGTCAAAATAGCCTAAACAAAGTATGAAAAAGTAATGAATGAACATGTAAAAATGCATATGCGGCACCGTGCAGTCAGGCCCAAGTGCGGGACCGAAATCTGCCTCAGGGGCCAGTGTCTCGTCACGAAATATATCGTGTGGTCTATGACTGAAATAAAGGTAATTAACTCATAAAGTAAGGTGCTGTTGTTAGCTACTGACAACACACCGCAAAAAAAAATATATATATATATGGCTGATAGAAAGACAGACAGACAAGAGACTCCGTTAAAATACAAATATTATGTCGCTGCTGACACTCACAGGGTTCCATTCACTCACTGTCCACGCTACTGTACGTCCTTACTCACGCGCAGGCGCACCATCACACAATGGCGTGAGCGTGCACCACGGAAATAGATGCGTCATGCCTCAGTCAGACACACAATCTCGATGAAGCGCTGTTAAGATAAGTAGTCATTTGGCACGCCTCAGGGATTTCACTTTCCCTGTAGAGGCATCTTCCTTTCATGTGCGATGCTTAACTAACATCGCAATTTGTAGTTTCCCTCTTATTTTTCTAAGAGAATGGAAGAGAGCACTCATACATGATGCATTAGTGAGTTTGCTATAGAACTACTTTTTCCATAAACCCCATTTTAGAAATTAAATAGTGCACATGAGCGACGCTCATTATTAACTTCGTAACTATATGAGAATTATGACGATTAAGATTTAATATTAGCAGAACAACAGTTTCTGCACTTCAGAATCTGTATTTCCACCCGATGTATCGGTAACTGTGCAGATGCAGCTTACAGTTTTCCATTACTTTCACCGAGATTAATATTGTAGGCACTAATGTCCGACGTCTGACTTACGGTACAGAAGCAGTGTCCATTACTTATACTTGCAACGATACCAGAATAGTGGTTGGTACTCGTATGTTTCGTTGTGCTTACATAGCAGATGCAGTTTTTCCATTAACTTTCAACGCGATTCAAACGGTAATTACTCATATGACGTTTCAGTTGCGCACAGATGCAGTTTTCCATTACCCGCAACGCAACTAAAATGGCAGGTACTCATCATGTAGGGTGGCTTATTATCACCGTTTCCCCTATATATCAATGAGAATAAAATTGCACTGCAACCAGCAATGACTTAGCTAAAATTATGCACCGACCACAAGGCTTTCGCTTCCTACAAAGTAAACAGACCAACGCAAGTATAAAGAACGCAGACAGAACTGCGTGGCATGTACACATTCCTGCTTTCTAGAGACGCAAAACTGCATGGGATGAGGCAGGCAGTTCATGGAGGCAGGCTGAGAAGTTCGTGGACTTCAGGCGTGTTCAAGTTGTTCGCAGTTCAGTGGATAATCGAATCTGAATAGCTGTATTTTGTCCGAAATTCCAGTCCTGTGCGGTCAATCACAATTTCGGATCGAGTTCCAGGCCTTAAATCGGAAATATTCAATTTTGCTAATTTTCAGTGGTATTGGTTTGCTATTAACACCCTAAACTCGATCTAAAGTGATGAATCGAACCTTCAAGGCTGCAGTTTCTAGAAAAATTAAACCTATCACATTAGATCATCTTGCTAGAGTTGAGAGAATCGAAAATTCAGGCCCGGACAGCGAAAAATGCTCACTGTAGCCATTATCAAAAGCTTAGTCACTATATGAAAAAAATAACGATACTAGCGAAATCTAAAAAAACGAAAGAACATATTTTTCCTTTGTAAGGGCTTGAGCAATGTTCCTCCTTTTTTAGGCCATTGTTATACAATGTATTTGTTGTTATGTCATATACATAACAGTGAACCTGAAGCTGACAGTACCACGTAATAATAATGCCAGCCCTGATAATTACGTTGGTTTGTAATAATAATATTTCGTAGTAGAATCGAAGAGTGAAGAGAAGTAAGCAGTGAATAAAAAATAGCCAAATCTGCAAATCTGTTAAGCGCCTTTAAATTAGGAAGTGATAAAAAAACAAGAAATTGCCTGCAGAAAAAAAAGCCGCTCCTGACACATAGCCTGTTATGCGACTTAGCCAAGGACGGAAAAATGACAACATAGAACTGAATTCTCCCGCTTAAAAAATCAGAAATTTCGTATAAAAAAAAAAATACCGCGCTGGACACAGCTTTAATTCGTCACTACCGATGAGCCTAAAAAAAAAAATACCGCGCTGGACACAGCTTTAATTCGTCACTACCGATGAGCCTAAAATGGCGACACAGAACTGAAATTCCTTAAAAGAAATAAAGCGGACAGAACTGAAATACCCTGATAAAAAATAATCAGAAATTGCCTACAATAAAAGAGCCGCACTTGACACACAAAAATGTGTTCCCCGCAAGTTACCCAAAAGCAAACACGCGTAAAGTGAAGCGTCACGAGGACATTTCACTTCCATATCTGCCACATCATCTTCACTAACCGTCATCTGTGAGATTGAAAAATCTTTTTAACGAGGATTGACGACAGACACTTTCTGGAAAATTTAACAGAGATACGAAAAACTTGACCCTTTTGACCCTTCACTTCAAAATTCAACATACGTACATGCAGTAGTAGATATATACTATTGTACCTACTACTAATAGTGTTGTTCCTAAGGGAAAACCAAGATTGAAGGCGGCATCGGCTGGAGTAGCGAAGGCAGGCCCGCCAGACTTGACTTATCAGTACTTTCAGGCATGAGCGTTGGCTTCATCATTTTAAATTGGAGTTCTGCAGTGCAGAAGCAAAATGATTATACTTCAGATCCCCGGAAACTCTATTTAACGGAACTGGATTAAGTTTTCGGGCGTCTCAAAGGTAGCTAATTTTGGGTTTAACAACTGGAACCCAATATCACTAGACAAAGCTAGCACAGCTGCCTTCAGTTCTAAACAAGTCAAACCTTCTGGGCTTAGCGTAACCAAACTCTGACGATCCAATCGACGAAACTTCAAGTCATTGAATGAAGGGTTAAGTACTAAATAAAACTTTGATTTCCTGTAGAAAATTAGCATATTTGAAATGTCGCCCGTATACAAAGGTCACGTCCGATGGGATCGTTAGAATCGCTGTAAGCCGAGCCCACTACACTTGACTTGTGCAGAAATGCAGACAGGAACTTTAGTTTCGTTACTTTGAGTCGTGATGCAAGCGAGAGGAGCGGCCCTATTCTGTTGAGTCGACTGAAATCTTCCCATCTGACGGTGTAAGACTAAGGTCATGCAAGTCTCACAGGCACCCAATTAAGAGTCCACGCCGGAAATTTGAACCAAGTTGAAGCCAGGGCTAAAGATTTGAACATATCAAGCCTCAGAGGCTTAATTTCGCCGCCCAATCGAACGCACCAAACTTTCCAAATCAACCTTGGGAAGATCGGCGGCGCAATGCCGTGATTAATTCTGAGAGACAATTTGCGGAAAGTAAGAGAGACAATTCGCGGAAAGTAAGAGAGACAATTCGCGGAAAGTAAGGCAAGAAATCAAATATGTTGTAAATCTGCAGGCATTAATCTTTGTTCCAAGATACCCTAAAAACGAAGAACGCGTTCATACTGCAAAATGCAGTTTATAATACTCTCAGATACTGTAGGTTCACAGAAATATGTCTGTAACAGTAATTTTATCTTTACTTTTTATGAAGCAACTCTAATTACTTCCGCCAAGGAGACTTATGTTTTCGTAGGGTTTGTCTGTCGGTCTCTTTGTCTGTCACCAAGACAGCTCAAAAAGTAACAGACGAAGTTCAACGTTAGGTATGTCAGGTATGTTAGGAGGAACAGATGATTAACTTTTGGTGTAGCTCCGTTCATCCGTTTGTTTGTTTGTTTGTTTGTCTACCTCATTATTCTTGATGTCATGACTCAAAAAGTTATTGAAATGTACATGAGTTGTTAGGTATATAACGAAGAGAAAATGACCAAATTTTGGTGATGATTTGTCCTTACGTTCGTTCGTTTGTTGCTGTTTTTAATTTTATGCTTGTTAGCACAATAACTCAAAAACTGATCACTGGATCTATATGAAATTTACACAAATTGTTAGTAATGTTAAAAGACATGAATCATTTAATTTTGTTGATGATCGGTTGGTCTGTTTATAAGTTTGACTTATGTTTGTTAGTAGCAAAACTCACAAAGTTATGAACCGATCTTCAAAAAAATTACAGAAGCTGTTAATACTATAAAAAGGCACAAACGATTAGAATTTAGTGCTGACACGAAAAAAATCATAGTTTTAAAACAAATTTTAACTTTTCGTACCTGTTTCCTTGCTTCGCGGAGGTATGCGATCTCAGAGTGCTTTGTTTAGACTTGTGTTTAAATTTATTTCTTTAAGGATAAATATAAGCAAACTGTTGTGAAGCTACCTTGGATGCGCTCAATTGGTCAACGAAATTAAGCCATCTAGGCTGGCCTTGTTCGAAACTTCGGACAAGTGCACTGGCTTGGACCCGCTGATTCGAGTTTCAGGTGCTGAGCCTTAATCGATTACCAGCAAGACTTCCATGAACTCAGTCTCACTCCGTAATGCGGCGTTTTCAGTCAGCTCAATAAATTCAGGTGGCTTTCAACACCTATAAAAGGATTCACAGTGATGAATCCAAATGAAGTTGCCGTCTGTAAGACGGGGCAAGTCAAGGTGAGTCGGTTTGGCTTAGATCCACTTTAACGACCCCATCGAACGAACCCCTTATGGGGTATAGACGCCCCAAAGAGTGTTAGCCAGCTGGAAACATTGCAGGGCGAATCGCAGAAGAGCGGTAAACTCACAGGAAACACCCAATGTTTATCAAAGATACTGATACACTGAGGAAAGTACTCTTCCGGACGAAAGATGCCTATCCGCGCTTAGCGCGTTCGAGCGTACAGCGCAAAAATTGAAGCTTTCGTGCTCAATGAGCACACTAACGCAAGTACCGGTACTCGGTATCGCAGCACGGTAATGCGTGCTTGTTTTGGAGCGGCACTGCTTTAGTATACCTTTGCGCCTTTACCTCATTAGTCAGTGATGAAGAGGGTTCATACAACGGTCTAATGAATGTGTTGGCTTGACTCAGCGTCGGAATGGTTTAGTTGTGTTCATGTAAACATAGCTGTAAGTATACAAAAATGCTGTTATTTTAGCCATAATGTCAACTGGCTGAACAAGTTTCGCAGGTTAAATCACGTAAAATCCTTCAAATATACAGATATGAAAAGCCTATGCTGAAATGACGTCCTATAGCTACTAGAAACAGCAACGATAGCGTCCTCAACTTAATCGTGTACTTTTAGTAAAACTTACAGTAACTTCGGATCGTTCATTTCAAGACATTCCATCCAATTTTCTGCGTTTGGACAAAATTACTTACGCCTTAGAGGCGAAATACAGGGATCATGTACACATGACTGTAGGATGAACAAGCCTTATTTTTAGCCTTGTAATTAACATTACGCTCGAATGCTTAAAAAAGCAGCACACCTGGGGCTCCACATGCGCAGGAAATGCGTCCTCCCATACTTATTCTGGGAACTTTTGTCTCGGGAATCCAACCGGCGTTCTTTATCGTATTTACCTCTTGCAGCTGCGCAGTGCCACTGCGCATCTCGTGTAAATAAACACACATCGAAGTGCGCCTACGCACCTCGAGTTAGGGCGGAGGATTTACGTAATACAATAATCCAACACAAGGGAGTAATAATAAGTTGTTATTATTACTGCTTGAAATTGACTAGTAGCATGGTGTAATAAAGCTCGATTGAAAGTGTATACGATAGTACACCTTCACGATTTGCTATGATATTAGTAAAATGAAAGATTTCATCTATGTAGGGGAAACACACAAAAGCTGCAGAACTTGCTACCTGAAAACGGAGTCTCCTCTCGAAACGGAGACCACATATTTCTGACTACGTTCTAGAAGTACTTCAACTATACATAACTAGCGTGATTATGTTCAAGGAAAGAACGTGGACTATATTTAGAAAAGAAGCAGTACACGTATTTCAGCTTTTCACAGGTTATTTTCAGGCTGATAACATTTGCAAAGTTTTACGTCAGGATATTAAGAGCAAGCAATTCCGTAAACAGGAATAAACAGGAATCTACGCTACGCGCAAATGAATTAATCTATGTTTGAGACCGCTAAACTATGACTAGGCATACCGCGATGCCAGATGCTATTATGTTACAGGTAGTACGTATAATCAGTTAATATGTATATTCCCTGAAAAAACAGTTAATACATATATAACCTATGTCCCTCAGGAAATATACATAATACTTAAAAATTCCAGTTATTATACCTATCACCAGAATTTGGGAGGTGTTTTTTATACATATTCCCTAAACTGGAAAATGATAGGATGAAGTGAAATCTGTTGAGTACTGTTACAACGAACCCGAGGTGAACACTCCCCGAGGTGAACGTTTGTCTACATGCGAGTAGTTTGTGAGAAATACATAAAGCTGCACATACTATTACCAGATAGGGTCCAAACAATGGGTCCCAGTGCAGCCTAGCATATTAGGTTACCTCTCTTTCTAACTAAACTTTAGTAAAGTGCGACACCTCCTTATTTTTGTGCCATGTGATGTTATGCACGATGTCCCCTTAAGAACCGAATAATAGCGGCCTCAATATTTTAGAGGAGAGAAAGGACTGTTTTTTTTAATAGTGTACCCGGACCTCTTTATTTTTCCATGGATGTTCATACAATTCGATACAACTTGCATGCAATGTACGGCTTGGTCGTGCATCTGATGAAACGTAGGGCCCAATATTAAGCTCAGAATTTGGAATACAAAGAAATTGTATTGCCAACCTTTCGAATTAATGCGTCAACGGTTAATATTTATGTTGTTCATTTTATTAATTGAACGAACTGTAGTCACATCTTTCTGCGTTTGAACTTCGAAACTGTCTCCAAAATATGTATAGACTTTTTATAAATAAGGCCAATCTATATATAACTAATTGAAGAGCAGCTGTAAATAAACATATTTACATTATACAGTATATCAGGCACGTGCATGCCAAGGACTGGGTATAGGGCTATAGGCAGCGCCTCCCTGAATGAAATACGTCAGCAGTTACATTTTTCTTTTGAAATACAATACGAATATATTCTAACCACATTATGACCATTGGTATTTATAATGTTGTTAGTTCTTTCAATTTTGTAATTGTTTTATGTACTGGCAAACCTTGTGATGATGACTACAGTGAAAAGATGCTCACGGTGTAAGTGCCGTGATATATACTTGTAAATATACATTAATCTGAACTATATTGTATGTTTGCTAAAGAAATGGCTGCGTAAAATAGAGACAACTCATATTTGTATAGCAATGTAAGCATACATTAGTTTACACCTTAGCGTTTTGTGTTCTAAAGATATGGCTGCGTAAAATAGAGACGGCATACATTTGTAAATATAATATGGATTTATGTTTTAGCGTTTTATTTTCTAAAGATGCGGCTGCGTTGAACTGAGACTGCGCTGCAGTTAATGGTACCCTGACACCATACGCACATGCTGCAGACGCTACGCACAAAAACATACGACAGGCACGCAAACATGCAGTGCGCAGCAACAACATGGTACAGGTTATCACAACGGAAGCTTCTCGCATAGCGTGCAGCGCTCTGGCACGGATCCATCACCTCGCGCCTCTGGCAACGTGATCAGCTGAGCGTTGGTGCAGTTTTAGAACTTCTATTTTGTCCCGGTAAATTATCATTGTCCGCTGCTGCTACCGTGCGCTTCCTGGTCCTGGTGAGGGCGGGGCTAGAGGTAAGATGTTCGTGGTAACTGACAGGGTAGGATAGCTTAAAGTTTTAGGTGCGAGCTGTAGTTAGGTAGTTGTCAGCGTTGGATACCGTACTAAACTGTTAGATAGAAATTGTAGCTAGGTAGGTAACAGTCATTGTTGGATACCGTTAGGTACAAATTATAGCTAGGTAACAGTCAGTGTCGGATATCTTGCACTGATTATTAGATCGGAATTATAGCTAATTAACAGACAGTGTTGGTTTGCTTCCACTTTTATGTACCAGCCAGGAGTTTTGATACGTTATAAGAGTCACCCAGAAGATACCAACTAGTAACCGTCAAATCAGGTAACAACCAGCCTCGGATACTTTATAATAATGGCAATAACACACGCTAGTCTAAAGAACGAATATCGTCATCTTTTTGTCCGAACGTTATGTTGAACTCTCGTAAACACAGCTATGAGATTGCCAAGGAATGGCGTGAAAATGTTTACCGTCAGTTCAGTTTACTCCGCAAGTGCCGTTAGTTAACTTTCGGACATTTCATTATATCTGGAGGAATTTATAACTCAAAATACTATGCAAGTGTGTGCTGTGTAAATGGGCCCATCAACGCATTCGGAGGAAAAGATCACGATACTCGTTCTTTTGACTAGCGTGTGTCATCGCCCCTACACGGCCAGGTAAAAAGTAAGAATTCAGGTAAGACACCCGCGTAGTAGATGTCATGATGGTAACATTTGGTAGCGTATACTTGACACTATTAGGTTAGATAACAACATGGAGTCCAGGTAAGTTAAAGGGTTCTCCATGTGTGCAGCATTCGCGTGAAAACACTCAACTCAACAATGTTGACTCGGTTTCGAAGGAATGAACGCAGAGTTCAGTGACTCTACGATCTGGAGCGCACTATAGAAGGATGCAAAGAATCCGTTGCAAGCAATTTCCTAACAATGAAATGGATGGCGGTTGAAAATGTGTAGAACTGCTATCTATGCACAGAAGATTGTATGTTAGAAGAAATACATAAAAATAGAAGCATTATGCCCTATTCATTTTTGGTATACAGCTTTTTGAGTGAACTACAAAGTGTAACTAATGATAGCATTGGAAAAAGTGTGAAACTAACATTAGTGTCAAATAATCTCTCGATAGTTTTCTGTTTAACATTCTGAACCTCCATAGCGAGATGCGTGTGCATGGCCGTCGCAGGTGTAATAACAATGATTGTTTTCTTCCCTTTTTAAGTTGTGCAGTGTCAATAAAAACTATATTTTTCCGCTTATATAAATAAAAATGGAATTGAATCAGGCACTCAACGCTTAACAAAATAAGAGATAAATGCTTGCACTTTGGTTTTTTATTAGTTATTTTGTTCAAGGTCAGCACTGGCACCTCACAAGTTTCTTGTATTAAAGGGGCATGTGAATAAATCTCAGTATTATAAGGATTTGTTTCATAAATTTCAACGAGTCGACTACAAATGGGAAAAAAATGAAACTCAAGAAGCTCACTCCTTAAATTAATACATATTATGTGCACTCATGATTACGACTGGTAACAGTTATTTAGCTATTAAAGAAAACTTTAAAGCACAAGTTAGCTATGATTACGTGAACCGTTAGCACAATCATTAAAGAACGAGTAAATCATAATCCCCATATAGCTTTACTGAATAAATATCACAGAATGAGTCTGTCTTTGTCAGTAATTCTGAACTCCTAGATTTCTCCTAAACAAATACAACACTTTAATACGAATAAGTCACATTGATGAGTTCCTTCTGAACAAATGTAGATAACAAACATATTAAAACTAGAGTCAGTGCTGCCACAAATTTTTTCTTCGACACAAAGTTATTAAATATCTTATATGCTAATAAACCTTGATTATGTCATCTATAGTCCCAGGTTTTTTAGGGCAAATTTATTAAATAACTACTGAACATTAAGTTAGTGATGGCACCAATATTGTTTAACACAAATTAATCTTATATATAATAAAAGTCAAGTTCGGTACCTACGGTCATGCGATATTTAATTGTTTAACTTAATTTTATTTAGCAAATTAAGCAGGTTTATAACAAAGGGGTACGAACGACTTTTATTGAAGTGTCAAGCCCAAGCAGTCAATAGGTTTGCCCAACTGATAGCAAAACATGAGCGCTAGTCACAAGTGCTGTTGACACTTTTTTGTGTGCATGGCATGTAAAAAAATTCAGCCAAGCCTACCAGCCGACCAAACTGCCGATGATGTAACTCCAGTGGATGACCTCATGTCCTTTGTCACGCCCCTCTTGCGGCGTAAAAGGCTTAGAGCGCTCTGCTGCACCGCGAAGGTAAGCGCTTATAGCGACGGACTTATATGTAGTACAGTGAAGTACCTACAGCAGTACAGTACACATAGTGCAGTATAATAGTACAGAGCAGTGCAGTAAAATAGTAAAGTATTGCAGTACAGCAGCTGAGCCATCAGGATCGAAATTTGCAGGCAATAAGCATTGAAAATATGTTGGGTTCTGCTCAGCGTGATGTTTCATTGGTCGCGCAGAAATTCAGCTTAGGAAAACGTAAGCGGCATGGATTATGCACAATAGGAACGAAAACTATTCAAGATTGAGCCTCTCATCTACCACTCTCAAAAGAAGGATATCCAATAGTACTTAATTACTTTTCTTAGCAGTGACTACCCATAGGCTTCGTACGTTGAAGTCGAGTTAGTTACCTATAGGCTTAGTAGGTTGAGGTTGAAGTCGAGTTACCTATAGGCTTAGTAGGTTGAAGTTGAGTTACCTATAGGCTTAGTACGTTGAAGTCGAGTTACCCATAGGCTTAGTAGGTTGAAGTTGAGCTACCTATAGGCTTAGCAGGCTGAAACCGAGTTCCCATAGGCTTAGCAGGCTGAAGCCGCGTTACCCACAGGCGTAGTAGACTCAAGCATACATTGTAGTTACCTCGGATTTAGCAGGCTGAAGCCGCGTTACCCTTAGGCTTAGTAGACTCAAGCATACATTGTAGTTACCTCGGATTTAGCAGGCTAAAGCCGCGTTACCCACAGGCTTAGTAGACTCAAGCATACATTGTAGTTACCTCGGATTTAGCAGGTAGAAGCCGCGTTACCCACAGGCTTAGTAGATTCAAGCATA
>LQNS02000081.1:848341-874555 GCA_001587735.2 Parhyale hawaiensis
TAGAAGTGGTCATTTAATTGCCTTTTTCACTTTTTCTAGCTTCTGCAGAACCTCACATCTTGTCTTTCTGCTTAGTATTGGGGCTCCAGCGTCTTCAAATATCGCCTTATGTAGAAAGTTGTTTTCTAGCCATAGAAACCTTCAAATGTCGCATATCCCGAGCAGTCAATTTCCTCGTAGAGACTCTATCCGGAGTTTTCTAGTTGACCTTACCTTCAAGTGCATAAGCCTTAATTCTTCGGTGATCACGCTGTAATTCCTTGGAAACTTCGAGTGTTGTCTTATCAGAAGCCAATAACGAGGTCATTTTGATATTTTCTTCACTGGTTAGACTGCTTTTCTTGCCCATGTTGACTAGACAGTGACGCTGCATAATCTGGCGTAACAGCAGAACCCCGTGCGATAAGCAAATGTTGCCAAAACGTGGGAAATGGTTACTTCTTATTTTTCTCTAATTGTTTATATAGCTACAACATACCTGTGCACTAACTTACTATTAATATTTTAAATGTTTGACACTTATCTTGAAATATAAGTAAAAAAATTTGTATTTGCATAGTCAAAGGTAACATACTGAAGAAATGTAACGATAAATAATTTAAAATTTTATTCTACCTATAAAGTTTCAGGATATATCTGTGTAAGAATCTATTATACTAAACATTACCACATTTATTTTCACTTAATTTCCGTGGACCTTGTAATATAGTACTGCTTTCTTATCATGCACTGCTTTTTACCATATTATTACCGCGTGCTATACGCGCAAAGCAAGCACCTACCGATAGAACCTACCACACACCTTTAAGCTTATACCTATTTATTAACTAGAAGGTAAATTTAATCACACTACTGTATACATCTGCCTTTCTAATTGCAAATATAAACTAACCGGCTTAGAGATTTTGCTGTGTGGACCAGGTAATTCTCATACATCTACCTGAAACGGGTACCTATACCGTACTTGGTATAAAAATGAGTAATCCTACATACCGAAAAACAACGCAAAGCAGCGCAGAAAAACTCTGTGAACGGAACCTATTCTGCGCTTTCCTAACCTATCCTAGTTCTCACTGATATGTCAGCTAACCTCACCCTATCTTAACCTCTAACATACTTAACAATCATCACGAGAATCGTCGCCAAAATACTAACCGCTGCCGTTGAATCCCGATACGTGCAATATTAACTAAGACATTCGTTACCTATCGCTCAATTTGAATTAGATGCTGCATGGATGAAATTCTTCACGTATACTATGTAGCTTTCGTCCCAGTGGCACTTTCCGATTTTTAGTGTTTTTAATTTGGACTATCAGATATATATACATATAGGTACGCGCGTAGAGGATCTATCACGCTTTAACCAACATCAAGGTAAAAGGTGCAGCAATGTTCACACACTCAACACTTTCGTAACAAGACGTCGGTCGCTTGACCAATGAATGAACGCCAGCGTAACTGGACGGTCACCGTTTACAAAGCTCCATAACAAAGCGCTTGGATGAACGAGGAAAAAAATGTAAAGGATGATGTGCAGTGAAATTTGAACGGCACAATGGGGGCCCCGCACCACAACAATTGAAGCGCCTTTCGTAGTGGTGGCGGTGGCTGCACAGGAAGAGAAAGAAGCGACGGAACTGCTAGTCTGTAACAAACTGTGTTACCGGTAAAGTGCAGAGCCAAAAATTGTGTTTCTATAGTAGAAATGGCACTTCTTCGAACGTCAGAACATACTTTTGCTCGGCAACAAACAATTGATGCTTTCTCGCTAGAAATTTAACCTTGATTTAACAAGGCCGTATTACTGTACTAGTAGTGTTCTTTGTCCTACTGTATTCCTACGACAGACAGAAAGAAATCTATGTAACGAGGTAGCATGGCCGGTGTTAGTTAATAGGGATAACCTTGTTTTTGTAAACACCTGTTTTTATAAGCTTTTATGTTTATGGTTAGCCTACTGGTCATAGCAACTCCTCTTTAACCAGTCGAAAAATATTATGTGAGCCGCCGATATGAACCGTTGCTCTCTCTTAGTTATTAGCTTATTAGCCGTTTACCTGAATTTTGTTCTGACTGGGTACCTTAACTTCAGTTGGCAACTATTTTTGACATGCTCCCAAAAATGCCTATAGCAACAAGTTGGGCGTACAAACGCGTATGTGTTCCCCAGCAAACAACAAGCTTGATAGAGTATGTGAAACTGACACTCTTATGGCAGGACCGCACTGTGGACTCACACAGACAACCTCATGCAAGGATTCAAGACTCGTACGTCATTTATGCCACCGCTTCTAAAATATTTATCAAAACGGCCAGCGAGCTGCTGCTGCTCCTAGCAACCGTGCAGTTGGGCGTGTGAATGCATGTGTATCCCCGGCATTGCCCACCCCAATGGAGCTCCGTATCGGCTGCTCTAGAAACTAAAATAGTAAATTCATTTCTGGGGTGGCCAAAAACTCTATTAGGGTGTAGAAGAGATAGCGTCATTAGCGAGAGAGTGCGGCTGAAGATGCGGAAGATAAAACTCGTAGCGGTAGCATTCGTTCATCCTGAGGCTGAGCACACAACATATACAGTTCAGAATTATTCAGATTACAATTGAATTCATTATTATTTGTGTACTTATTATTGCTAAATTACCAAGTCGTCAAAACTGACGGCAGTAATTTCGCAATGAAGCCTTGTTATGGTTCTTACTTGCGATACGGGTTTTGTAGCAAAAATCATGTCTCACACCTGTAGGGTTGATCATCCATTAAAATAACGAATGTTGTGCCGTCATGAGTTTGCGAGAGCAAGATTTCCCCTCCTGCATTTAACAGCCCCAACATCAATTTTGAAAAAATGGAAAGTCATGAGGCACCAAAAAACATAGTTGAACTAGAGCACTCTGAGAGCGCATACCTCCGCCAAGTAAGCCAACGGTATCAAAAATTCAAATTGGCTCTGAAACCATAATTTTCTTTGCATAAACTCCAAAATCTGATCATTTGTACCTTTTTATATTAATAACAGCTTGTTCAATTTTTTGAAGATCCGTTCATAACTTTTTGAGTTATACTGTTAACAAACGTTATGACAAATATGAGTCAAACATACAAGCGAACTAACCGATCTGCACCAAAATTTGATCATTTATGTCTTTAACTATTACTAACAAGTCTTAAAATTTTCATAAAGATCCATTCATTACTTTTTTGAGTTATTGTGCTAACAAGCATAAAATTAAAAACAGTGACAAACGAATGAACGAACAAACGGACCATTACCAAAATTTGGTCATCTACTCTTTGTTATATACCCAACAACTCATGTTAATTTCATCAAAATCCATCCATAACTTTTTGAGTTATGGCATCGAGAAAAATGACGCAGACAAACAAACAAACAAACAAACGGATGGACATATCTTCNATATCTTCACCAAAAGTTAATCATCTGTTCCTCCTAACATACCTAACAATCCCTGTAAATTTCATCCAAATCGGTTCATAACTTTTTGAGTTATCTTGGTGACAGACAGACAAATAGACAGACAGACAGACAAACACGACGAAAACATAACCTCCTTGGCGGAGGTAATAATTAAAAGAATTCGCTGGAAGTGCTCAGTGCTTACCGTATCCTGGATACCAGCAGTTAGTTGAACCATCAATATCGAAATTTGGCTGCAATGTGCATTGGAAATGTTTTTGCCTCTGCTCAGCGTTAAGTTTCAATCGCTACGAAAAAATTCAGTTAAAAAACATATGCCCAATAGCTAATGCACGACAGGATAAAAAAACTGTATCAAAGATGCAACCTTTCATCTACCACGCCTTAAAAGAAGAATCATATCAAATAGTACCGATCGAGCTACTTTTCAAAGTGAAGCGGGCTTCAGAAACTACAGTATTTCGAATTTTGAGCTGAGCTTATATTCCAGAAATTATGCTATCGTAATTCAGGCTGAAATTTCATAGTATCTCATCTCGTTATTCAGTAGATGAATTCCTTCCTATCAATATTTCTAAGAGCGTGGCGGAGAGAAGGGCCAACGAACCAAGCGAGCAAGCAACCAACCAACAACTGTGTATTATTATATGGTGGATATTTAGTATTGTTCATTATCATTTCTGTCTCTTCTTTTCTATAATTTATTTTCTATTCACATTATTTACTTTCTGCTCGTTACATACTGCATAGTAATACTAATAGAAAAGAAAGGCTTTTTTTTGGTACAGTGCCGTGAGAATAGTTCGTAAACTTTGCTAAAAGTTCGTCTAGAACAAACATAATTCTACTCTTGCTTGGGTGGCTGTCATTATGGCGTCATGAGGATGACGCTCTTCCACCAGAATTATAGAGCTGAACTACAGGCGTAATCGACTGGTAGGCTAAATGAAACTTCCTAGGCTTGACTTGTCCGGAACTTCAGACAGGTGCCCTGGCTTCGACACGGTGAATCGAGTTTCGTGCGTTAGCCCTTAATCGATTAGCCTTGAGACTTCCAGAATCTCAGTCTTGCTCAGCAAAACACTGAAGTTTTCAGCTGGCCCAAGGTTATCGAGCTGTTCTAACACTTGCAACACGGTAAAAAAGTGGTAAATCCAACGCTCCTGTCTGATCTCCTGGACAAGTTGAGCCTAGAAGTCTCAAGTTCGCTGACCAGTCGAACGTACATTATGAAGCTACGGAGTTTGGTGCTACTAGCTACATGAATCCAGCAGCTATTGGACCACATGCAGACAAAGAAATGAAGACTCAAAAGCACAACTTCTCAGTGCACCTTAAATTAACATTTCGATACCGTTGTGACGTCATCACTGTCCCTTGGAGATATTTGAATTGCACTGGTATCATGGATACGAGTCTGCATTTCAATGCAAGCGATCAATCGTGACGTCATCATTTTCGCCACGTTTCCCATTGAAATACTGAAAAATACTGTTTGCGTTCATTTGTTTGTAACATCCTTCTGTCACTTAGAATAGAGGATGCCTTGGTAATTCTTATTTCATGATGTTAAATAACATCATGGAATCCTTCTGTCAGTTCACCAGGCTTCAACATATAAAGAATCTCTGGCGTTAGGCAGGTCAGGAGCGCATCACTGATACGGCTGGTGACAGTTTAATGTACACGGGACTTGAAGGAGTGGCTGCAAGGAGGTCTGGCAATGGGGATCTGAATGGGTCAATTGTGCCAGGGGAGCTAGTGAACAGGGGCTCTGCATGGGACAAGTAATTGGTGTTGACATTGATCGAAAGCAGAGAGTGCGCTTTCAAGTCGAGAGTTACCAATGACCATGATAACTTAATTTGTATTTATTAAGAGCAGTAATAAATTAAATCTAGAAATATGGATGACAGTGGATGATAAAATCAACTGGAGCCATCGATAACAATTATGAAAAGTTAAATCTGGAATTATCGAAAACGATCATAAATTTTAATTCGTTTCACAGCAATTTCCGTTGTAGGGACTGCCAAAGAGGACTGTGTTCAAGCTGTCTGTGGTACTTGATGCGGAGAAACTACAGAATGACTTCATAATAATAGCAGCACTTGAGAAATTCTTCATCGCACTTGACTTTATCTGTTCTCTTCCATTTCTTTTCTAAGTTACGAAACACTCTTACAGTTGGTTTTCTGTAGCGATTAAATATTATTTCACCAATAGAATGATTTTTGGGAATCTAAAACCCCGAGTAAATGAAAGAACCAAGGTAAGGAGTCATTTTCTTAAAAGCAAACGTTTCGGATTACTAAAATTCCATTACCAGTGCAGTAAGCGGTTGGTAAAGGGATTTTTAACCTTGGCTTTTTGCCTTGGTTCTATCATTTATTCTTAGTTTTAGATTTCCTTACAATCATTCTATTGGTGAAATAATATTTAATCGCTATAGAGAACCAACTGTGAGAGTGTTTCGTAACTTATAGAAAAGATGAGGAAGAGAAAAGATAAAATCAAGTGCGAAGAAAATTTTCTCAAGTCCTGCTATTATTATGAAGTATTTCTGAATTTTCTCCGCATCAAATTGTGCCGCGACCATAAATTTAAGCTGGAGTTAACAATAACCGATCAAATGTGAAGTTTTCAATAACCATAATGAACTTAATCTGGAATTATCGATAAAAAATAAAACTTAAATCTGAAGTTATCAGTGATAATAAAAAATTTAATCTGGAGTACTCGACAACAATGATAACAGAGTTACATTAATATGAAGAACTCGCTTAACATCAATTGCAAAACAGGTTCGCATATAGGTTCAAAGTATATCAGGAGCAACTGATATATCTTCATAAGCAAGTAGGTACGTCCACTTTTCCAAGCTCCGAGAGAAAATACGCCTAATTTTCTTTCATCAAACCTCATCACAGCAAAATATCTTTCGTCCAATTTGTTCATCGTCAAAATAATTTCTGTCGAAATGAAACGAAGTCAAGTTGCATCTCGTATACTCAGCTATTATCTAAGAATTTTCGTCTAACAATGTATATCGCACAAATTTATTACAGGATAAATATCCAAGCGCAAATATCTTTTCCAACAATGATCCCTCACACGAAGATAAAGCTTCTTACCAGCAGTTCCCCAATTTTAACCCACCAACTTTAATTATACCAATTTTTTATCAAACAATCATAGATACATTTAAAATACTTTGCCTACCTTCATTTACGTTTAAATATTTTACGCATTCTTCTACTCTCAACCACGAGAATATTGTCCACTTTTCTATAGGCAACCCATTTTTACCCTAAAAATATTGACACAAATCAGTCCTGTACAACTTTTTACTACCTCGAATTATAGTAAACCAAACATGTGTTGCCTCTATTCCCGCGACCGCAAAAATGTTTTCATGCAAATCTGTTTTAAAGTAACCCTATCTAGCGTCTAATTTCGCCTCTCACCCCCACTCGTAGCTCCTGCGCGGAGCTACGGCGTTACCATTCTCAACGCTATTCCCCTAGATAAGTTTTCGTTTGTTTTGCTCAGGTCATGCAAGCTATTAGTCCAATTTTACTGAGGTAAATTATGGAAAAGCAGTGCAACTTGCCGTTAAACAGGACGGGGATAAAGGAAAATTAACAGCTCATCAGTCTAGATGAACCTTTTTTTTTTTTTCATCTAAGTTGAGAGTGTTAGGAGACATGACAATGCATGCAGACTCTTGCAAAGTGCTGTTGAGCCACGAAAGATAATTCGAGGTTATTATGGTTGGATGGAAAAGAGGGTAGCGGATGGAAAAATGTGTGGAATGCGTGTTTGCGGAGAGGATGTTTGGAGCATAAATTATTGGATGGCATTGCAATTAGAGGATAAATTTTTCAATGCGAAATATTTATCGCTAAAGTAATTTGGCGCAAAAGTATTGGGTCATTGACGATTAACGATAAATTAATTCGGCGAAGCAATTTTAGAGGAATTTTTAGTTTGTGTTTACAATTTTACACTCGGTAAGTCTTAAGGAGAAAAGTTTAGGGTTCGTTTCGGTTGACGAACAATTTTTCGACGAGTGAAGATGTGCTTAAGCGACGTTGGTGCCGTTAAAATAGCAGGTAGTTATTTTTATGGTAATTTTGTTTGAGAAAAAATAACTTGGAGGATTTCAGGGTGGCAAAATTTTTATTTAGCGGGAATGCAAATGCACTGGTATATTTTTGGATGGAAATAAAGCTTACTAAACGTTTTTAATACCATTGACGGGTCTGACAGCAGTTATTGGGTGTCTAACAGATTATACCAGTAAATATTGGTGTCTTACAGTTTGAGAAGTGGTAAGTAGCTTTAAACTTTTAGACGCTAGACAGTCTATTGACAGGCTCAAACGAGCATAATTAATGATCACGAAGATATAATGATGCAGTTCTCCACTAATTAACCACTTGCTGCTCTACATAAATGCATAAGGTTTGGGTTTAGTCGCACCACATATGATACATATAGTGGATGTATAGTGAACAAGCGTCAACTCAGGAACCCGAACTGGGGAAGGACAGCTACACCGCGCCGCCACTCTAACCTCTAAACCACTCCTCCCCCCCCCCAGCAAACTCAGCATTGTGGTGGTTACACGCTCAACAATTTTATAATTTTACGAAATTCTATTACAGAAGTAAAAGAAGCGTTCCGCAAACTCAAAAAGCTTGGAGTAAAACGTGTAAAAGTCACATGTCATCTACGTTTTAACGGGACTTGACTGATATAGACATATATTTATCTTTAGATATATATGACACTACTGGAAAACATAGCACGAACGACTTAATTTCGCCATTTTTAGAGAACAAAGTAAAATATTTTTGCAGCTCACTATTATACCGTGTAAATGGTTTAGGTGAAAAGTTACTGGCAGCGTTCGATATGGTAATACCGCAGTTGGGCTCCAACGCCTCAAATACTGCACTATTGCAGTTCAGTCTCAAGCCGTAAAGTCGTTGACGAAAGAAGTCAGTGTTGCAATATCGCAGTTACGTTCTGACGCATCAAATACCGCACTGTTGCTGTTTAATTTTGTGTCTAAAGTCGTTCACGTAAGAACTCACTGGTAGTGTTTGTTTCATGTCGTAATATCGCAGTTACTTCCCAATGCTCAAGAGTAGTCTTGCAGTTCAGTGTTGCGTCCCAAAGTCGTTCATGTATGAACTCACAGTTACTTCCCACCGCTAAAAATGTTGTACTGTTGCAGTTCAGTGTTGTGTCCTAAATTTGTTCACGTAAGAAGTTTGAAGTACTGTTCGATGTCGTAACTTTACTGCACGTCAGCACGAGCCACGGAGCCAGCCACACTCCATCCTTGGCCTTCACTCCGCAGTGGCAGGAACACCAGGCGAGTCAAAGAACAACCCGCTCGCGCTCGGCCTTGCCAGCAGCTGTGGTCATAGAAAGCTCATAACTGCCTGCTTTCGTAAATGCTAAGCGACATTGCGAGCTCATAAAGCTACAAACAATACACGGGCGCTGTGAACAATAAACCAAGCAGGCTTCGTGCTGCTCAAAGTTGAAAATTTCGCAATGCAAAATGAAGTGGATCAGAGATGATCCCGGAAACTGACCTCTGCTGTCTCCCCAGGGATCGCCGGCCCTCGGCGGAACTGAAGTAGGAAGTTGTGTTTTTTTCTGCAATTCCGGGGGGCGGCGGCGGCAGCTGTTCATTACGCTTTCGTAACAAATGAGTCCGATTATAGCGGAGGAGGCTGAGGAAGTAAGAGTTCCGTAAATGTAACTGTGTCTGTATCGGCAACACTGATTAGCAGTTGTTACGTGGACTGGAGAGCAGACATTCTAAGCACGTCTGTAGACACAGAGCAATGGTACATAAAGAAAAATCACAGTGTGGACTGATGAACAACCTTATGCTTGGGCTGGCGCACAGACATTCTAATCACGACTCTCAAGACACACGAGCGCTAGTCAAATGAACGAGATTCCCTAACGCCGCATTTCTTTTAAGCCGCACAAAAACGCAAAGATTTCTGAGTTTCATTTCACTGAAAATTTGAAAAAAAAGAAATACCTTAAACTTTAACAGCAAAAGCTGCTAACTAAACTGATGCAAAAGCTAATATTTTCTGTAATTTTATGCTAGACATGCAGTTATGTTTACAAACAAATTACCCGGTTATTCAAACATTCTGTAAATGAAAATCGTATGAAATGAAAAGTACGAGGGAGACGCACTGTATCACGGCATGGCTCAGATATAACGATTAAGTATTATACTGATTTTAACTAAATTGCGCCAAGAAATAGTCATACCGTAGTAGTTAAGTGATGCATAATTGGAATAGCGAAGGAGACTAAACTGTTATATTCAAGAGAAAAAATATAAAATATTAGCCTTTATATGAGTCATTCGTGCCCACAGCCGTGAACTTCTTTGTCAAGGTCAACTTATGGGGGAACGTTCAGCTCGTAGGTCGATCGTTCAACATAAGTACTATTATTGGGTATCTTGGCTATCTAGACTTTCACTGGGTATGGCGGGGCGACGTGCGAGCTGAAGGTCCGCTCATAAGTTGAGCGTGCAAGCGCAGAATGGGCCTCCGGCAATAGATACACTTGCGATTTAACCCTAACAATATTCGTGGCCGCCGCGCAGAAGCTGAATTAACGGTTTCAGCTAATGCGACGGCCATGAGTTTTGGTAGGGAACGAAGTGTTTTAGTTATTTTAGAATTGAATAGCGATGAAGTATACAGGTGGGCAGTCACGTGTATCGTCAGAACGCGTCTACAGAGAAACCAAGCAACGTTATGTATTGAAGACTCATACAAAATGAAAGGAATGGAATATAATAATATATTTTTTACAGTTTTTCATAGTAACTGTAGGCCTTTTTCTCAACCTCGTCAGAAAGTGCGAAAAATCCTCATTGCAACTGCGTTGTTTAGGAAACAAATAAATAGTTTTAAGCTGTTCGAAAACGATATCACTCGAGATGCTGTAATGTTCTCGGTAAAATGGGATAAATTTCATTTCTTGAGGAACATGTAAGTAAAATGCAATCAAAAGTAGGTAGGTAAATGACGACAAACCATTAATGAAATCACCATAGTTGGCGTTGTATCGATTGTACACTCGGGGAAATTTTCTTATTCTGCTGTAAACTTCGTACCTATGCAGTAGGAAATAACATAAACAGGATAATATTGAAAACAGAAAACGTCATGACTTCAAACTGTTCATTGATTTGTTCAGCCAAAACCCGAGCGACGTTCGAGAGCTTAATTGGCACCGAGCGAGGATCTTGTAAATAAACGCACAAGTTCAAATCGAGGAATGATACTAAAAATCACTTGGACAGTCTTTCCTCTTCTAACTTTAATATTCATAGACCTACATCTGCGGCCATCATGTACTATTATTTTTCAATTTTTAAAGCCAGGGTGTTTTTTTTTGGGGGGGGGGGAATATAGAAAGTATTTCAATGGTCTGCTCAAATTTTTCCCAATTTCGTGTCTATCATTTGGTACAGAGTATAGATGATTTATCAGGACCAATATATGCAATAGGGTCTTCTATGAGCTTATAAAAATTTATTCCGGCAGAGACAGAGTCTCGCAGTAATGGAGTTAATCAGTCAACCCAATAATGAATGACAATATTAGGCATCCATCCGTTGGCGCGATAAAATGTGACATATAAACCAATGATATTGAGTACTCGAAATTCACTTACAAAACATTTACTGTGGTAATGTAAATAAGACCTGTATTCCACTGAGTAGAGCTATTCGGTTGCTGCTGCAATTTCAGCTTGATAATATGCATTTGAATTTCAGGTTCGCGGATCTCCATAAAAAACTGAAACTGTAATTCTAGTTGAAACTGCAGTCCATCGAAGTGCCATAGGAGCATATAGGCATTGAGGATCATCACTGCAAGAGAAATTCGAGGAAAGACAAGGACGACCGGTGTATAAGGGCAGACACGGCAGCAATCGCCCGATAGCCTTTAGGTGGAAGGGTCAATATCTTCCCGGAAATGCCACGGCGTCCCGAAGGCCCAACAAATTTTCGCTATTGGAGAGACGAGGAAAGAATTCGAGCCGCGCGCGCATGAGGCAGAACTGAATGAAAGGTTCTGCTGAGATACTCTCCGCAGCTTCCATGCAGTTCTGTTTTGACCAACAAATCTTTGCAGTTGTATGGATTGGAACCGCGTTTGAGACAGGCTTGAGCAGAATGGTTTAGCTAACAAGATACTGGATGCAAGTGCTAGTGTAAAACAAGCGGGCAGCTGTATGGAAGAGCCAAATAGCGTACTGTATTTGTGTAATGCAAACGAGGCAGTGTCAAAGCTAAGAATTTTGCTGAGAAAATCGAGGGTGCAAGTGCCATGCTCTGTTAACAGTGAATATTGCTGATGTCGAAGTATGCAATGAATGTGAAGTGCGATCTGGTGTAATACTGGAGCGAAGGCTACATGTTCCTCAGAACAAATTAACTGTAAATTCTAGGTAGTTCTCAGGAAGAGACGGATTTCACAGTTGGAGTGCTACTCAACGACTGAAAACCACAAATTTAGCAATCCAAGATAAAGTTTTTTTCATAAACACCCAATGATGCAAGGTTTGCACAATATATTTAATATATTAACCGCAAAAATTATGCATTGTTGCAAATACATTTTCTGTAATACAAAATAGAGATGATTTTTTACCTTAAAGTAAAAATATGAAATCTACTATAAATTAAGACTATATCATTACAACATTAGGGTTATATATCAACTTCCCATATCACACAAGTCCTGCTATGGTACTGGAAAAAAATAACGGTATAGATCAGCGGTTCCTAACCTTTTCTACGACTGGCACCCCTGGAAAACTTTTGTGATGTTCTCGCACCCCCTACAAAAATAATTACTAATCGGACAATAGAGAATGAAATTTGCGCAAAATTTGCGAAAAAATTTGTATGTCCAACCTTATTTTATCCTAGATTCCCCACCCACTGGTAGTTCATCTGGCACCCCAGCTAGCGCGAGTTGCCTAGGATTGAGAACCCTTGCCCTATCTATTGTAACGGCTGCCAATTGCACAATTATGGCTCGATTGCTTTCGTTCTAAAGCCAATTTCTTGGTTTTTGCACAATCTAGATGGATGCATAGGTTTCATTTGTCTGCCTCATCTCAAATATCATTTATATTTAAAACTCTTCTGCATCGCAGGTTCACAAGGAAGGTACGTCACAAGGAGGACCAGGAAGGCTGTACGTATCAATTCATGTGTGTTCCTTGCTGTTTTTACTAGTGAACTTTAGTCTTTGTTAGTAAATTTCTTATATTTAATCTCAACAGTTTTTGCTGATGATGGGTAGGATGCCCGAAACGTTCAAATTTAGTATAAGATGATACGTACAGCCTTCCTGGTCCTCACCTTCCTTGTAAATATCATTTAGATACGTTATCCCCAGTCTTGCTCACTGCTGCATCTCCTTTACTATATTTGTTGTAACGGCTGCCATTTGCACAATAATGGCTCGATTCCTCTCGTTTAAATATCAATTTCTTTCTTTTTGCATTATTTCGGCGAATGCTTAGGCTTCATTTGTTTATCTCATCTCAAGCTTCCTGTAGAAACGTTATACCCATCTTGCTCACTGCTGCATCTCCTTTAATATATTTGTTGTAACGGCTGCCATTTGCACAATTATGGCTCGATTGTTCTCGTTCAAGTGTTAATTTTTTTCCTTTTTTGCATAATCTCGGTGCATGAAGCGGTTTTATTCATCTGCTTAATCTCAAATTTCCTGTAGAAACGTTATCCCCAGTCTTGCTCAATGCTCCATTTCCCCCTCTATTGTGGTTCCCAACCTTTTCTCAGCTGGCACACCTAGGAAACTTTTAATATGTTATCATGCTCATTCCATAAAAAAATAATAACTTATCTGATATCAGATAAAGAATGAAGTTTACACCAAATTTGGGTACAAATTTATTATATCCAACGTTATTTTATTGAAGTTTCCTACCCCTTGGAAAGTCATCTCGCACCCCCGGTGGGGAACCCCTGGTATAGATAGTATCTCACCTCCATCCTATTGAAGATAACAACTATTATACTGACCGACTTGCCCTCATCCCTCCAAAGATAATATCATAATAGTCCTTACCAAGATATTTATGTTCTACTATCATGAAACAACGTTTTACAGTGAGTGTGCATGGTGTCGGTGTGAGAATGGTGACCAGCTCGGGTACTTTATATATTGACTCATTTTCACTTTCGAGAGTTACCATAGGTCTGCGTTTAAGAGCTAGGATCTACTGTACAATTGTCACCCCTAAATCCGACCTGTACAATTGTCACCCCCAAAAAATCCCACCTTTACCCCCAATTAATATTCATCTCCTGTACAATTGTCACCCCAATATTTCTCACCTGTACAACTGTCACTCCAAATGCCTCTGGGGCGACAATAGTACACGTGATCCAAGAGCTATATGTAAAATAACACGACCAACGAACTTATCTTTTTTTCTTTTGCTCGTTCTGCAAACGTAGCAACTGCTATTTAAGTTTTCACTGTTGGATCTGATCCTAGACTGGCAACAGAAACTTGGATAACTAAATCAATTACGTTCTCTTATATTATAAGAAACTTAACTAAATATTCCCAGTGGGCATTCTGCAGCATAACACGGATGAAATACGTGAAATAATACTTGCTTACTTAAAAATGGAATCAATAGCCAAATACCGTCTGCAGATCTGGAATCACCATTCACCAAATGGAGTTAATGAAAATCATTTGAAGGGATCCCTGAAGATTACTTCATTTTGACCAGAGTAATTTATCATTATTTTATAACTCGCAAATGAAGTTCAATAAACGCTGTGCTTGAATTACACTGCAGAACCAAGAACACATGCAATCTAACAAATACGGTAAATGTTATTTCATTCTCTCTTTCTTGCTTCACACCGAAGTCGCTATAGTAGAATGTTATTAAATAATACCCTGCAAACAAGACGCAGTCCTACCGTAAATGTTGTGTCGGTGTGGGCATAGGTGGCCAGGTATGGCTGCCCATCCAAGCAGCACACCACACGCCAGGTGATGGCCCGGTGGAAAAACGGTTCTGCGAATACATCCAAAAGCGGCGCAGAGCTCCTGCAAAGAATATGACAGATAGCAAAAGTAAATAGTACAATTAAAGGACAAGAGATCTAAGCAGACAAGTGGCAATTTTCAGCGCGTCAGGTACTTGGTGGACTAAGTCAAAATGCTCATTAAATTAGCAACGTAATAATTAGCGTCGCGCAAGAAGTAATCATACCACAGGAAGTTAATATTAGCAGTGCCAACTGGATTCAGAAAACACGAGTATACCTTATGCAGAATTTGTACGAATATAATTACGAAGCTAATTTTCACTGTATGTATCTTTTACTACTACGAAATTAAATTTTCAGAAATCGAAATGTAACAGCGGAACCCCATCAAACTCTCACCTCACGATACATTCTTTGGCGCAGACTGTGGAAAGAAATTTTACCACGCACTTCGGAGCTTTGACGGCCAGCAAAAGCTGACGTAGCTTCCTTAGGCCGAAGTGAGACACCAGAGAGTTTCTGCAGATATGGGTAAGCAGAGCGGGGGATAACTTCTGGACTCCAGTAGCAGGATTTTGGTCAGTATTTGTGTATATTTCCAGAGACTCTGAGCGGGCCGAAGATGAGGACCTATCTACTTCGGTGTGTGGAAAACTGGGAGCAGTTAAATACCTTTCCGGAGTCCGAGGTGACGACCCCGGAGACGGTGAAGATTCTACCGGGTTTTCATCACTGGCAAACGGCACTGGACTCTGTGGTGTGATGAGAGGCTGCACCACCTGAAAGGGTTGGTAAGTTCTGTATGACGATCCTCCCACTTCTTGGAGCAGTCTTTGGACTTGGGGAGGCAGAGTGGGTATTTCGGGGGCTGCCCACGGGGTTGGGTTTCGAGGCAGTAGAGCCCTTCGCCTTGGTGTAGTGTCGGGGACGGACGGACTCACTTCCACGATCGTCATAGTGCGTCAAACCAGTATTTAGCACAAAAATAAGGGAAAAGTAACTATTCACTTAAAATTGTACACAAGTCAGTGTACATTAACCTTTTCTCTCATGAATTATCTGCTTTCATCGTAGGAGGAGACCAGCTAAATTGCATGACATTCTCTACTTGTGTAATTAGATGAATTACAAAATCTTTCTTTGATTTGAATTGTTAATCATATTCACATAGACGTAGTAATTGTCCTGTTCATTAGATGAATATTCATTAGAAGGTAATATAACTTGTTTGCAGTTCAGTAGCACATTTGGCAAGTAATAATCTATAAATCTCAGCAAAAAAATGGCAATTTAATCTATAAAATTCGTTAACTATAGCATTTTTTACTGTTACAAACAAAAACTTGAAACATGACCTTGATACTTATCAGTGCTAAATGACCTTAGTTGCGATAAGTAACTATCTATACATTTATATGCTATATTGTCATCATATGGAACAAATCTTGATATGTTACAAGTTTTATCTGCTTGCGCTCATCATTATTTTGTGATCGCGCCTACGAGTAATGTGCCAATTTGTATCTCTTTATATAAATAGGATATCAGGCGTAATGATGGGACTGGCCACAGTCTGGTGTGATTGCTCCAGATCTCGACGAGCGTTCCATTGCGCCCTGCAGGCAGGAGTTCCACAAATGCAGTGGCAGTTGTGGTATACTAGTAGTGCGGCATCACAACTATGAATGATTTTCAAAATGATAGATAATAAGAAACTGGGCAAAATTAATTACCATTGTAACGACGGACTGTAAGTAGGAGCGCTCATCGAGTTCTGGAATGTTGAGAATTATTCTGAACATGAAAGAAAATTATGCTACAAGTTTCTATCGAAGCATAACTCTTGCTGCTCAAATATTGACGTAGAATATTATGTTAACTATCTAGATGTTGACCCGGTAAAAGAAACAGTGTCATCACTGTAGACAATTGTTGCTTAATCACAAATTGGTAATTTGAATCGCTCGATCAAACAGTGATATGAAAAAATTGATGGTAATGATGTGCATCGCTTGAAGAATCAATGACACTAATTTGTATTGCTTGTAGAATCAGCAGTAACGATTTGTATCGCTTGAAGAACTAAAGCACTCTGAGAGTGCATACCTCCGCCAAGCAAGGCAACGGTAACGAAATATTCAAATCGGCTTTGAAACCCTGATTTTCTTTATATCAACACCAAAATCTGATCACCTGTGCCTTTTGATAGCGTTAACATGTCCGTAATTTTAGATTAGATTAGATTAGATAGGCGGCAGTAGACGAACCAACAGGCCCATTCTCAAAGAGACACCGAAACTTGCCCCCGGCCCTCTATGAGCTATTACCATTATGTTAGCAGGATATAAAACGCTGGGGAAAAGAGAAGAAAAAAAGAGGTGGGAGAAGAATATCAGCAAAAGAGACGATCACCGTCGGATCACGAATGCACGCAGTCACGTTCAATAGCCGCCGATATGCGGAGTTAAAGATGTTAGACAGTGTAGTTGGAGCGGAAGAGAGAAGAAGACGATTGAGGAAGACTCAGAGGCTTTGGACGTTAAGAGTGTGCGCCTCCTGGAGGAGGAATCCTTAGCTGTGGGGGATGTCTCTCCCAATGTATGTCAAGACGATTTTTAAACGCCTTGACTGATTCCGCACTAACAACGTCGGAAGGGAATCTATTCCAAATACTGACTATGAAATACGGAAAGAACTGCTGACTTAAGGTCGTTCTTCGATCTTTATTCTCGAGTTTTTGACCGTTGTTTCGCAAGGGATCATTGAGGTCTCTTTCAAAGAGTCCCGTTATAGGTACGTCGTTGAACCCATTCCAATACTTGAATGTTTCTATTAGTTGCCCCCTGAGTCGTCGCCCCCTGAGACCCCTGAGTCGACATTCATACGGCTTGTTTCGCAGCTGAGGTATCAATTCCGTTGCTATGCGTTGGACTCTTTCCGTGTTATCGATATCTTTGCACAGATGTAGCGACCAGAACTGAACAGCAATTTCTAAGTGTGGCCGCACTAATGCCATGTACAAGGGAACAATGATGTCCTTGGACTTGTATTGAAAATTTTTTTGTTGGAGAGCCGTTCATAGCTTTTTGTGTTACGCTGCTAACGAACATTTTAACAAACATAAGTCAGACACACGAATGGACAAACCGATCATCACCAAAATTTAATCAATTATGTCTTTTAACGTAACAAACAATTTCTGAAAATTTCATAAAGATCCGTCTGTAATTTTTGAGTTATTGCGCTAACAAACATAAAATCAAACCCAGCGACAAACAAACGAACGAACAGATCATCACAAAAATTTGATCATTTACTCTCTAAAATAAACCCAACAAGTCATGTAAATTTTATTAAAATCTTTCCATTACTTTTTAAGTTAGGGCACTAAAACGAAAAATAGGCAGACCGACAAACAAACAAACAGATGGACAGATCTTCACCAAAAGTTAATAATCTGTTCCTACTAGCATACCTAACAATCCCTGTAAATTTCGTCAAAATGAGTCACTAACTTTTTGAGTTATCTTGATGATAGACAGACAGAATTACAGACAGACAGACAAAGCCGACGAAAACATGACCTCCTTCGCGGAGGTAATTTATGGCAAAGATTTGCAGCTCTTGAATAACCGATGATTATGATTTGTAATGATTGAAAGATTGATGATAATGATTTGTATCTCCGGAAGGCTGAATGGTATGAATTTGTATGGCCTGAAGAATCACTGGCAATGATATACATCACTCGACGAATCAATGGTAACGCTTCATATCACTCGAAAAATCCATGGTTACGATTTCTATCACTTGATGAATTAATGGTATTTATTTGTATTACTCGAAGAAACGAAGCGAGTTGTTAACATCATTTCAGTTTGTTGACTATAAAAGGTCACGTTATTCAATCACAAGTCGCTGCATGCAGCAGTTGATTTCAGAATGATAATATTTCGCGCCTTTGTCACCTTCGCCGTAGAAATCGAGTTTCGCGCCGAACACTAGTACAATAGATACGACAGCAGCTCCGCTACTACCAACCCACCACCACGAGTGTCACGAGAACACTGAACTCTGTGGCGTGGCGCTGCAGTGTTGCAGGTGCGCGTCTGCGCCAGTGGCGAAGTGTCAACAAAGTTTGCACCTCCCGCGCAGGTGGTGAAAAAGGGCGACGCTGATGACTGCGTGTCTCATAAGTACGAACGAACGCGGAAGGATAACCAGAAAATGATACGATTTTCTTTCACGTTTTTTATCAGAATTCTTGCGATCCCCGTCCTGACATTTTTTTTTTAATTTGTGACCAGAAGATCCTCAGCTGTTTTAGGTCCAAAAAAACTCAAACAACACCCAACCAGAACCCAAAAAGAAATCTATCAGACTTTCCCCCCTAATCCTCAAAAAAAAAAAAAACCTGGCACACCGCAACAGGCATTTCCCATAGGGGCACAGGAATGTATACTGGTTTTGGAACAAGATTTCTCTTAGTGCAGAATTAACATTAAATGTATATAATTCCCTGAGAAAAATCCTGCTCCAAATCCAGCTCGCCTTCCCGTGCACCTAGGGCCAATGCCTGTCTTGGTGTGCTTGCACGAAAATTGCATTTTTCGTGCTGTAAGAGCTCGTCAAAGCAGGGCATGCGGAACGACATTGTGTGCTACTTAATTTGGAACAACACTTTTTCAATCTATGAAACGTCACGAAAGTTTCCCCGTGGGACTTTGCAGCCATAGCACTGGCGAAATACAACAAACATCACTCGATTACTTTTAAATTGGACTGGAAAACTGGAAAAATGTTCGCCAGATTTGCAATCACAAAGTGGAAGACATGAATGTACGGCTGGAAAAATGCTCTTGAAGCAAAGTTCTGGCTGACCAATTGTTTATTTAGCCGTTTCTCTCATGAATTTATTTGCCTCTCTCGTAAGAATAAAACTATATGAAGTGCAGCTTGTACGTAACGATATGAGAGAAAGAGTTGACTGATGTGGGGACATGACATGGGTTCGAGTACCAACAGGAGCTTACTTCTGGTAACTGTAATTTGAAGAGTTGTACGGAAACCTGGGACAGCTCCAAAAGGAGCCAAGCTTGGACTGACGAATCCAGCGATTAGTTTACTTTATATTAAAAGCATTTAGTCAGTTCTCCACTCATTGATGGAAAAGCTAGTCATAGAATGAACGCAATCATACAGCAAAACTAACCCTTAAGTGCGATGTGGATGCAGACTGTCTGCAAGTATCTCACTTCAAATTATGCATGGAAAACAAAAAGGTAAAAGACTTGAATGACGCAGTTGTTAGAGATAATTATAGAAGATGCTGAGCTTAATTTACTCATTTATTTTGGAGCGAAAAAAAAAACTACCGTAAAAATGACAATGTAAAACTCAAATTAAAAAATGGAGCACAAGCCTCAGCACGACTTTTTTCCACTTTGGAAAAATTCGTCCATAAACCAAAAGAAGTGTGCACTAAAAAGGAAAGAAAAAACAACGATACACATACAGTTCTCAGTAAACTGTCAAGTCTTTTATTTCCCAATGACAGCTATTGTCGCAAGTTAAGACGCTCATAGCGTGCTGTAGATATGAATACATTCACTTGAGGAAGGGCCCGATTAAATACCGAACATGTGTATTATTTAAAGTACGTATTTTTTAAAATTACCTAACCCTTCTCTGAGTACATAAATGGTTTGCTAATTTCACAAGAAGAGCAGCCGTTGCTGCATTATACTTTCATGCCTGTATGTCAATGGCGGCACTAAGGCCGGGGGTGGGGGGGCGTGAGCTCACCCAAATAATGACCCTGGACCCTTCCCCAATAATATCACCATTTAACCATCATACATGTTGACATATATTATGAGGCTCCATCGCATTGTGCTCCAGCCGCCCCCCATCCGGCGTGGCGAGTGCTGTCAATGTTAGTGCTTTCGATCTTTATCCGCTGCATGTATATAAACATAAAATTCAACGATGAATTACACAATGTTAAATTGACTTTGATACAGCATACTGCAATCACCTTAATTTCTGCCAGTGATAATAGCACGTTAATTAACTTATTTTAACCTATAATTAGATAAAAAATTAAATACGACGATGAAGTTAAGAAGAGCACAACCCTTGTGCAGCAGACACACCAGTCTCTGCGATTGACTAGGTTACCGCTCTAGTCAAATCAGCCGTCCAACTTTTTGAGCGTCTGAGAATAGTTATGTCAGGAGGAAATATTATCATAACTAAGCATTGAGCATAAAATTTGAGTAATAATTCAAAAAAATTGCAGTTTACCTTCAAGTCGTAATAGTATTGAGAGTAAAATGTCCTCCCCAGCAGGAAATTTTTAGGACAATATTCGATGTCTGTAAAAGGGAGTGTCAGATAATATCTATCAGCTTTTCACATAAAGATTTTTCCTTGGCACCACTGTAAAATAATGTAGTTTTATAGTTTCCTTTATACTTTAGTAAGCACTTTCCGCTTTAATATAAATAAAAGACAATTGGAAGGTTATATCCTATCCTCATAAAGCATTCAGAAAATTTACTGAAAAACGTTCTCCCAAAACCAGCACACTTTCTCAGCACAGACGTTTTCCTCCACTGCACGGATACACGTACTGGTTTTGGGACATCAATTTTCTCTGTGCAGGTTATTCCACAGCCAGCACTGGTTGCCATGTACCGAAAGGCATTCAAATTCCAGTTTCTGTGCTGCTCGAGCACTGATAGGCAGGTACTACCGTTGGTGTACGGGAAGACGCGCTAAAGAGGACACTGCAAAACACAGTCTACTGAAAAGGTTAGTGACTTGATGGACTGTTTTTTCATTAAGTTAAATAAGAGGGATACTCTAAGACTTAGTCATTTGTATCACTGGTAGAGAAAACTAAGTATTTTCAGTTAAGACATCGTATGTTATTGAAGGATTCCCGTTCGAAGGTAAGTTTCAATCAATCTCCTGTAATACAATACTATATAAGTATAAATATATATAAGGACTTTGATAAAAATGTACTGGGTTAAACCTTTTTTTGAGTCTCTACCCAATAATTTTATGAAATAACTAGAGCACTCTGGGAGCGCATACCTCCGTCAAGCCAGGCAACGGTAGCAAAAAATTCAAATTGGCTCTGAAACCAAATTTTCTTTGCATAAACTCCAAAATCTAATCATTCGTGCCTTTTGATAGTAATGACAGCTTGTGTAATTTTATTGAAGATCCGTTCACAACTTTTTGAGTTATACTGCTAACAAACGTTATGACGAACATGAGTCAAACATACAAACGAATAAACCGATCTGCACCAAAATTTAATCATTTATGTCATTTAACATTGCTAACAACCCCTATAAATTTCATTAAGGTCCATTTATAATTTTTTGAATTATTGTGCTAACAAGCATGAATTAAAAACAGTGACAAACGAACGAACGGATCATCACCAAAATTTGGTCATTTACTTTTTGTTATATACCTAACAACTTAGGTTAATTTCATAAAATCCATCTCTAACTTTTTGAGTTAGGGCATTGAGAAAAATGAGGCAGACAAACAAACAAGCAGATGGACATATCTTCACTAAAAGTTAATCATCTGTTCCTCCCAACATACTTGGCAATTCTTGTAAATTTTGTTCAAATCGGTTCCTAACTTTTTGAGTTATTTTGGTGACAGACAGACAAACACGACGAAAACATAACCTCCTTGGCGGAGGTAAATATTTCACTGCATCAGTCATAGTAGTCCCTCACAGAGTACAGAAATATTTCAATCCTTCAGACAATATTAACCAAATGTGAGGAATGATTCTGCTTGTTTCAATTTAGTTCCATTGTCAAAAACGCAATTGTCCTGCCGATAAGTACATAGTTGACTTACGCATGCTGGCACAAGCTCCGAAAGGTCCTGTTCAGCAATAGTCTTTTGCTAAACGTTTATGCTTCAAAGCACACGAGTATTTACCAAAATGTTAGCCATGAAATAAGTCTGGTGCTCCCGTGTCACTGGTAGAGTTTCGAGTCACCGGTGTCTGTATAAATCCTTAGTAAATTAGTAGTACTCATAACGCTATGAACTTTCTACTGTTTAAATAGACGCACGCACCACCGCAAATAAGACTGTGAAGTATGAACGTAAGGCAAAAGACGAACGTGTGAACAGTCAGTATGTCCCATCTATACTCTTGCGCTGGACGGGATGTAGCAAATTCCCTGAGAGCATTAAAACGCTAAGCTTCGATTCACTCTGACTCACAAACCTAGATAAATTGAAATTTTAAATAACGTTCACTACTGTAAATAGATTTACCGGTTAAAATTAACCCGTGTCCGCATAATTTGCCAAGTAAACATTGCCGCATAGCTATTAATATTGGACATTTCACCATCCGAACATCATACCGGTGATTGCGAGAATTCCGTACGAAAGTTGGTGAAAACCAGAGTCTGGCACGATGGCCATCGTCGATTATGCGATGGCGATGGTGTGAACACGATCGCCATCGGAAATAACTACAACGTTACGATGAAACATTGCAAAAAATCCATCGGCGGTAGCGATGGTCCGATGGAAATTGTACCAAACAATCGGCGATGGCCATCTTCTCTATCGGCGATGGTGTTGTGAGGAAGAAATAGTCCGATGAAATGGCTGAACATCCCATCGGCGATGGCATACGATGGGCATCGTCATCGGTTGTACTTCTGATGCCAATGAAGTAGTTAATGAAATATGGCTAAAACTATAAAAAAAACAGCCTTACGAGCTTGAAACATTTTCTTTTAGTAACATTAAAACAGAGAGTGGTTACAAAGTTTATTGGGTGAATTTTCCGAAGAGGTCAGTAATGACATTTAGTATTTTTGTTGGCAAATTTAAGTAGAATTAACGCATTCTAAGACTTTTCACGAATAGCTTTTTCATCGCAAACGCTTACTTTTAGAGGTATTTGACTTTAAAGTTGCCATTGTTTCTTGTGAAAGAATTTTAGATGCGCCATTACGGCCGTGCCGAGACATCAAGAACGAGGCCTCGTAATAGTTTTTCGGCAGCAACGTTGCTCATGCTCATTAAGGTTGCGCAAGCAAAGGCTGGTTCCGCTAATATCCTGCGAGAAATATATACAAAAATCAGTGTGAAGCGATATCGTGCTAGACGTAATGGCGAATCTTATTTTCTCTCATACAAAAACATTGAGAACTATAAAGTCAAATATCTCGAAAAGTAAGCGAAAACGTTATTCATGAAAAACGTCTTAGAATGTTCCAATACATTCCCCAGATCTCACAATGTAAATTACTATTAATGTTTTGAAAGGTCATTAGATTTGGAGCATAATAGCTACTAAGCAAATAACAATTAAACTTTGTAAAGCAGGCTTTAATTCACCCTAATAAACTGGGCTTTACATTTCGCACCTTATATCAAGTACGAATAGTATTACTGGTGTAAAAACCGCACACAGGCCGAAGTTATATGAGATGCTGCGTTTATTCAATGCCTGTGGTTTGAGATCATTGTATTTTTGAAATATGTTAATGTGATGGTCCATCGCCGATTGTGACGCCCTACGATGGCCATCGCCGATGGTTATTTCATCGTAGGACAACGCCGATGAAATTTGTCTATTTGTCGTTCCGATGGCGATGGATCGATGGTATTGCATTCTCCATCGTAAGTACGATGGCGATCGATGGCCATCGTACCATCGATTTTGATATCGTAACGTCGTACTACAATCTGAGATGCCGAGCTCTGGTGTAAACTACTATACTCCTGAGGTTGTCCAGGTTATTGTATGACCGACCAGCAGTTGTTTAGAATATGGATGTCATTCGTACGAACTTGTAATGATTTTGGAAAAAATCCATTTAGCTACTGATAATGATTTGCTAGGTGAATATCGATTGTACCATCATATATTCCGAGTTTCACCTAGTCTTTTAAGAGACAATGGTTCTACTGATTAGTTCTTTCATAATCTCGTTAGTTCCGGCATAGATGGGTTGCACCCTCATGTCCGCGTAGGTTCTGCTGATTTGGTACTCTAGCATGAATCCGGAACCTCCATGCAGCTGGAGACAGTCGTAGGCCACCTTATTCGCCAGATCTGACACCCTGAGATCAGAGATGAAACGGTAATAACCGATGAGAAACTGTGTTCAGACACACAAATACTGGCTAGCCAGCGATCGACAAATAGCAACTTCATTCTTGCATCTGAAGAGATTTATTAGAAAGCTATGCGCTATTTAAAGTGAAATAACGAAAATATTAGCTATACAAATCTTAATTTCTTGCGTAAAATTTTAGGCATCCAACGTAGAAGAAATTCAAAACATTGTGCTATTTCCCGAATTAAATCTGAAGCTGAAACCTGAATTGTTATTTTTTTTAACTCTTACCAATATTTATTCATGGCAGCCGTGTACACATCAAGCCGTCCTTGCAGATGGAGCGAGATGCACTGCAGCCACTTCCGCGCCCGTTGTGTCTAAACCCAGAACTCGAGGCGGTAGAACACGACCTACCAGACGTCAAACCTGTTTGAGAACGGCTAAGCCTTCCTTTCTTTGATGAAATTTCTGGTGTCTTCGAATGTGACCTCGCAGGCGGCAGTGCAGCCAAGGCCTACGAGCAAACGCTCCTGTTTGAAAAAACGTAGCGAAAACACTTGAGTGCATTTGACTCTAACCTCCTAATGTGCATCGGCGCCAACTGACAAACGCGCATTTTTTTTATACAGACAGAAAAACTTTGATTCACTACCTCGAACCACCGAAGTGTATGGCTGCCGACAAAGAGATGCTCCGGTTTGCTGTAGAGCAAGCTTTGAGCAGCATAGCTGAGGAAAGCATACCGATTACCAGGCCTCATAGTGATAAATAAGAGCTGACAAGCAGAGGCTACTCTTAAAAACAGCCTTGAGAAACATCACTAAAAACGGGCTAAAAATAAGGTTCATATGTTCAATACTATGGCGCATATAGATACTGGCCAACAAATGGTCTTCTTTACATAGAAAGTGAGCTTAGGGGCTTAGCTTGAGTTGACTGCATCGCGAGAATCGATGGCACCTAGTCACATAGTTAAACTTAGAAAACTGCATGGCCACCGTCTGGTAAGAGTAATCGCTTTCACTTTAGTAGTGGTAATAAATGAAATCACATGCATACATAAATCCAGGGTTTGCTAAATTTTGATGCGACGTCCGGAGGACTGCCAAGGTTAACGAAAATTAAATTATGTTATGGTCGGCTGTCAGGGGTTCCTTCCTAGTTTATGTCCATGGCACCCTAGCCGTGCAAATTCAAACAAAGTACAAATTTACGGACTGCAAAAGTCTGGATTTACAACTGCATAGTTTACATATACAGCTACACAAAGGAGGTACAACCGCACGTTAGAATAAACCTTGCATAAATCATAAGATGAATAAATAGTACGTACTTGCTGCAGCTCCTGCATGAGCTGGTAGAAACCTTGGTTTTCCTTCATGCCCAGCACGGAGTCAGGAGGCAGCCGCACGTCTTCGAAGAACAGCTCCGATGTGTCCTGCAGAGGAAAGTCTCGCTGAGCAACATATGCTTAAAGACCGGCAAGTAATAGCTTCGAGACCCAGCCATCATTGATGACCAGCAA
>LQNS02000081.1:947866-1005235 GCA_001587735.2 Parhyale hawaiensis
TTTTGACCTTGTTTTAAGGTCTCCGACTCCTAGACACCGGTTGGTTGACCCCAGACAGGCTGAAGTGGGTGAGAGCCACCCGCCCACAGGGGGCAAGAGGCTAGTGGAAGTTGAACTTCCAGTTGGCTCTAAACAAATGACAGATGAAATTAGATACCTCAATAAACCAGTGGAATTATTATTACAACTGCGATTAAAAATGCGGGTCTAAAATTGGGTGATATTATTTCAAACGACATGAAAACAATTGTAGTACCGTCTATATTCTATATATATTTTTNAATGACAGATGAAATTAGATACCTCAATAAACCAGTGGAATTATTATTACAACTGCGATTAAAAATGCGGGTCTAAAATTGGGTGATATTATTTCAAACGACATGAAAACAATTGTAGTACCGTCTATATTCTATATATATTTTTACCATGACATATTCTTATATCGCCTGATTTTTCTAGTATTGACGGTTAATTATCTCTTGCAATCATAGACAAGCTCATACCACGAAGATATATCGTAACTATCAGAAGTTTAGGACATATATATTACATTATTCTCTTTGATAACGTGGCGTTACTCTAAAAGAAGCTCTGGCCATTCCAGGAGCTGTCTCACGATTTTAGTTTCTAGAAAGGCCAGGAATAAATACTGTTTAGAGTATTACGTACTGAAGCTGACTCCACTCACAGGAGATAGGTTACTAGGGAAAAATTATATTATTATTATTATTATAACACTTCGTTTAACCTCCGTAGGGAAAAATTATACGGAAACTTCTACAATAAAAACAAAAACTGCGAAGTATTGAAGTTTACAAGACTGCTGGAAAATTGGAAGGAAATATTACAAGAAAACACCATCTCCCTTGAAAAAAATTGGAAGGCTTCAAGACGAATCATTACCGTCCTGATACATTTGTGTAGAATGGCAGAGAAATTTCACTCCAATACTAGAAAACCCCGAGCGAACATTAACAAAAATGTCAGTAAAAATTCAGCGGTGGTTCGGAGTGACCACACAAAATGTCCACTGTAGAATATTACATGAATTACTACAGCAATAATTGCACATGAAAAGAATATCAATAAGAAATATGAACAAAGCGAAGGAAATGGAGGCATATTTACACAGATATAAGATATATACACACACGCACAATGGATACAAATAAATAATGACATTCACTATGAAAGAGCCTACAAGACACTAGGCACTCGATGATAGCAGCGAGGAACGTAGTCCCACTTTCCTCACCTCACACATAGTCCCTACCAAAGCAGCGAACGTGTTCGACTCGCCTAGTCTGATCCAAACGTATTCAATTGAGCCTTAACGTGAAAAGCACCAGTAATGAGGGCAGGATATGTCACAATCAAATTAGCGAGTCCAGCGTTCATGACTGAAGTTCCGGAAAAGTTAAGACTCAGTGGACTTGGGACAGTCCAACACGCTATCTCGCCCTAAACATTTTATTTCCCTATGACCCATCGGTGGGACACCGGCGGCATTTTGTTCTATTTTGGCTGGACGACCCGTCACTGAATCCTTTGACAAGTCTATAAGTACATAATGGAAACTAATAATACGAAATATGGAAAATAGCCCACCAGTGAGTCACTCAAAAGTTTACAAATAATAATACCAGCACTGGATAACAGGAAATACAACCGACAAGCGAGTCATTTAACAATTTTGTAATGATATGAATAGTCAGTGTATAGCAGTGACCAAAAACGTGCTAAGGAGTTATGAGCTCGACAGAGTTTGCTATTTTGACTTGCTTAGAAAGCGAACTCCCTCATATCGAGACACGAGGAGACAACCTAAGATCTTTGCATCAATCGTCCAGTCCAGGTACTATCATTAATATTATCACATAAATTTTTCTAGGTTTTTCAATTTTATCGCTGTTCTATAGTGCTCCCTTCGACTACGACGGGAAAACCCTAAATTTAATAATATCATTACAGTTGTAATTCTATTTTTATCGCTGTTCTATGGTGCTCCCTTCGACCACGACGGGAAAACCCTCAATTTAATAATATCGTTACAGTTATACTTTTAACTGGCGTTTTCCCGCCGCACTAGTCTTCAAAGACAGCATAAGAACGATCCGCTCTCTTTCACCGGAAGTTGTAGCAGAATTCGACACTTGACAACTAACTAACTTCACGTATTAAGTGCCGCACTCTGCTGCAACACGCGGCCGGTAGTATGTATAGCTTAGAACTGAATGAAATTCACGTAGGCAGTTTGGTTTATTAGCTTAGAAGTGGCACATGTGCAACTGGCGGCACATAAACAAGGTGTAGGCGAGCATTCCAAGTATTAAACAAACAGATAATACTGAAAGCAAGCAGTTTTTGCTTGTCAATGCACGGTTCCGACGAAACAAAAGCGAACCTATTGCAGCTTTTTCCAAACAAATAAGATATACAATACACGAGTCAGGAAACACATTTGGGAAGTCCAGAGTGGCAGTTAGTTTAACTCCCAAATCAGAGCTAAGACGACAACCTACCTAACACTAGAAGCCTATAAACTAACCTCACAGCAATAACTGCGTTCTGACGCAGCGAATATCACTCAAGAAAGACCGATGGATCAAAACTTCAAAAGTGCAGGCTCGTGAGAAATGGTCACACGAGGGTACGTTTTCGTAAGCCAGGACGACAGAGTCGGAGTTGGTGAAAATTGAGCTACAGCATTTTGTGAAAGAAAAAGCCGGAGTTACAGTCGGTCACTTTTGTGGCACAAGGAGACGGAAATTGGCTAAGTCCAGGAGTCGGAGTCGCACTTGAGCCACCAGACTCCCAATCTCGACACGAAGGTGAGAGTACGTAGCCCTCTCAGTGACAGAGTGGCCAGAGGGTCCGTAGCGAGTGCAGCCGCCGGCTCCAGCCTCACCTCTACCAATACGGATCTCCAGTGGAATATCCCTGTACCGAGAGAAGTACGAAGGATAGTCGAGATGGTTCCCGGTACCGTCCAATCATACATTCTTCAGTCTAGATGGTCAAAAGTTTACATTTAGGGCAAAACGACCAAAGCGTGAGTGCATTTACTGTACGAGATACGAAAGGCTTATCATTATATAATAATATCCCTATATACATAGGTATAGCGTTGGAAGCATACTACGATGCCTAAAATGAGACCCATACAAAATTGCATCATACGCGTGGGCCATAAGTATGTTCGGTATTACACACTGCAACCGACACGCACATGACTAAAATGAGATCCTCTACTTCACCACGTTAACTCCTCACAGCAAGACTTAATATTATTACCATATTAATATTATGTATTACCATATGCGATAAACCATGCAGTGAAGGGTTAAAGACCGAGACGTCAGCATTTCAACACAGCAGGAAGTCTCCTCCATACAAATATAACACTTTAGATACTTCCGCTATTGCCGTTACGAAGAGAAACAGCGGGCCGTGGTGAATAGCTTTGTTGTATGGCAATGTTTGTTACTAGAAATGTGACTGCAATTGGAGGGCTGTGTTGTTGTTCTTTTTCTTAAGTGGTCTGGTCTGTCTGCCTGTGCAGACTCGCCTCTCTGAAGAAGGCGGTGGCAGACACCGGACAACCCCACAGATGAGAGACCCCGGCAGTGGTGTACATGTAACTTGGCCCGGGGTTGCTCGGTAGCTACCTATGTCTTCGGAGAGAGTGAGGAGAATGGCTGGGGCACAGCAACCGCGGGCCTGTCACTGCCCTTGGGGATACACGTGTGTCGAGTGAGCCACCAGGTTGCCCGGGCGACCAAAGCCAACCACGAGAGCGCTGCCCGTCTTAGCCTTGAAGGCCACAGCAAGCAGGGCGACGGCTGTGTTGATACAAAGTAAGCACCTAATTTCTACCTCGGAAGCTACAATTTTATTTAATGCGGCTGTTGTTCTTGTAAATATCCCTCCAATGCAACAAAATTCTAGACATATAGCTAGGTATTGTAGGTACGAGCGTGCCTAACTTTGACTATTAGTGATATGAAAAACATGAAAGCACCAACGTTGAATAAGCACCTTGTAACGAACAGGCAGTGCGCATCGCTGGCCTCGACAAAGAGGCAGAAGGTGGGCTGTTGAATACATTAAATTGTCAATCAAACACATTAAATTGCTTAATATAAACGTAGAGAGAACTATGAGTGAAAATGAAAGTTGGGCGAACGGTGACTTTCCGTAGAAGTTGAAATCAAATTGACCGAACACTCCAACTGGGATGTCCACGTGCACTGGTTCGTGATAGAGATAGGGGCCCAGTAACCTCTGGTGGAGCGAATGGCTGCAACGGACCACAGATTGTCAGAAGTATGACGTTTGGGGCGGAAGGCTTATGAGAAAATTACAACTGCCTGACCGCCCCTGTTTCTTGTTAAGTCAGTGCCCCAACAATGGAGTGAGAATGCCAGAAATGCTGGCGCTGCAAGCTGAGTATCGCAAGATTCGACAGTCTTGTGGGGAGGCGGATGCGCGAACTGTAACATGCAAACTCAGTATTCTAGCACCCCACTACTAGGCTATGGGTATATCACACAGGAGGATTAGAAAAAGAGCAGAATTTAAATGCATAACAGATGTGAGGTCAGGGTTTCCATGGGCAGTGCTGGATTTAATACATGGATAAACCAAAGATAAGAAAGAACAGAAATCAGTGCGAGAGGCCAGGAGTGGAGCTTCAAAATGAGAGGCACCGCGTCGAGAGGTTTTGAACCTTAGCGAGGGTACAACGGGTGAAATATGCGATAGGCAGCCCGTGACACATCCATGCGAGGTTGCAGAGTCAAAGGTTCTTGAATGTATGGAGTTAGATTACTGCTAATCCTAGGAATTGGAGTAGGTCATTTGCTGGTCTCAGGAGTCGGACACCCACTGGTATGGGCAAAGTCAACTTGATCGCACCCACTACCAGGAAACCCACACGCGCTGGTGTGTGTGGCAGATGTAGGCCAACTGGCCCCAGAAGAGTGTATGGCTGCTGCAGTCTGTCACACATCAAGAGCTACGGCGTCATCGACGGAAGGCTCTTACGCAACGACCTGTGCCCCCCAACTAGCCCATTTATGGCTAGGGTCAGTAGCCCCATAACAGCTTTGCAGACTTCAAATGCTGACTAAGCACCTCAAGCGACGCAAGAGCTAGCCTACCTGGGTGGTATATGATCTTGCAACCTTCAGTGTCACGAAATCAGTACTCTAGCCTTCCGCTATTTTCGGGAAGAGCAAGGCATCCGTTCGTTCCAGCAATCACCATCGGACATACGCAAGCTCCAGCAGTGGGAGCATCAACCTTCTGACTCGGCAACCGAAGGTACCTCTGTGAGCGAGCGAAGCAAGTGGTGGGCGACCAAATTCTGACCGTCCCAATCATAACCCAAGTTTAGCAAGCCCAGCACGCGCTGTTTGATACATGCGCAAACGATACTCCAGGACATGAACCTTTTCGTACCTGAATGAAACATTACTTTCCATAGGAATAGGTAGTACTATATTATTCTGTAGCTAACGTGCACAAACGTGTAGAGTAGGCACGGAAGGAATATACAAGAGCTACTATATAGAGGAAAGAGATGCGGTTCAGTGCGGCAAGGGCGGGTGAGGGAGGCGGGTCTGCAGGACACGAATTTGTTTGTAGAGCTTCAAGGCAGGGCCGAGCTTCAGACCCAGGCCGCTGAGCACATCGGAGCGTGACAGCAGCAGTACGGCATTACCGTCGATTGCCTGTGCGAGCAAGGAAGGAGTATTAATCAAAAGTTAAAACGAAATTTGCAATATTCTAGGATAGTGTCCACGCAAAAGGAAGCTGAAAGTCAAGATAGAAAGTGATGAATGTTGGGGCATTGTTCTGGCAAAAGAAAGCTAAAAGTCAAAAGCCATGATGGAAATTAATATATGATGATGCGGTCGTTTCCAAGGAAAGTAGGTAATAAGGTAAACCGGAAGATCGTCAGATACGTCATAAGCCAAATAAAATAAAGCATGAAAAGTAACATATGTTATGCTGCAATAGGTAGCGACCCGGCAAAGTAAAGCTACGAGTCAAATGTCAAAACAAAAAGTAACGTACGTAAACTTCAACACTTTGACCGCAGCTATAAATAATAAGGAATAGCATTCCTGCCACAACAAACGTCATATGTGGCGCACACTGGGGACACAGTGTTAAGACGCATGTGAGTGTTGTTTCCACGCTAATCAGAAGTCAGTCGTGAAGATGAAAAGTACAACCTACGCGCTGTCAGTATTGTGTGCGAATGATATAACCATTGTGGTCGAGTAGTACAGGAGAAGTCACTAGTTAACACAGAAAACGAAAAGTAATGAACGCTAACTTTAATCGTGCATGTGAGGAAGTGGTAAGAGTAGGATTTCCACGTCACTAAAGTAATGTAGTCACACATACCATAACAGCTTGATACTCAAGTTTAACAATGAAGAACAAGAGGTATTTACTTTCAATATTGCGTACAATCTGGAAAATTTGTGTTCCACTGCGAATGTCGCTAGTTTGCGTAAAACTACCTTTCGTATGTGGGGCAAAATAATATCGTCATGGGTCGATAGTAGAGTAATTTCAGTATGAGTTTCATTATTATATTTTCCGTTTTACCACCGCACATAAAATAGTCGTTTGCTATATCACATAAGTATATATATACATAATATTCATAGAGCATACATGACAACTTGCCATTAATTTAATTTCAAAACGGTACTATGATATCAATTTGAGAGCATAAAATTCCATTATGAGCATATAGCACATCAATAATATAAGTGTAGATAAGATCAACATGAGTAACTACATTGTTTAATATGAGTATGGTATTAATAGTGCGCATTCAAGTATGCCAAGATAACACGGTTGCGTTCATACTGTCACCATCCTAGCGGTGTTTATACACAACTTAGCAATACCCGTGGAGTACCGGTATATACCGAAGGCGAGTAAACGTTAAATACTTAAAAAAATAAATAAAAAATTAAAGCTGAAGGAAATTCGGCCTTTCTTCCTCTGGTAGTTGGGCCCCGAGCAGACTGCAGCACCCTACACAACAAATGCCAGCCAATGACGGCATGGAACTTTTGAAACTGCACCATGTTTAAATACTGGGTGGCAGCAGTAGTAATCTACGCAGAAGGTCGTACGAAGCCTTACTCTGTTGCCAAGCCTTAGTAGCTACTTGTAAAAGCGAAACTATCGTTGGAATCTAAAACCAACCCTGGCCTTTTAAATTCTGCCTGTGCTTCTAATACGTTCTCTTTGCAATAGCGCATTTTCTGCTCAAATTTCATCTCTTGAAAAAAATTGTTAATGAACTAATTTCTTACCTGGTCTTTTAAACACTGCGCCTCCTCTTCAAATCCTTTCTCCTCGAAATGAGCAACAACTTCTTCCACAGTCCAATGCGTGGCGTTAGGAATGGAAGGATCGAAACCAGCGGAGCCTCCCCAGGATCCGCTGGATCCCCGACTCTCATCGTCCCCGGGCACTGGGGAGTCCCGGGGAGTGAGGGGCAGGCCTCCTCCCGACTGATATTGAGCCGAGTCATAACCTGTAGTATACATTATTGTTTGTTAGAGGGATATACAATGGAAATGAGTCATAAAACCTGCAATAGAAGTATTTGACAGTGGGATGCACAACTCAAACGAGTCATAATTTGTGACCTGTACCATGACGTGTTTATCAACAAATATGAATTACCGTTTAGGCATGAAAACCTTCATAAGTGACCATGACTTTAAATAACGTAAGGTACTTATATTCATAGAAAAAAGTTCGATACAATGCAAACTCAGTAATAAAGAGACATTAATTAAAATACTTACACGCATTTATTTTAATAACAAAGCAGACACTAGAATAGGCATTTCACTTTACATCAGATATTAGTACTGAATAGTCTTCCGATGAAAATTTGTTTGTTTAACCGTTTAGAATTGGAAATACGAGTCTGACTAATTTCCAGAATGTACCGAAAGAATGATAACGTTGGTACTACCTTTGAAGTAAATATGTTTATTCTCGATGAGCAAAACTTTCACTAAAATCACCATTAAAATTATAAAAAATATAGCGCCGTACTTCGCATTACCAAATCCTGTCGTAGCTGGAAGTCATTTCTATTGATTAATTATCCTCCAAATGCTATTAATTAGCTATTGCTCATCCTCTTAAGGCGGTATGCCTAGCGCAATTTAGCTACATACCTAACGCCCTACTGCTTACAATAACTGGAGTTATTCAGTATTCTGTTGATGGGTTAGGAAATGAAAGCACCTACATGAAAATAGAAGCAGCGAAGTGCCTTACCATTCTGTAGGGAGCCCGGCTGAGTGTTACAGTAGCAACACACCCAGCTGCCGGAGGGCTGGGTGTGGAGGGGAGGCTGGTGGCAGGTAAGGTGGAACGCTCTGTCGCACTCGTCGCAGAATATTAGCGTGCCCTGACATAAAAACACGGGAATTTGAAGGCGAACCAAAACGCAAATGAGATATTAAGTTATTTAAGAAAACTCTAGGAATGTTATGGAGCAACATGAGAGAAATGTGGGAGTTTTTTAAGGCGCTCTCAGTGACGGGCTTGTAATTCTAAAAGTGAGGGCACTGCACAGTGCACAGGCCCTTAGTAGGATATTTGCATATCTTCCATAAACTATAGGCTCGCTACTGACATTATTATACTTTCGAGTCAGAAGACGTACAAATATCCCGGTACCTATGGATCAGTGCAGCGCCCTCACTCTAGCACCAAAAGCTGGTATTGGGAGCTCTGCAAAGGAAAAATTAGGTGCGCTGAAGGAAATCACGGGAATATTCAAGAGAGCAGAAAGGAAAAACTGAGGTAAACTCAAAATGAAAAGCTGAAAGGAGCGAAAATACGAGAATTATGAGGGAACTCGAGGGAATATCCACTGGCAGCTTCTGCTTAGGTACAGCATACCTGCAGCAACCCCTATTACCACTACGCATCATCGGCATTACTCAATGCAGCAAGACCTTCTCTTTCTATTATCTATGAGAAGGAACCTAATGAAGTGGCTAGCCTCTACTCCAACAAAAGTAAGTACCTCTATGCAGCAATCCAACTAATTGGTGTCACGAGCAGCCACTACCTACTAAGTTGAAGTATTAGGGGAAGAAAAATTACATGAACTACGGTGAAAAATTTTCGGCTGAGGAAGAAAACAAGGTAAAGCATAAATGCAAAAGGGGTTACGAGAGAGAAACGTCCGGAATATATCTCAATATTCCCAGTGAGGAAAGAATAACTAACACTTGAATAAACAATGAAAAGGTCACAATTCAAAGTTCAACCCTGGAAAACGGTTGATGGGTATAATATACCCAGGGTTTTCGTTCTATTAGGGAGTTAATTTTAAGAAATAACCACGAGCGTGTTCTAGGGTTAAATGTGTTAAATAACGTTGAATAATGTGTAGGGTTAAGACATAGCCATTCAATATCTAATTTATACACTGTTTTTAATGCAAGGAACACATCAGTAGTGGGGATACCAAGGTTATTACAGACAAACGTCTGAAATCACAACTTCAGTGCTTCGTACAAGAAAAAATCAACAGGATCTTCCCTAAAAATAAAGAGGCTTGAGGAACTAACAAATCAAATTCTACGCTTATAACTAGAGTAGGTGTAACATCGTAAGTCACACGGGTGAGGGAGATTGAACGTCTACATCAGTCTTTAAACTCCCACCGATATTTGACCCCAAAGAAGGGTTAGCTAACAGTGAAAGGGAGGTATCGCTTCTTTCTCAGAGGTAGCTAACTGGGAATGGTCTAACTAATGGGTATCAATATCGATACAGTCAAGAAAAGAATGAGCGGTTTCTGAAATATTTTCATCATCACAATTGCTATAAGTTAGTCCTGGGCAGTGTTGCCACTTCGTGGGATTTTCACACAGATCTGCGGGATAAATAGTACCTATCTTGTTCAAGCTAAAATTTGTAGGAAATTCTAGAGATGTTTTGGGCGATATCAATCCAACTCTTTAAGAATCCGTAAGAATATTTGAAGGTAGCTGTGGGATTTGACTTTTAGAAGGGGCAATACCAGGGGATATTGGCCACGATTACTCACGATAAGATGATCCATGTTACAGACAGAGCAGTGCTTGCAGTCCATACATGTCCAGGGCTGCTTCCTGCTCTTCTCTGCCAGCAGCGTGCTGTAGCCGAGACAGGCCGGGTGTACTGCACACACACAAGTGAATATTAGTGACATCTTTACCGACAACAGATATTCCTTTTTTTTTCCAGGACTGGCATAAGTGGAAACGTGACAAATATTAGTTGGGTCTCTCGACAACAATATACGATAGAGTTTTTTTAAGTTTTGTATTAATGGAAGCCTGCCATATACTAGTGTATCTCTGTCGCATGGCGGAGATACGCATGAGTGAGAACGGACATTTAGTCCAGTAAGTAAAGACACAAAACCGGGCAACAGATGTACGAACCATCACCAGGGGTAGGTAGGGGACAGGCAGGTCAGGAAAACAGAAGATGATTGTTATTTAGCTAATTAAATGCGTACGTTCAAACCTTTCCAGTCACCAGTTGAGAAGAAGGTAGGGACATGTAGTAGTAGCTATGTCAAGAAAAGGGAAAAACAGGTGAGGCTAAAAGAGAACAATGAAATAAAGTTCATCAGAAGGAGAATGAGAGTGCTTACCGGTAGCAGGGCAGGATTGACACCGCAGTACAAAGTCCATTGCTCCAGAATCTCCTTGGCATATGTCGCAAATCCCGTCGTTATCCCTGAAAGTCAATACAATTTTTGTCAATAATTTATTGTCAGTAAGAAAGGCTATGAAAGCTTTCATACATATTTAGTAAAAAATTTTATTTTAACGGTCCTAACCTTATGCTAAAACTTATTCCCAAAAGTGCCGGACACCCTTTCACCTATTTCAAATTTAATTAATTAAAGATGAGTGAGAAACTAGCGACAGAAGAAAGAGCTAAATTGTTTTTTATGATTCAAAGAGACTGGGCGACATACCGGTCTGTAGCTAAAGAATTCAACTGCACTCATCCTGAGCAAGAAAAACCATTCAGCCATAGCTACTACCTATCGTCTGTCGTCAAGGGATCAATACACTGAAACAGCTTTTTAGAGAGCATTGATGAGGGTCTAAAGGAAGAAGATCATGACTGTACAAAGGGTAATACGACATTTCCCAAAGGAATAGCCACAGAACAGCTCCTGATACCAAGGAAGGACCAGCTGGTGTATTGTCGTGAAGAGGTAGCTAGTTGCTTGGTGCAACTTCCTGATCATTTTCCAACAATGACGTTGTAATTTGCTTCAACTATTTTCATGGTGTACTCCCTCTATATATCTCTTTGATTCCCAAGAAAATTATCAGAAGTTTCCCCGTGGAATCACCCTAGGAAGTGGGGGTCACCACCTCCTGAGTCGACTCCTGTGTCTTGAATTTCAGTGGTCCACTTCCAGTTTGTACAACAACTTGATATTCACTCCTAGTCGCAAGCATCAGTCAGTTGCACAATGCAGCTCACCCTAGGGGTTGTCAATCATTACTGACCCACTGACACACTCATCAACGATTCTACTAAATGCAACCAACTAACTCTATGACCAGCACCATTCTACCCTTCTGCGCAGTGCTAAACTCACCCGTTAGAATAGTACCCAGCTGTACCAGATCCTGCGGTGGACCGTCGCTTGGTACTACAAGTGTATCCTGCACCACTACCATTACTGTAGCTGGTAGATGTGCGACCAGAACTACCGCTGTAGTACTGCGCTGTGGTAGAGGAGGTAGGAGGCAGCGAAGCCTGGTGGAACTGTGGGGACGTCGCTGCACCGCTGCTGTTCGATATTTCAACTATGCCACCTTCGCTGGGGTCGTACACGCGTTTTGCTCTCTGGAAAGACAGAAAAATATTAGCCCGTGAGAGACGACCGACCCGATCTAAGGGAAGATGTAAAGGGCAATGATAAAAAACAACTGGGAAGATCTATCGTCAGAAATGTAGGATGATTAGGACTTGGCCAAGGATCATGAGGCTAACAGGTTAACCCACTGGGCGGAGCCAAGCTGTAGTGCATCATGGGAAATATGCTTGTCATGTCATAAAAACCTAGTACATTTATCAGTAGCTATTTTGCATTGTCTTCCATCAGTTCATTTGGGCCTCCAGAGTGTGCTACAATCTTTATAGTTGCACAAAAATACAGTATGTATCAAAGTATCTACGAACTTTTTAGCTCTCTGAAGGATGAAATTTAATTATTGTTTAGGTTTTTTCTGCAACAGGCTCGCACCCGGTCGGAGAGTGCCGGTAAAATTTGGCCCTAAGCTGTGCCGTCGCATACGCATCGTTCACATATTCGCCGCTCCTAATCGTAAAGACTACAGCATCATTGGATAGATTATGGATTTAACATTCGCCAGTTTCAACAACATCGTTCCGTAAGATAGTAAGGCGTGGGGAATACAGTAAGGTAACTTTTTTACTAGTTAACGCGAGTCGGACGCGACCTTACTGTTATAGGTACAGTACAGCTGTAACGCGCGCAGCGTACCTATAGCAGCTGTTTTTTTTTTTAATTTTACCAAGCAATTGTATGACTTCTGCATATTATACAGAGACTTTTGCATTAATATTACTTCGCCGGAAGGAAAGTAATTGTTTTTTGTTTTTTAATATTTTTCTAACAAATTTTGTTAAAAAGTTCTTCTATCTCAGCGTTCAATCACTCGCATCAGAGCCAATTTTTGTGGCAGCGATTTGGAATTATAGAAGATAGCAGATCATTGCTAGACAACGATAATGAATCGAAAACATTGCGATATTCACTCATATAAATCCATCTTTAGAATGGGGTAGAACGGGGTGCTTTCGCCGCAAAAGCACTTTTTTTTTAATGTCACAAAAATACGGTGAAGATAATGGCAAATGTTAGTGCAGTTTATATACAATCAGGTTCTTGGCCGTAGGTGTGCATTATTGATTTTTTTTCTAAAAAATTTTTTTTGACCTGTAATAAGGACTTGAAATAAAGTGGTACGCGCGGCGAAAACACCCCGCCATTGGGGTGTTTTCGCCAGCCCCATTTCTTGTTATAAAATGACTTCTGTTGAGAAGATAATGGTTAGGAATAACTCCTACTGCTAAAAACAATAACTACTTGATAAAAAAAATATTTTTGTGTCTTTTTTTTGTGGGGTGACTTTGGACATCTGTCTGTACTAATCAGTTTACACATAGTCAATAGTCTTTAAACTGTTTGTGTGAGGGCGAAATTTTTAGGTAAATAATAGGCTCGGCATTGTTCCTTAATTAACAGAATTTGTAGACAAATGAGTTTTTCTTTTAACTGTTAGCGAGGGGGGGGGGGTGGTTGGTTGGTGGGAGGATAAATCTTTTATCCAAGCGGTGAGTTTGACCCATCTAGATGATGCAGTCAACTACCTCTAGCTTAAACAAAATACTACTTGAGTTAATAATCTGTGGGAATAATGAGACATTACCTAAACATGAAAAAGTAGGTAGCTAGGTACACCTAAAAAGTTAAAAATTGTCACTCTTATTATTTACTGCCCTTCCCCCTCCCTATAGCAATGAAATGCATCTCAAATAGACTAATTTGATCCTTAGTAACTCCTCTACCACTAGACACTTCCAGATTTCCTGTATGTCAGTTTCATTCTGAGATATAGGCTCTATAAGGAAAAAAAAACACCAGCGGCGAATTCACCCCGCGGCGAAATCACCCCGTTCTACCCTGCCATATTACTCTCGATAAAACTCACTTGATTTACTGCATTTTAAAGACGATAAACTTGCCTATAAAAGTGCTTCTGATACATGCGGGCATTTGCAGGTTGAATTTATCAGCTCTTTCACAAGCCTTTTAACCAATGTTCTTTGAAAATTTTATCCTTCAGAGAGCTAAAAAAAAAAGTTCGTAGATGCTTTGATACATATTTTTGAGCAACTATAATCATTGTAGGACATGTAGGACACTCTGGAGGCCCAAATGAAATGATGAAGAAACAATGCAAAATAGCTAGCTACTGATAAACGTACTAGGTTTTTATGACGTCACCAGCCCATTTCCCATGATGCACAATTAACAGCTTGGCCCCGCCCCCTGAGTTAACCTGTTGTGTCTCATAATCCTTGGACTGGGCTGATGTCAGGGGATATGAAGACGACAACTGAACAGACTTATCGGCAGAGAGCAGGATGATGAAAAACAGGCTGAGCTATGGGAGAGTATGGAGGACGATGATGGACATGACCGAAATGTAGGTTGCTTAAGAAGATATAAAGGATGACTAGACCCATCTCTCGGCAGAGTAGGATAATAAAGAACAGTCCAATCCATGGGAAGATATGAAGGATGAGATCACTGGACCGATCTACGGGCCGAACAGTAGCAATATTAAGATTGGGCAGATCCATCCACGCGAAACGTTGAGAAGCTTCGAGTTTAGGTACCTAGCAGTTTACGACCATTTAAGCTTTTTAATAAAGTTCGTTGTGGTTAGCTGGTGTAAATTTTAATAAAGTAGGGTAAGAGAATTCCCCCTTCAGTTCTCCAGGTTCTTATTTTGTTTGCCAAATTTCCTCTTCAATTAAACAGGGGTAAGAAAAAGCTGCAGTTTTATAAAACCGTAAAATTAATTATTGACGAAGATTTATTTGGTATAAAGGAATATTTAATTTCAGTTTCGGTGCCTTTAAAGTGGCGGTGCAACAATACAAAGGAATATTCCAGAACAGAGAGACCCTTCTGGACTTGAAACCTTTGGTCAGCTCATATAAAATAATAGCTACAGCCCATGCGCAGTATCACTGGTAATCTAAATCAGGCACGGAGTTTATGCCCTAGCCCACTGTGCAGTCCTCCCTGTACAGTATTCCACAACAATGTTTACGCAGGGCCGCCAACGAACAGGAATGACAAACCTATAGAGCCCTTGCGGTTGCGCAGGCTATGCGCAATGAAAAAAAGGTATCGCTAAGCGTAATAGGCACGTATTACGAAGGACAAAAAAGTGACATCCCAATAAAAATAGTTGAAGCTATTCTTCTCCCCTTACAGTTCAAACATTTGCAAAGACTGTGTAATAGCTACCTATGAAGATTTTCTCCGTATTTTGGAAGCGGCCAAGCCGTAAGGCATGTCTGGACGACAGCAGAACGAACAATAATAATAAATCAAGTACTTTCTTATAGTGATACATGGAAGCAGTGACCGTATCAGCATGAGGTATTCATTCTTATTAATAACATTCTTAAAGCTACCACAATTTAACACGTACCGTAGTGGGCAGTCGGTGTTAACCCGTTAGAAATAGGTAACACAATTTTGCGTAGACATTCTGGTTCAACATTTTTGATCCTATACATGATAAAAAATAAAGAAATTCAGAAATAAAAACACGCATATTACAGTTAAAATTACGGTACTCATTAGGAATTTGATTCAACTCTCTGGCTCAACTCAAATTCGCACAGACATGATGGTGTAACCTTTTTTTATCTTTTAGATATGATAATAAAGAAATTTAGAAATAAAATAGACAATTTAACAGACTGATACGTAGCTAATTATTAAGGGGACGTTTTCGAATCCTCGGCAGCAACACTGCTCAGTCACTTCATTTCTTTAGCAAAATAAAAAGGTCATCAATCATGTCCTTCTTAATGGCAACACACGGGAATGCGAACGGTAGGTAACGTTTTGCCTTTGGATGTAGACAACACGAAGTGCGCGTCAAAGCAGACTTATCAACCCAATTAACTGCGGCATGTGTATCTTTTTATACCTTTCCGGGAACGGATATTTCCGTCACTCGCAGTTAATGGGTTTTGAGCCCTAGAAGTATATGCAGAGAGCAGGAGCCTGATGTACCTCCGAGGAGTTTGTTTAGCTAAAGGCCGGTTCGCATGACAGTCTCCTGAACGTGTTCTTGTAGCTAATCGCCCGAATGGATTGCACGGCAGATTAACAGAAATAAAGTGCGCAGTTTTCTGACTTTCAACTCATCACAAAATTTAAAAGATATCAGAAAGTTGACTTGTGACACTTGCTAAGTCAGCTAACGTGACGGCTCATATTTCATCAAATCTTGTGCTAGTCACACAGTAGCGCTTTAGGAACATACAACAACATTCGGACGTTTAGCTAAGATAATAAGTTCAAAAGACTCTCCATCTCAAGCCACTGGGTGCATAGCAGGCACGTATAGGCGTCTAATTCATCACAAAAACTTGCTGACGCGCACGCTCAACACTGTACCTGCGTGGGTTTGCCTCGCATCAACGACCGTTACAATCATTAGAATGCGCAAGGGATTATATATATTTAGGTGTGTCGTGAAGCTTTGAACTAAACCCATCCAGCATATGAAACGTCTTTGGATAATAGTACAAGGCGCAAGAAAACCCTTTGTGTTACATCGGAAGGAGATAGGTACCTACACACACTAAGAAGCACAGTCCCATCAAGTGAAGCACGCTTCACCGCTTCTGTTTGCACGTCATCACCTACGAATCGACTGGAAGCAATCAACACAGGAATGGCTATAAAAACGAAAAAATTGGAATACAAAGTGTCAACTCCCGGGACTCATACAAGCCAGGCGTGATGTCACAGCCTGAGCCTATAGCTAGTAACCTATAATATGTCAGAGAAATGTATCTCGTGGTAAGGACACTATCTGAAGAGTGACTGACTGTGACATCACGCAAACCATGCATGACGTCACAGCCCGTCGTAGCCACTCGCGCATCGGCACGCTTCCTACCATGAGACGCTGGACTCCTCTGATTGGTATGGTATGACATCACGCGTGACATACTTGATGTTACAGCCAATCGCGCTCAAGTCAGCAGGTTCCCTACCACAAGTACACAATTTCACACCTGACTATTTATTTTTAGTTCTTTCATGAGCTAGAGGTCGGCTTCTGAAATCATAAGATTATATCCCCAAGAGCCATCACTAGTTGATGAAAATTACTAATATCCNCGTAAGTCAGCAGGTTCCCTACCACAAGTACACAATTTCACACCTGACTATTTATTTTTAGTTCTTTCATGAGCTAGAGGTCGGCTTCTGAAATCATAAGATTATATCCCCAAGAGCCATCACTAGTTGATAAAAATTACTAATATCCTGGTACTTAACTGCGGAGTAGAACCTCATTGTAGGAGCCACAGCCCTATCGAAACAACCAAAGACGATTATCTGGAGTTGGAAGGATACGGCTTGAGATAAACGCAGTAATTTTCTGACTGGGAAGCCCTCACTGCTACTGATTCAGAATAGTTGCGCAGCAGAACTACATTAGATTAGATAGGCGGCAGTAGACGAACCAACAGGCCCATTCCCAGAGAGACACCGGAACTTACGCCCCGGCCCTCAATGAGCTATTGCCACGATGTCAGTAGGATATAAATGACCGAGGAACAAGAAGAAACAAAGGAGGGAACTAGTGTTAGCTCAATAGTTTAATAAGTAAGCACTAACCCGAAATAATCTTATTGTATAAAATTTTCGTATATGCAATGAAATACTGAGTCATCATGGCACGTCTGGAGCGGAAGTGCCTTCCACTTTTGTCACGTTACGAATTCGGGGATGCGGACTTGGATGGATCAAGTCCGACTCCAGGTCCTCCAGTTTTCCGACTCCAGCTCTTGGTTTCACCAGTCTTTTCACTCTCTGTCATCCAGTTTTTAGACTCAGGCTTCTGGTCCTTCAGTTTTCTCAACTTTTGTCCTCCAGTTTTCCCCTGGACCACGTTTTTCTTGCTCAGACTCGAGGCCCTCCAGCTTTACCAACGCCAACTCCTTGATACAATTCGCATTTAGCATGACCATTACTTTCGCAAAACTTTTTACCAAACTATATACACACACACACATTAAGTGCCACAGAGAGTATTTTTCCACATTTACAAATTTGGTACTATTATTGGTACTACTTAGGACCTTGAATTTTCATATAGTTATATTCACAAATAATTATCATCCACAACAACTGTGGATACATCCACCATCATTAGGCTTGGAAACATATTATGTTGGCATTTGCAACGTACTCTTTACTAATTGCAATGTAACTCTTTATTATGTGCACCATCTGGGATATGAAATTACGATGTCAGTTCATAAAACATAAATATTGAGCGTCAAGCAAGACTTTACTTGGACTATGTAGCTAGCTACTCACTGTCAATGATATATACTTACATAGGCTGAGCAAAACACAATATTTGTTGATATTTGCAATATATATTCTTACTACTCGAGACCAAAAATTCTGAATTAATTTTTAAAATATTGCAGGAAGTGGTTTTCCGGAGTCGGGCAATAAATTCCGACTCAGCTCCTGGAGCAAGTGGATTTTCGACTCCGTAACTCTGGTTACGATATTCCGTTGCGAGCAAAATTAAGGAACAAAAATTTAAAAAACTTCAACCAAGACTCGTATGATCGTATAACATGAAAATTTTGACAGTTTCGTATCTGCGGCGTCTATTTCTCGGTATAGAAAGTATACAAATGACGTAAGCATTTCCACATTTACTGCTTCAAGACAGTTAAAGGAGATAGGTCTTGTTGCGCGACGGCCACAAACCAAGCGACAGAAGCATAATGAACAAATTTGTAAACTTGAAGTTCTCGAACAAACACGCAAATAATCTATGATCTTCAAGAATGGTGGTCTAAGCCTTATTAAGGAGTGCTCAAGTGACGACAGTAAATTAATTTGTTCATAATGGGAACAACTATGTAGGTAAGACATCACAAAGATGAAAAAATACAGTCCCGGGTGTACGAAAAAAGGTTAAATTTTGCAGCGGAAGTGTGATGATATTCGGAATGATTCCGCCCATAATATTACGCCTCTAGTTCGCCTGAATCACCGAGTCAATGTTGCGCTAGAAGATCATGTGTTGCCAATTCTAAACAATTCTAGAATTAATGGACCCATAGGCCATAGGCCTATTCATGTAGGACAATGTACTCTTTGTCATTCAGTTAAGAGTATCTAAAGCTACCTTCAAGAGAAACGAGTGGAGCTACTCGATTAGCCAGCTGTAAGTCCCGACCTGAAACCATTGAGAAACCGTGGAAAACTCTGGGAGCAAAAGGTAATGGCCTAAAACACAAGCAACACAGAAGATTTGTGGAGAAAACTTCAAAGAGAATGGTCTAAAAAAGGTGCTGATCTATGTAAAAACTAATTAAATCTTTAATCTTGCCCTCGAAGATGTGCTGAGATCATCAAAAATAAAAGATCATTCACAAAATATTCATCACGGGTGTTGATTATTGTTAAATTCTTTCTTCAGTTTCGTTAGGAGCGATTAGGCTAGGTGAAATACCTAAAATACCAAATAAGACGCGATAAGTCGAAAATATAGCCTTATTTTGGAGTGGCGATAATTGAGATCGCGCAAATTAGGTTTTGCTACAATTATGTGCTACAATTATAATTAATGGATTACCGTAGTAGATCTTGTTCGACACACAAAGCGAGGAATAAAAAGGGTACCATTTTACTTTTTGCATAACGAAGGACCACTGAATTTCAAGACTTCCATTCATATTTTCCCACGGCTAGATATTTATACATTGCATGAGAAACGCACATTCGTAACCGTCGCAAATTATTACTTGAAAACTTCATCAGCCATTCACAGATTAGATTTTTGCGCTCATGCAATACACACTTTGAAATTAGCTACTTCAAATAATGATATGTTGAGAAACAGTTCCATGTATCATCATTTAGCTAAATGTGATCGATTGGCTCGTCAAGATAAGTTACATGACCTGACTGGCCCGCTACTTCAGACAGATGCGTTCGCAATTTTGAATCCAGTTGGAAATGTTAGAATCAACCAGATTTAGTCCGAGATTGTTGAAAACTAATAGGTATTACGGAAGACGACTAAGCATTCGAGAGTCCGAAAGATAATCGGGTAAATGTTACCTTTAAGGGGAGGGTACTCGCACATTTGGAAAATTTTTTATTTACCAACCGATTTGGTTGAAATTTGTCACATACTGTACATGTAAAGTCGCAAGAGAAAATGTTTTTATTCCTGCAAATTTACTATTATTTGCATAAAAAAGGAGTTAGTAAAAAGTTATTAAAAAGGGGGTTAGGGGCATAGGCATCTCCTCCTAGAGTTTTTCAGCTTGAGAGAGCTGATTTTGGGCTCAAAAGAAGGGAAATAAGTTGCTTTAGCCTATATAGGAATCTATTGGAAGTTTTGATATTCAAAATAGTTTTGGAAGTTTTGATATTCAAAATAGTTTTGGAACTTTTTCAAAAATTGTCAATTTTTTTTTCGTTATTTAAAAAAATTCCCTCCAAAGAATTTATCAATTCGAAAATTGAAATCCCCAATAGATTCCTTGATGGAGGATCAAACTCCGCTTCGCTTGATACCAAAATCATCTCTGTAGCACAAAAACTGTAGGAGGAGATGAGTTTTGAAGTAAAAAAAAAAATAAATAAATAAACTTTTCAGGGATCCCTCAGAGCCAAATTCCCGTTTTCTTTGAATAACTAGCTTTCTATGGAGAATATGGGAAAAAGTACAGGAGTCTAACCCACATCCTTTTTCGATTTTACATAGGTAGGCCTATGAGTACCAAATTTCATTCGAATCTGAACAAAAATGACATTTTTCTTTAAAAAGTCGTTTTCTCGAATTTTACCATGAAATTTCCGCCAAAGGTTTCGAATTCAGTTTCTTTACATGTATTCCAATATGAATGAAACTTGGTACAGATATGTAAAATCGAAAAAGAATGTGGTTAGACTCCTGTACTTTTTTTTCCTATTTTCGCCTTAGAAAACGAGTTATTAAGTTAAGAAAACTTTTTTCGGCGGGAAAAGTTTTCTTTGAATAATTCGTTTTCTATGGCGAAAATGGGAAAAAGTACATGATTAAAAAAATCTCACTCCCCCGCCCCTAGCCCCCATTTCACCTACTTAGGGTTACACTGGCGGCCTCAAATTTCGCCTGCGTGTCCATCTGATGTAGCTATAGCTACTGTTTAGCAACAAAAAAAAAAACATGTTGAAAATTTCAGTGATTTCTCAACTCCACACATTTATTTTCTTTACCTATATCGGTAAAATGGGCCATTTCAAGACTTTTTCCAAGAATAACATTTTTCGAGCAGAAGTTTAGCTTAGGTTAGGTAATGTTAGCTTTAGTTCTTTTGAAGCCAACAGCAAATAAAAAGAAGAATTTGCGACGGACTCAGGTGAGAGCTAGAAATGAAAGAAGCATTATAAGCAGAGACGGAAAAGTTACACTATTCTCTTATCTTCTTCTTAGTATTTCAACGGTAACTTGTAGCTACATCTGAACACATTAATATCTTCACGAAGTGATGATTTATTTCCACAATTAGGGCAATTAAGAAGGTCACTATTATTCATAGAAAAAATTACACCGTGAGAAACGAACACTTTCAAGCTTTCCGAATCGTTATCAAAGTAGCGTTTAATGCACTGAAACAAGGAAAGAGAGCAACAACAATATAAACCTTCTGGTGAAACAGCCATATTGATAGTTTGATACGAAAGGAATTTGGTGCGAGTTCCAATAATACGTTGCCTACGGAAGCGCGTTCTATGAAAGGAGGAAATCACATCTAACAGTGACTGTAAAATGCTATTCCTACCGGAACATTAAACCTATTTTATCTCAAAACTAAGCATCTGTCCCAAAAATGTCATGCTCAAAAAGCCTTAATATGGCTCATTTTACCTACCTACATAGGCTAAGTTAAAAAATGGAAAGAAAATGGGTTAGGGTTGAGCGTAACATTAACTGATAATCGATTAAGAATAGGCGCCTGAAACTGGATACAGAGGGACGAAGACAGCGAACATGTCTGAGGTCCCGAAGTCAAACCCTATTGGGTTTAATTTCGCGGATCAAAGGAAGCGTAGGCCTTCGTAACTGCGTAAAAAAATTATTTTTATTTTGCTGTCAACCTTTGCTTGTGTCGTTCGGAACCGTTGAAGCGTAGCCATGCCGTGCTGCACAAGCCACAAGCACACCTAGGCCGTTTATATCCCGTTAGTGCATGGGAATATAATTCAATATATGCACTGGTTTAGGGACAAACACTTCATTCATTGCAGCATAAATTTCTCTACTCGGAAAAGTTAGTGACGGCAGGACTGGTTCGCGTAAACAAATGATTTTTTACTGCACATTTTCGCGTCCCCGTGCGAGAGGATGGCACCTGATCTTGCAAGCACAATTTCTACACAAACAAAATCTCAATAATTCATTGTTTGTGACGCTTTCCACGATGAAATTTGCATAAAGCTCATTGTTCTTTACCAAAATCACGGTATGAAATGCTTGGCAAAGAGCAATATTCAAGAGTGAAAATATACCTTAGTATCATGAAAATTCCTGCTCAGGAGATTTCGAGAACGTAATTTTTATAACCAATACCTATTTCAATAATTCATTGCTTACGACGCTTTAAACGGTGAAATTTGCACGAAACCCATTAATATTTACTAGAATCAGGGTACAAAATTCCTGGGAATGAGTGGTTCTCAGAGAGTTGAAATACCATGAAACTCGTTGTCCAGGGGAGAAAAAAGCAGCAGGCACCTGGTACGAAAGGCTCGCAACAAGCCGATCCTCGGAATCAGGGTGCGTACCACGGAGGTTTACTAGAATTAGGGAACATGGCCACATTTCGCCTCACTGGGAACAGGATTTTTTTTTGTTCGTCCATAGCTGCTCCCTACCCACCAATAACTGGCTCCCAGTCCTCCCTTCCCACCAATCACAGATCCCAGTCATGCCTTCCCACAAATCACAGATCCCAGTCATCCCTTCCTACCAATCACAGGCTCCCATTTATCCTTTCTCACTATCCCAGGCTCTCAGCCATTCGTGCAACCAATCAGTGTGTTTGCCTTGCCAGAACGTTCAGCTTCCGATCTCCGTAGCCGTTATACGTCCTTCTATTTTGAGCTTCCTCGGCCACAAGTCTTTATTCCGGGGCAACACTATACAATCGCACGCACAACTTGATGCGAGGATGCGCTGCTTACAAGTCGTCGTGATTAAAAAGAAAATATTTTAAAGTCGGTAGCATGACCGATGCTCGAGCTGGTGGTGCAAGCGCTTGCATTGTGCGGCCCCGGCATTACACTTGCAGTGGCAGGGTGGCTAAAGCGTTGTTGTTATTGTCTCGAGGTCCAATGTTCATTTCCCACCTACAGAAAGACAAAACTGTACGGTGGTCTGGATTGTAGCGTCAGCAATTTCTGACAGCCATAGCTCACTTAGAGAGCGCTGACCTAATCATGCAGCAAGCGGCGGAGGGTGTTAGTTGAAAAGGGGAGGAGAGTAGATGGGTTTGGAGCTGTTTCACTCTCCACTTTCTGATGCCATATCGCGGACAATCTGTAGTCGACCGCAGCTGCGCATCCTTTGGGATCTAGCGAATATTTATCCGCAAATGGATCTCCTAGTTGAGGTGTGCAATCCAGGTAAGTTTACCTTCAACCTCCTCTGCAGAATTTTCGAGACCAATCCTTGAAGTTCTTCACTTCCTAGTGATGAAGAGACTGGAAGGCGGTGTGAAATGAATCCTATATACCTATGTTTTTTCTCTCGATATATTAATTATTCAATCTGATAGAGAAGCAAACAAAACATGGGATTTTTGCATCAAGAACATTAGATATATGAAGCGTTTCTTTCTCGTAGCTATACGCTATACCTAGCGATAGGAGTTGCTCACCATCAAACGTTTTAACTCAAGCTTCAATAGCAGCGAACTGGTGAGACGAAGTTATCATTTCAAAACATGAAGTGTCAAAAATTGCAAATTGCCCAGGTGGGAGGCCCGATTTCCTTAAACAGCGGTCATGTCACGAATGAGTTTTACATATATAAATATATATATAGCTATATATAATTTATGTTGTTAATAGGGGCATCACGATTTTCGAAAAAAACATGGAATTGAGAGAATATGTGCAACTGATGCATGAAAATAACTTTATGATACAGCAAATAACCAAACCATGCGTAAATTCAAAAGCACAAAATACGCAGCAAGATACGCGTCACAGCGTGAATTACGCAATCACTCCCAGTAAAGTCATAGAAAACGCGTTTAAGATATGGCGAAAAGAAGCGCCAAAAGGATGGGGGAACTCCTGTGACAATTAAAGAAGTAGCTACGTACTAGAGAAAATCCTTCAAATGCTGTTGGGGGGGAAAACCTCGTGAAAAACACTAGGTCTTTCTTCTTGAACTACTACGGTGCATTTGCAGCGTATAGCTAGGGGCTTTGTAACTGAGACAGTTGGCAACAGGTGGTTTTATTAGTTTCCCATAACTAATCAAAATATAAATTGTTACAACAGCCTCAAGAAATTATGCATTTTGGAGAAACTTTTGTATGGATTGTCAGAAGTTTAGTCTAGACTAGGGCTAATTTTCACTCGGTTGCAGCGATAAAGCCAGCCAGGGCCTTCTAAAGTACAGGCCTGGGTCTCTACGTCACCAAGTTAATGGTCGCCATCGGTACAAACCCTGTAAAAATTACCAGACGCAGCCTGAAATTTTGGGTACCTACTCAGCATATTTCGGGTTTACCCGAATAGGAAACTCAAACTATCGTAATCTGGGTAAAGAAGTTGAAATGAATTTTTTTTTTGTCCAGATATATCCGAAATATGTAGAGCATAGGTTCCAAAAATATCGGATTCCATCTAACAATTTGTTCAGGGACTGTACCGTACGTGATTAGACCATTTCAGAGGCACAGACCCATGACTGTAGGTACTTTAAGAGGCCTTAATTGAGCCGGCCCATACTACTACGACAGTACAACTTTATATGGTATAAATATACGTACCGTATGTGTGAAAAACAGTACGGAGGGCCTGCCTGTTAATCTTTTTATTTTAATTTCCGTTGAATTGAAATGGTAAGTACGCGGAATGTTAGACAAATATCATGAGCAGAGCACACGATGTATCGGCAATTTGGATAGGTATAACGATAATTTTAGGCTGATAAAAGAGCTGCTCGCAAGCCAACAAAAAATGTTATGAACACTGGAATTTAATAGATTATTCACAAATTCATTAATAGATATTGTACCGACTTATTCGAGAAAGTCATACACATATAGTTTTGTCTTCGAATCGAGAATTTCACGCGCTACATTACTTATAAAACATAAGTTGCTTAATTATGCATGCAATTTCAGTAGCTAGGCCCTATAATTGATCATTCATATAAGCAACTATGATTTCATACTAAAGTTTTTCATCTTGGGCCACGAGAGAAACAACCTTACTACATCGAAGAAGAATCTCAAATTTTCTATGATGCGTAATAAATGTGGAGAAAATCAAAGCCAGGCTAAGGCAAAAATATGTATATCGTATTTTTCGGTGCGCGCAATTTGGTGCTGCGTATCCACATGGCATGAAGAATTTGAACGGCAAAAATACATGCCTACCTAAATTAAGTTCGACGTACACGGAATCGAACAAGTTTGACGTTACGTGTCACAAACACAACAGTGTAGTACAAACTTTACTAGCGCATCAGGGACACAACGTCTACATCGCGCCGAACTATGCCTGTGGTTTGACACAGGCTCGTGCGCCGCTAGGACGCGAAGCATGTCTCGTTTTAAATTATCAATGACTTTTGTCTCAGCTTTTCTGCCACTAGGTCTCAGAGTGGTCAGTGCTCTACTGACAGGAAAAAGGCACAAGTTGTGTATCTCCTTTAACCCCCGGGCGCGGCTGAACGCTTTCGCTCAGCTACGCCGCACAGGGGAAGGAAACGAATAACAAGAAAGTAGAAGTCTAGCGGGAATAGGTCGGCCACCTCGATCAGCGCCTCACCTCCCGAAACAGAAGGCAAGAATATATTTAGAGTCTACCAAATTTTACAAAACTAACCTCGTCAGCAGGAACGGCGACAAGCTGCAACATCCCCTGCGGAAAAGGCACTAAGGACTCTTGGGGTTCTGAGGCCCAAATATATGTATGTATTGTGGCACAAATACAATAGTGAGTAGGTACATATAACTGTACCAGTAAAAACAAACACATTGGATTTGAGCCCATTCCTGCTCACGGAAACACTTTTTATGTCATTACAGCAACAGGTTTTGAAGGATGCGAGTAAAATCAGCTCACTCTCGGCTTTGACCAAAAATAACCGTCAATCATACTCAATAGCAATCTTACTAGAAATGCACAATTTCGTTTGTTCATGGAATGAACATAGAAAAGTTGGCGCAATAACAAAGAATGTTGTATTGTAGCTGTCTGCGTGAGAAATAGACTACAGTAATGAAACAGAGACAACTGGGCGCTTAAGCAGGAGCTATTAAAGGGACCGAATACGAGTACAATGGAACTGCTAGACCGTCGACATGTGTGCACAAAGCCACTAACATCTTTTCGTGAGGCGTGGCTGTCTCGAGATACCGTACTTGACAAATTTTTTTCAGGCAGCACATCTGTTTCCCGTACGTTCTATGAACCGTTTTTTAGCTAACACCATAACAAACGCTGATGCTGTACTGTAAAGGATGGGCCAACGCTCGGTACTACTTGAGTTTTACAACACCCTTCTGCTGGTCATTTACTAGGGCGTTTGCTATTGCTATAATTCCTTACAAAAAAAAGCCCAGTTTAGTCCCTGGTTTTGGATTTCCTTCACAGTTTCGGGGAGTCTCCGTTCGAGGAATTCTCCCGTCCCATGCAATCGCTTCACCCCTTACAAACATATTTGCTAGCGAAGAAAAACTATCTAGGTAACTATTTAACCCTAAAACGACGGCAAAATCAGGTGTACCGTATGAATTTAATTATTTTGGGTGGCGGAGTGACAGCAGCTCTACATCGAACAGCTGAGAAGCCGGGTTCGAGTCTCGAACGTTGACATCAGATTATTAGTGCGTGGAACACTTAAGTATTTAAGAGGCGAGGGGTTGGCAAACTGACGCTCACAATAGACTAGGCAATACTCCTTTTTTTTTAGATTAGACAGCACGCAGAAAACGGAGTCTAGCGGACCAACAGGCCAATTCATGGCTGAACAACGTAACAGGTTAACTCATCGCTTGACCATTTTCAGACAGTTCTGCGCATCTCCTCGTATGACGTCAGGTGGAGCGAAGAACGTCGATGTTGCACAAGTACGGTATCAATAGTATTCCTAATTCATTTATACAATTATTCCCGCTACCATGGGCTAATAATTTATGTATGGCTATTTTGAACCCGGAAAAAGAGCTTGGTGAACCTTCTCCGTTTTCTAATGGTCCGGAGAAGCGAAAAATTGGGTATTGGCAGCAATATAGTATAGGTACTAAGTTTTCGCTCTCACCGGTAACATCTACTATCTAATTCAAACATTTTTTGCCTCAGCAAAATTAAACACTACTACGTAGCTAGTAATTATCAGTACCTTATTCAGTTTTCCTTCGAAATTTTCCATGTAACCACAGACAACGCTGATTTCTCGTGAAAAAGTCATAAAACTTGAAACAAAATCTTCTTGTTAAACTTTGAACGCATGTCTAGTCAAGTTGCCCTAATAATTACGTTTTCTCGTAAAACTCGAAAGAAAATGCTATGCTGACGGGGAAACTGTTTATTTACATAAAATACTGCTTTTGAACGACTGATATATGAAGCTTAAACTAGTGAAAAACACACTCATCCGACTGACCATTCGCAATATTTTGACTAGAAACGCTCGTTAACATACAAATTTCACAAGTAAAGTTGATAAATTTGGACTTATAATTGCTTCTAGAGCGTTTAATATTCCACCGACAGTACATATGTAACTGTAGTTTTTTTTTTTTCCTGTAAGCCATGTTCTTCTGCGGTAATTTTTCATATCGGATTGTACAAGTATGTAAAATGATTTATGATGATTATAAAATAAGCCATATCAGTACTTAGGAAGCCGTGGCTATGTTGTTGTAATTGATTTCTTCGTCTGTCAACCTATTCGTTTGGCATTTGATTGCCTTATTTTTAGCTAACTGATTTTTGCAGCGCACAGTTAACAGCTGTGATCGGGCACAAATGATTACCTTTCTTTTTTCTTTATGGACACCCACGCTCACCGTATTTATTAAGCGAGTAATAGGTGTGAACTAATTAACACTATTTGCTGTCTATCTCTCCACCTGACGTCACAGGAGTGGGCGGGGCTTAGCACGCTCCCTGCGCGTGAGTTAATCAGTTAACGTTGTTCGGCCATGGGCCCATTGCCGGAGAGCAGCCGGGAATTACGTTTCGGCCCAATATGAGCTAGCTATTGCCATTATATATGTCAGAAACAGTTTTCATATTCCTGCCCTTCACCACATTCAATCGGCCCAATATGAGCTAGCTATTGCCATTATATATGTCAGAAACAGTTTTCATATTCCTGCCCNACCCTGGACATTTTGCGTTCACGTAAGCTTTCCTGCGCGTGCCATCACTAAAATAAACACTACCTAGGCAAATCTAACCTAGCCAAACCTAACCTACACTTACCTAACCTACCCTTACCTAACCTAACCTCCTAACCTAACCTCCTTACCTAACCTTCTAACCTAACCTAACCTAACGTAACCTTACCTAACCTAACCCAATGTAACCTCTCTAACTTTACCTAACGTTACCTAACTCAACTTAACCAGCGATACAGCGGGCCGCGCGGCGCACCAACGTGAACGCCGCTCACGCGCACACGATCTGCGCAGAAAAAATGTCCAGGGTTCAGACTCCTGCAGCCGGGAATTACGTTTCGGCCCAATATGAGCTACCTATAGGCTATTGCCATTGTATGTTATATGTTAGAATCAGTTTTCATATTCCTGCTCTTCACCACATTCAATCGAAAATTGATAGATATTTATCCGAGACCGCACACGATTTACTCGTAGGCAGCCAATAAAAGCCTCTAATTTATCGATTGGGCACCAGAGCTTCAAAATTTTAGAATTAAGGTAAATGAAAACCTCATTAGGAGTATCCACTGCACGGTATGCGAGACAATATATGGTGGTTACTATTATGATTTGAAACGTTAAGCAAAGTTGACAGTCGGCGGTGTAGGGTACACTGGATATTATTCAATTAGGGCAATTACGCAACTACCCTAAACTATTAACGTAGGTACCCGCGGAACGAATAAAATGCTGAGTAGGCGAGACCAGGTTCCGATTATGAACGTTTTAGACGACTATCGGATACTATAGAGCACTAGCGCCGTCAAAAATGCCTGTAACGAAATCATGATGACACTTCTTCATCAATCATATTTAGGTTACTAATATGCTGATGAAGGACACCCTGCAACGGCCAACTCATATGATAAGTGCTCTTTATTTCTATTCATCTGAGCAGCACATTTCTTTTCTAAAAGCTTGTACACACGCTAGTCAAAAGAAAGACTTTCGTCCTCTTCGCCTCTTAGGCTCCAAATGCGCAGTGTTCATTGCAACAGAGCACACTTGCGTAGAATTTGAAGTTATAATTCTCTCCAAGGTTGAAGAGTAGTTCGAAACTTGACTTGCTACACTTGCCGAGCAAAGTGAACTGACGGCTAACATTTTTCCACCCTTTTCGGTGAACTCAAAGCTTAATTTGTCTACGAAGGCTCAACAAAACTTTTGGACCGTTAGCCGAGGAAACTCTTTCTTCTACTAGGCTTGCGTTTGTACTAGCCAGTAGATGACATGAGATTAAATTAATTTTCATCAACCAACACTTGAGCATATCACTGAATTTTATTCAGCCGCGCATCCTGTATACGAATGATATAACTTCAGTGCATCAGAATTGTTGCGCTCAATCGAAAATTGTTTTATCAAAGGAAGAAAGCAGGCTGGAAACAATAACTGCAACGTCTGCTGAAAGAAAAATGTTTCTCCTGTGTTTTGATGATCATCAACTCAACTTGTGCATCGTGAACTGAAAGGAGAAGTAGGTACTTTGTAAGGAGAACACAAAAATCCGACTCCTTTACAGCGTTTTAAGAGATACTGTACACGTCATAAATGTTTGGATTTCAATGTTGGCAGAGCAAGAAGTGCATCTGATTTCAAGAATATAATATTCCCATACAACCTGGTCCAATTTTTGCCTTGTAGTTTGCAAGAGAATAGAAGAGGATCGCAATATCTCCAACCTGGCCTATTTTTCTCGTATCTATTTTGTTAAAAGCGTGACAAAAATAAATAAGCAGTGTACCAGGCCGGCAAAAAAATTGTTACGAAATTTCTCCATTGCCATAATTTCGTTACTAGCTACACCTGCCAACTTGAAGAACCATAGGAGACAGGAGTGCCCTCGCTGTGAAAAATGACAGCAGAGGAATTTGTAATGACCCTTCTTCATTGATCATACTCTCGGTAGGTACTTATATGCCTTCCAGAAGTAGGTATACGCTATACCTAATGGCCAACGCACAATGTCATACAAGATGAATGCGGTTTCAAATCTTTTGAGCAGGACACTCCTACTTCCCCTGATACCGTACGGCATACGAAAAAAATCATTCTACACTACGGTAGTAAGCAGTGATGCATTACTGAATTTAATTCAATTCCCCGATGGGAATAAAACTTTAGCTCAAGTAAAAACTGCATCATCAAAAGCAAGCAAACAAGCAGGAAAAAATAATTTCTGCGTCTACTACACGGTGAAAAATGTCTTTACCTAGCTGTGCTTTGTGAACCATATTGTAATATGCACGTCGTCGTGAACTGAGAGCAAATGCAATTTCAATGCATGAAGAAAGTAAGTAATAAAAACCCGACTCCATGGAGAAGCTGTAAATATCTTCAATGTTTGGCTTCCAGCGTTGGCTGAGCAACAAGTGCATTGAATGATAAATAGCCTATAAGGATTTCCACCTCGGCCATCATCTGCAACCTCGTCTAATTTTCGCTTAACGATCTCTATAAAAATTCAAGATAATTACAAAATTTGCAACCTAGGATATTATTCGCCTATTTCGTTACGATCGAGAGTGACACGAAAGATACAAACATCAGAACATATACGAGTATACACACGACGGGGCTTACGGTATTAAACTTTGATGAGCGTTTCGTTAGCACAGCAAGAAATGCATTCACATAGCCTAATATGAGCTAAACGTAGCCTATACCTACTTCAGACACCATCTGTAACTTTGGACTAATTTTTTTTACCCTTTAGTTTATTTCAAAGCTTGACAAGATGGCTAGTCTCCAACCTAATCTAATTTTCGCCAAGCTGTTTTCTTCAAGCGTGACAGAAAATAGACAGATAAATAAATATACGTCTTTATTATCTACTAGTTACCTATATAATAAATAATACACAGTTGTAGCTTGGTTGCTTGCTCCTTTGGTTCGTCCTTGTCTCTGTCACGCTTTGACACACTTAGCTAGATAGGAGAGAGAATTCATTCATTGAATAACAAAATGAGACACTATGACATTTCAGTCCTGAATTACGATGACAAACATAGCTAGCTTTTTGGAATATAAGCACGACAGACGAAATGTTACATTTTCTTCAGTCCGCAACGCTTTCATCAGTATAAGATAGCGGGGAAATAAGGGCTTCCTTAACGTATCCATACGACCAGGGGAGGGATTAATAGAAGAAGTCAAGTTCAAATTTAACCTATTCAAGTAGTTTTAATAATACCTGCTACTGTTCGCACGTCTTAAGTAGAAGATTCACTGTCTGACTTGGAACATTTCTCGCCCTTTATATGTAGACCTATGATACGGGCCCGAAGGCATCATAATTGAGGAACAATGCTTTTGTTCTGAAGAATTTCCACAGGTTCCTCCAGTATTAGACAGGAGGAAATTAGGATGATACAGGTCCGAGATATCACTGAAGAACATTGCGTCTGTTAAGTGGAATTTCCACAGGTCCCATCTAGTATCTTATGATTCTTCTTTCGAGCGTGGCAGATGAAAGATTGAGTGTTTGATAGAGTATTAAATCGTTTCGTGCATAAGGTACCTATATCGCTTTTTCTAGCTGAATTTCTCCGTTGCAGTTGAAACTTAACGATGAACAGGAGCCAAAACACTTTCAGTTCTTACTGTAACCAAATTTCGATCCTGATGGCTCAACTACCGGTAACTGCTAGCATCCAAGATATATCGTAGGTACGTAGTAAGCATTGAGCGTTTCCGGTGAATTCTTTTTATTGAAGGTAATTTTTTTGGAGCTACTTGACTTTCAAGTATTTCAAAACTGATATTTGGGCTTCCACTTGCAGAAGGGAAATTTTGCTCTCGCAAACTGATGATGGCAGAGCATTCGTTACTTCAATGGAAGATCAATTACTCGGTACAGGAGGCACAATTTTTGCAACAAAACCTGTACCGCAAGCAAGAATAAAAAGCTTCAAAACGAAATTATTACCGTCATTTTGGACGGCTGGGTACTCTCGTGTACATTGTAGCTAAACATATAAGCACGAGATGGTGTTAGCTATGTTTGATTATCCGATATCGCCCTATAGATATCAGAAAATCTATATAATAGGTATCCACTACGGTATATAATAAAACACAGATTAGATTAGATAGGCGGCAGTGGACGAACCAATAGGCCCATTCCTAAAAAGACACCGGAACGTACGCCCCTGCCCTCTATGAGCTATTGCCATTATGTTAGTAGGCTAGTATATAAAGGACTGGAGAAAAGAGAAAAAAGGGGGGAAAGTTGGTCGCTTGCTTGCTTGCTCCAATGTTGGTTTGTCTCTCCGTCACGCTCTATGGGAATAAGATAGGAATAAATTCAAGTGCGTAGCGAATAGCGATCCGATGAATGGGAAGAAGGTAGTTGGAAATTTGAGGGCCCTGGTTCTAGATCTCCGGCCTCTGGATCCCGAGCTCTATATCCTGGGCTCAGAATCCCCGGCAGTTGGAGCAGTTAGAGAAACTCAGTCTCGCTCCTCAGTCTTGGAATTTTCGCTCTTTTCGTGCATTAATTCATTCCGCTTATGCATTCATTAGCTGAATCATATCGTAGCAGTTCAATCTTCGCGCTGAGCAGAAGCCTTTTTATATTGAATTTGCATCGCAGCGAAATTTCGACGCTACAGGTTCAATCAGTTTGTATCCACGATACGGTGAGCCCTGGGCATTGACTGAACTATTTTCTTAGTGCAGCTTAAGGTTTGCTCAATTCCAAGCTGATATTTAAAGCCTTATATTGCGGGAGGGGGGGGGATATTTTGCTATCGCAAAATTCATGGTTGTACAGCTTGCGTTTCACTCGTAATGGAAGAATAGATCAGGCCTGCAGGGTTGAGACCCATAATACAGCAAAACCTGTACTGGGAACCGGAACAATAAAAAGCTCAATCACAAAATTTTTGCCGTCATTTTTGACGGCTGGGTGGCTGGGCCCTCTAGTATACTTATAAAAGGATGATATTCTTTGCTTGCTTGCCTGTCAAAGTGCACACAATCTTCGCTATTAGGTATACACATAGGATAAACTGACTGAGAGGAGCTCGAGACTTCAGAACAATAATGCTGCAATTTGTTATTCCAATTCATCATTAGCTAACATGGAAAACTCTGTGACCACTGCATATTGGATACGGCTCGACAATAGGCCTACTTTTGATTAGATTAGATAGGCGGCAGTAGACGAACCAACAGGCCCATTCTCAAAGAGACACCGAAACTTGCGCTCCGGTCTTCTAAGAGCTATTGCCATGCGCCCCGGCCTTTTAAGAGCTATTGCCATGCGCCCCGGCCTTCTAAGAGCTATTGCCATGCGCCCCGGCCTTTTAAGAGCTATTGCCATGCGTCCCGGCCTTCTAAGAGCTATTGCCATGCGCCCCGGCCTTCTAAGAGCTATTGCCATGCGCCCCGGCCTTTTAAGAGCTATTGCCATGCGCCCCGGCCTTCTAAGAGCTATTGCCATGCGCCCCGGCCTTCTAAGAGCTATTGCCATGATTACTTTTATTTAAAAAAAATTCGACTCTCTGCATTTAGGTACCTACTTGAAAAGTATAACATAACCTACTCTCAAGTCTATGAATCGAGCAGCAAAAAATGGAATACCGTACTTAGGATAGGTTATCAGTGACCCAACGGGTCACGGACTGTCTAGATACATTATCTATGAATTTCCGATAGGGACCAACCTCGATGCTATCACTTCAGCCTATAGTAAATTTAAAGCAGTGCCGTACTAGCGGCAGTGAGGGCACTACTCGTGTTTTCGCGTGCCGTCAACAATGTTATGCTAAGTAGCGGGCTGTGTATTCTTCCCCCGGCGACTCAAGTTTCAAGATGAATATTTCAACTATGGTCGAAACTGTAATGTGATTGTTGACGCTACCATAATTTTGCTTACCCGTGTCTTTGTGACGAAGCTGTGTACCACAAGTTGTAAAGACAAGCAGATACAAGTCCACGGCAGAACCATAAACGTGATTGGGGCCCGCAAACTCGTTTCTGGTTATGTTCACGACCACAAGTCGCATCTTCGTTTTAAGTGCGCTTACGAAGCTTGGTTGTGACGTCACATGTTTATTTACGTAATGAAGTTATTTATTTGGGGTGAAATTGAATTTTTATGTGGGCTAAGAGGCATTGCTTATGGTTATGGGTTATCTTAGGCTGAAGTTTACAAAAAATAAAAAACAGAGTGATTACAGAATGTGACCGTTCGTAGAGCGAAGTGATTTGCTTGCTGACATGGAAAGCTCGTCTTTCTTGCCCTGAAAGGGCGCTGACTATCGTCCCACGTCGCTACTCCGGTTGCAAGCAAATAGAACCATAACTTCGATTGTGATTGCGTAGTGTTGGCTATTCCCGGAAACACACATCAGATGCAAAACAAGAGATATCCAACCTACGGTAACTAGGTACCTGCTTCGTGGAAAGTCGAAATTACAGACGGGCATTTCTTCAGTATTTTGGCGAGAATATTAGCGACAACGATGACGTCACAACTTGTCGCTTGCAATTAATCGCATGCTCGTAGCCATGATACCAATGCAAACTAGATATCCCCATCCGCACCAAGAGACAATGGTCTTGAACGGTCGACTTGAGATGCACTTAGAAGTTGTGCGTCTGGTTTTTCCTTTATTAATTAATGATCGAAAACTGTTTAGAATACACACCACGAAATGACTCAACTTATTACTTTAGGAAACTAATCCAAGCTCATTTCAGGTTACTATACGTAGGTACACAGCCTACTTAGAAAGTACACGAGACACTTCTCTCTTAGATTTAGCATACGTTAGGGAGCTAAGGTTTTCTTTATTACAACATACGTACCTTATTCCGAGCAGACAGAGGACGGGGTTTTCTAGACTCTCCCAATGTTGACCCAAGTGACGTCAGGGGCGGCCGACCTCTCCGTGCCCCACGAACAGGCGGACGTGGTGGTGCACAAGGCGTTTCGAACTCCATCATAGCTTCGTTGCTGTCGCCTTCCGATCTGACGATGGGAGTAGACCGTCCGTTTTTAAGAGTGTTGCTGCATCCATTTCCGTTGTATAGCACGCGACTTATAGCATTCCCTATGCTGTCGCTGCTGCATCCTTTAGAAGAATTCAATCCGTTGGAAGTTCGACTAGCAGCTGGTTTGACTTGCGGACCGGCGTGCATTCGCGGTTTGGGTGCGGATGAAGAAGGTTTGAAGTTGGGAGCAGCAACCGGCCTTCCTCTTGCCCCACCGCGACCGATTCGAGAGCTGTTTGGATACGACGAGTTGCGTCGATTTATATCCGCTTCGGTATCACTTTCAGACTCGGACGACGGATCCCGGCTGGCCGAAAGTAAAGCTCGTTCGCTGCTGTCGTCCCCATCATCCGGTCCAGGAGGAATGCGATAAGAGATCGCACCTTTGAAATGAACGCGAAGAATGTCTTTCGTCTCCACTAACGCTTCAATTAGCGTTAGCAGAGTCTTCTCGGAAAAGTTATGTTCGCGCTGCACCAACCAAGCGATTTTCTTTAAATTTGGCCTGACGCGTCGAGCGCGTAGCACACGAATCGCATTCGTGATTATATCCTTGTTGAGGTGACTAACCATAGTAAACAAACGGCTACGTAACTACTTCAGGTAAATCTAAACAAACACAACACACTACACTTTTAATTCCGGTAGCAACCGTATTAAATTTCAGGACGGGGAACGCACACAACACACTATCACAGTTACATGCACGTGGTCGCACTGTCCGTCGATACACGCGCATACACAGCGAACTCAATATCGCATGTGAACGTGTAGAAGCGAGACCATCGAGAAGAGGCTCTCTCTATCTCGACGGCCTCGGTAGAAGCCGCTAAACCTCAGCGAACCTTTCTCACTCTCACCAAACTGAGGTCAGCCGTAATTTACACTGAATATCTTGAAGCTCGTTGCGAAGTACCACGTAAGTAAGTTAAAGTACACTTTGAGGTATATGTTTAGTACAAATTAACAGCGCTATTTACCAACATGACAGCATTAAAGAAGAAATTACGAATGACAAAAGGAGCTATACGCTCGTGCAACCGTCCCACGGTACTAGATTTGGTACAAATGTACTAACTGACAAGCGCGCGAGTGCAGCTGCTGTTGGCGCATGCGCAGTAGAGGCCTAACCCAGTGTGACTGTTCGCTGGAGAACTTCCTCCCATCAATACATCCACTAAAGCACTCAAAAGCATCCGAAACATCTTGACGAGTGACTTGAATTCAAACCGTCAGTATTTTGTCTCTGTAATAATGTAGTTTATTTGACAGAAATAAATAAAGTCCGAAAGCTGTATCATAGCTGGAGCGGTGTCAAGCGACAACGCTTGTTGTTTTGAGCGAAGAAAATACAGCCGGTACAACACATTAAGCGTTGTTTTAAAGCAACAAAATGCTTGATCATTCTCTACAACAACTGACGAACAGGTTTCGACACTTATTACTTACTGCCGTGTATAGCGTACTGGCAGGCTCCCAAGCAACAACGATGGGTATGAGTTTCACTTCATGCCATCTACATAATAATGGCGGACAATGCGACGGTATCGGAAATAGCGATGCGGTACAATTTGTACGACACGCACAGCTGTAGCTGTACACAATATGGTATTAAAACTAGTGCAGAAACGTCTTCAACGTTCCCCAATTACGATGAAACAATTCTTTAAGCATTACATACCGAGAGGATAAGCTGGGAACTGAGTTAGCGGCAGATATTTTACAGCAAAAATAAGCGCATGTTTCCTGCCACGTGGGACCTCGAGGCCGCTATCGGTGCGGGCTTAAGTGGAATACCGGAGTAGATTCTTAAATCAAGTAACGAAACCATTTTACACTACATTAATTTGTTAAATCCGGCTCACACGTTAGTATTTAGAACGCGTTCTTTCAGCTAATCAATCACGGAAATGGGCTGTGGTGTCGTTTACTAAACAGCAAGATTTTGCACAGCTTTTCAGAGTTTCATATCATTCTAAAGCCCGGTGCCCGCATAGCAACTTTCGTTGGCGCTAGCTGCCTAGAGCCAACACAACTAAATATAATACGACAGCGTCGTCGTGGCGGTGACTTCAGCTTGACGTCTGTGAACATCGCGTGCTATTTCATAAGACATCAATCGTTGTGGATTTAAACTGCTCATAATAGTGAGCGACAATTGATAATTCATCATCGGCAAATACTATGGTGCAAAAATTGCAATAGCGGCTGAAATTTTCGATAATTTTACATGCAGTTAAATTTTGATACAAGCTAAAGCCGTGCCGCGGCAGCGTAAACGGATTCAATCTCCCGCTCATGACTGGCCAGCTACTTGAGCTGCAAAATATCGTAAAATGTTGTCGCCAAGTACAGGAAGTTCGAGCAATAGGCTAACTGTTACTGTGGTTTCTCTCGCTCACAGAATTGACTATAATGGCGCTTATATTTGTTGGTAAGGATATATATGTTTTGTGAAGAGCACTGTGAAATGAATATGAAGTGTAAATAAGGCTCCAATCAAGAAAAAGAAGTTAAATTAGGTCGTAAAAAGGGAGCAAATTCGGCGCCAGTGCTGTGAATGTTTCCATCAGTATGCACTGCAATTTTCTATAGATAATTGCTAAATTAATGTATACTATCTCATTTTATTTTTACGCTAGAGATGAATTTTGCAATTTAAGATGATTTTTCTCTTTAAATTATTCAAAATACTCCTTCGCTGCTCAGCCATAGAATCGTCGATGATGACGTCACTTTTTGGTGCTAATTTCTCGTGAGTCCTCCCGTTACCTCTTTACTTCTTGCAGAGCTGTGTCTATAATAGCTCGTACACACACTAGTCCGAATGCGTTGCTGTGTCCATTTACATAGCACACTCAGACAGACAACAAATTTTGAGTTATAATTCCCTCCAAATCGGAAGAGATGTCCGAACCTTAACTAACGGCACTGACTGAGCAAATTGAAGAAATGGCTAGCATTTGTTTACATCTTTTTTGTACGCTGAGTTGTGTTTACGAGTGCTCAACGAAACGTTTCGACAATTAGCTGAGAAAACTCGTTCTTTTGGCTAGAGCGTGCACCAGACTTAACGACCCTGCGGAAGCATCTGGCCGATTTAATGAAAGAACGCGTTTGAAAGACTGATGCCTATGCCACATGCTGGCCAACAGAACGAGTTTGTGAGTTTCGACCACCGAATCGACGTAGCTATGTACCTATAAAACCTAGCACCCTCGCGCTTTTGAGCAAAATTTTAGGATGGAGTATGCACCACTTTTGCGCGCGATACACTGGTCAAATAAGCAAAATTTTGTATGCAAACGGCCTCCAGCGACATCTACCGGCATGTAGGATGTTCAGTTCGCTTTCGGAGCAGCAACAGCTGGTTATTTTTAAGATTTTATCATAAACTTCGACCTAATATTAATGGCGAAGGCAATGGGTAGCAAATAAAACATTATTTTGCGAGTTAGATTTATATTTGTTTTTGTGTCAAGCCCGTAGCCATGACAACGTAGTTTAGGTGAACGGAGCTCGAAGTCTGTTGACCATGGGACCATTCTCACGTGGGAGACAAGGTTTTGTGCAAAATGTTTCGCGTATTTGCAAGAGTTTCCTCCGCTTTTGGATAGCGTGTGTACCAGCCGTAAAGGCTAGTACATACACTAGTCAAAAAACGAGTTTCATCATATCTACGCGTCCGAATGCGTTGATTTGCTCAATTAAGTAGCAGGCACGTACTTGCAAAAAAAAAAAATAGTTATTATTTCCTCCGAGATCAAAAAGATGTTCGAAGCTTAGCCGGCAGCACTTTCTGAGCAAATTGAACTGGCCGGCTGATATTTTCACATGTTTTTGATAAACTCCAAGCTCTGCTTACGAGGGCTCAGTACCCACATACGGACGATTAGCTAAGGAAACTCCTTTTTTTGACTAGCCTGTGTACCGGCCATAACGTGTGAACGGGCATTTAAAGTCAGTTCACATGCTTGATTTTTTGCTCTACGTTCATGCTTCGAAACATCCGGGGGTTTCATCGTGTGCTCGTAAACACAACAGTGTGTGCACCAAAATGTTCGCTAAAGTGTTGGCCGTCAAATCAAATTTGCTCAGCAAATGACACAAGTTCGGTTTTGAATATCTCTTCAAACTGGAAGTTACGTAGAACTTCGAAATATGCGCCCTTTTCTGCTGTCAGTAACTTGATCTATGATCTTTATTATTATCATATGGATTGAACGACCCAAATTGGATCGGTTGAGCGATGTTCAGCTCTACTCTCTGGCGCCGGGTTACATCCCGCGACCTAAGGCTCAGAGCACTTTGCGAATGATGTGCGCTGTTCCAAACAGAGCATATTTATTATTACAGTATTATTATTATTATGTACTGAATTAGGCCAAGTTTGCAAGCCTCGCACTATAATATATGTTTTAATAGATGAAAACCTTCCTAGTGGAAGACATGCATGATTCGAGTTAGAATATGTTTAACCAGGCACAGCAACGCATCCGAAAAATGTGAAGCATGAAGGTAGAGCTAAAGCTAACTTGCGGACCAGCCTTTAAACTGAGAATTTCACGCCATGCTGATGTTATTCACGATAAGTATAAATAGTTTTCTCAGCAGCCATTTGCAAGAAAAATTATCTAGCTTATAATGTGATGATCAATTATGCCGACGATTCAACTTTGATAGCTGTTATACCTACTCCTCGCCTGCGTGATGCTGTCGCTCAGTCTCTGAAAAGGGACTTGTCACGCATTAGTGCATGGTGCTCGGCCTGGAGTATGAAGCTGAATGCCAGTAAGACCAAATCGATGATTGTCAGTCGGTCTCGGACACTTTTAAGGCAACATCCCCAACTAGAGATTGGTGACACTTTGCTTCAGCTATTAGCCGCATTTTCTTCGAAATCGCGTCTGCGGACAGTTTTGAAAGTGGACGTAGCTGAGCTTTCAAAGTGCTTACAAGAAAGAAAGAAAGATTTAGATAACTCGTATATTTCTCCCCATATAGGAAGTTTTTCATACAATAATACTATTACAATACTTGTTCAGTAAACTAGTGTAAACCGCTATCGCAATGAGAATTACAGATTACGGAGCAAATTTATAGCACTATTCTATTTCACAATCTGTATATTGTAAAACGCTCTATGGTAGCATTAGGTTCACACATTGGTATGTTGTGACTCAACTAACACATGTTTATTTCAAATTCAGTTCAAATTCAAAAACAATTATTTCTCCCCGTAGGAAANAGTTAGAATATGTTTAACCAGGCACAGCAACGCATCCGAAAAATGTGAAGCATGAAGGTAGAGCTAAAGCTAACTTGCGGACCAGCCTTTAAACTGAGAATTTCACGCCATGCTGATGTTATTCACGATAAGTATAGATAGTTTTCTCAGCAGCCATTTGCAAGAAAAATTATCTAGCTAGTAATATGTAGTATTGAGAGACTTTTTTGAAACTGTACCAGAGCGGCCAAGTAACACGAATATTCTTGAATCAAAAAGAATGCTTCCGAAAATAGCATAAAAATGGTTCATTCTGAATTCAACATGCGTTGTTTGAACTTTCCGTTAATCCAACTGTGTCTTGAACGTGTAAGCTTCGCGGAACGACCTACTTCATTATTTGTAACCAGTGAAGGAAGGTTTGGCAAGGTATCCGTTTTCGGTGGTCACTGCTGATGTAATAGTAAGAGAGAGAGAGAGAGAAAAAAAAACAACAAACAGCATGGACTAGCTTTGTATTTAAGGGTGAGTGCAAAATAGGACGATGGGTAAAGCGAAACCCTAGATGCCTGAAAGGCTGCTTTCCACGAAAATTCGCACAAAGTGCGAAACGTTATTCCCAAACATTTGGATTGCGTTGAAGCGCGCATAGCTTCGACTTGAACATTTTTCGAAAAATATCGGTAATTCATACGCATTTTTTTATTCGATTCGATGTCGGTGCAGGGGGAGCATCGAATAATATCATAGCATCAGCTAATAATCGCCTAAACTTTTCCGACCGGGCACTGAAACTTTTCGCTACAGCAAGGGCCAGCGGAGAAGATTCTACGAGTAAGCCTACTTCTCTTATATATTGAGCGAATTTACATTCACAACGATGTACCTATACTTGCCCGTGCGATGTTCGAAAACGTCTTCGCCAGAGGTAATTATACAAACCATTTTTACCTCCGCCAAGGAGGGCATGTTTTCGTCGAGTTTGGCTGTCTGTTATTGTATTTGTCTGTCTGTAACCAAGATAACTCAAAAAGTTATGAACGGATTCTGATGAAATTTACATGGAATGTTAAGTATGTTAGGAGGAACAGATAATTAACTTTTGGTGTAGATCCGTTGATCCACTTTTTTGTCTGCCTCATTTTTGCTAATGCCATAACTCGAAAAGTTATGGACGGATTTTATGAAATTTACGCGAGTTGTTAGATATACCATGAAGAGTAAATGACCAAATTATTGGATGATCTGTTTATTCGTTCGTAAGTTTGTCGCTGTCTTTAATTTTATGCTTGTTAGAACAATAACTCAAAAAGTTATGAAGGGATCTTTACGAGTTGTTGGCAGTATTAAAAGACATAAATGATTAAAATTTTGGTGCAAATCGGTTGGTCCGTTTGTGTGTTTGACTTATGCTTGTCATAATGTTTATTAGCACCATAACTCAAAATGTTATAAACGGATCTTCATGATAATTGCAGAAATTATTAATACTATGAAAAGGCACAAATGATTAGATTTTCGAGTCGATACAAAGAAAATCATGCTTTCAGAGCCAATTTGAATTTCTCGTTACCGGTGCCTTGCTTGGCGTAGGTATGCGCTCCCAGGTTGTTCTAGTTTTTTTTTAGTATTTTTTGAATGTGCAAGTACACGGAAAACCCGCAAGTAACACTCATTGACGTAAATAATAAACTTCTAACTATAATAACGCTGTTAATAATGCACCTATCCCATTTGAAAATGAAAGGCTTTTATCAGCTGTCTGTAGAGACAGCATCGGATATAAACATTCGATTATCGCCTAATGTTTTAGATTGCGGAAAAGAGGAAGGTATGCGTGAAAATATTATCCCATTAGCTCACACTACAAGCACCTATTTCTGGTAACATTAACGCAATTAATACCGTCAAGAAAATAAAAAGCGCGCAAATGGATTAACCCATTAACAACTCGTAAATTAAGCCTCCTCGTCTCGCAAGATTAGCACCATTAATACCGTTCAGAAAACGTGGCAGTATGTGTTCATGGATTAATCCATTACCGGTAGCTCACATAAAAAAACTTATTTCTCTTAGATAAGCACTGGTAATACCCTTCGGAAAATTGGACACTGAGCGTTAATAGGCTAGGCACATTCCAAGACACCGTCTACAGCAGCCCATGCAAGCGGACGTAAAGGTCTGGAGACCTTCCAGGCCTCAGAGCCTACGGTGACCGTGAACGTGGCAAGACAAAGAAGCGTCACAAAGAGCACACAAAAGCTGTCTCAACCAAGGAGGTTTAACACAGTGGAATCTATTAAACCTCCTTGGTCTCAACCATACCGAATTCCTTCCTCACCGTAGTCATTGGCACCCACCGCAACCCTGCTTCGTCATATGACTCTGGGGTGTGTGCCAGACCTCACTACCAGGTGTAATGATACTATGATAGTATTAACTAGTCTTTGTATCTAATGTAACTGTAGTGATGAGCTCTGCCTCGTGCAACTGTATTCTGACTCTACGTGTACAGGTGTATTTATTACCTCCGCCAAGGAGGTTATGTTTTTGTCGTGTTTGTCTGTTCGTGTGTCAGTCTGCCCGTCTGTTCGTTTGTCTGTCACCAACATAATTCAAAAAGTTACGAACCGATACTTACGAAATTTACAGGGATTGTCAATCACAATAACAGTAACAGATGATTAACTTTTCATCAAGATCCGTTCATCTGTTTGTCTGTCTGCCTATTTTTTCTCAAGGCCATAACCCAAAAAGTGATGGTCGGATTTTCATGAAATTTACAAGAGTTGTTAGGTAGCTATAACACGAAGAGCAAATAACCAAGTTTTTGTGATGATATGTTGGTTCGTTCATCTCTTCGACGCTGTGTTTGATTTTATGCTTGTTAGCCCAATAACTCAAAAAGTTATGGATGAATCTTTATGAAATTTACATGAGTCGTTAATAGTGTTAAAAGACATAATGAATACATTTTGGTGATGATCAGTGGGTCCGTTTGTGTGTTTGACTAATGTTTGTTAGCACCATAACTCGGAAACTTATGAACGGATCTCCTAAAAAATTACACACATTATTATTACTATCAAAAGGCACATATGGTCAGATTTTAGTGCTGATTCGAAGAAAATCATGGTTTCAGAACCAATTTCAATTTTTCGTTACCATTGCCTTGCTTGGCGGAGGTATGCTCTCTCAGAGTGCTCTCTAGTTTCTATGTATTTAGGTAGCTACCCATAAGCTACAGTATTTCTAGCTAGCTTCAAGTTGTCTGAAACTTCACTCCTGGGCGTTGGTCTCGCTACTATGGAGCCAGTTGTCATTATGTCTTGTAACATTATTAACGACTCATGTAAATTTCATAAAGATTCATCGATAACTTTTCGAGTTATTGGGCTAATAAGCATAAAATCAAACACAGCGTCAAACAGATGAACGAACAAAACCTAGTGGGAAGCTGGAAAAAGATGGACTATTAGGATGTCTCAGGCGTAATCGGTACGCAGTAAGCGTCCGAAACTCCGTCGAAAGAAACGATTTAAGAGCTCAGACTAAACTTCCAGGAAAGGAAGGCTCTTTTTTCTCTCTCGAAAAAAGGACACTCTAGACAGAGTTATTCCTTTGAGGAAGGTAAAAGGAAGGTAAAAGTTAAGTTTGAAGTTAAAGGGTTAAAGCCAATTGAATTAGCTCATCTCCATCGAGCTGGACTGATCAAATACACCAATGGCCTCACCCACTGCCCCCAGCAGAGCATTACTTGCTTGTTGCGTGGAAAATTCGAATTTTTGCCACAATTTTTAAATTGACACTATGTCACGTTTAGATGCCACACATCTCAACACTTTAAATAATGAAGCACAGTAATAAAGACTCATGTGTACAGAGTACCTGCCGTTTCGCTGATCTATTTATCTGTCCATTTTCTGCTACGCTTGAACTTACGACAAGCATCAAATGTCCGGATTCCCACAAATGCATCGTAAAGTTACGTCTAATCGTAACGCTGCACCTGAAAGCACGAATGCAGTAACATAGCAGCTAAAGTTTTATATATATTCTCTTTAATTTAGCAGTTGACTATAATTCACATATCTAACTACCTAAATATATATATACACGTTGATTGAAGGTTCAATACACTAGATAATAATTTTGCTAAGATCAGCATAAAGTAGTAAGAAAATCAAACCTGGGACATTGGTACATCTTCACATAGCGTCATAACTTTATACCACCAGTGACAGGATGTTAAGAACTAGTGTTACACTCGCATTCGCTGTTACCGGGAACGCCTCTCTGTTAGACGGGTGAATTCTTGCGTTGCTTGCCTTCCTGAGTCAGCATTTCCGGCACTTAGACGCTTCTGCGGGGATACTGCCCCTAACCAGCAATGGGAATGGTCGGCGGGTCGTAGTTGTCGCATGAGACGTCCGTCTTCGATGCCATAGCTCTGACCTTCTATGAGCGACTGCAGCCGTGTACTTCTCTAGTGCCAATGGGCATCTAGGTATCTGTACCAAGAACCAGTACCTGTAGAACAGCCATTTGGGGCGCGTGGTCAAGTTCGCTGTATTTTTACCATTGTTTGAGACAAAAATTTCAAGGAAGTGCACATATCAAGGGAAAAATATGTACCGTATCTATGATTGCCATTATCACGGCACAGCAGATGTCGACAAAGCGACTACACTTGGATCCACTCTCACTAGTCACCGGTGGCTTCTTTGCGGGCGTATGACCAACTTGAAAGTTGGGTGTATGGAAACCCTCATGTGAGGAAATGCACATGGAAAGCACATGAGCTTTACAAAGCCTATGTCGCCCAGCTCGTACCCCGGGAATTCGGTGCTCTTGTAATGTATACTTACAAGCCTCACCTTGCCAGGACTAGAGCAAACGTTACCATACTTGTTGCTTGTAACGGTCACTTTCCTAGTGAATTTGACCTGCAACAGCACCTAGCTTGCTGCACTAACTGCCAGCACCGAGGTGCTGCTAAAATTTCCCCAAATGCAGCAAGGAGTGGTGCAGTGTAACCCACTGAACTTTACTCAAGCCCTGCCCTATTTGGTACCTTCAGGACTCACGGTTTGCCTGAGGCACGGCCCCACTCTTTATCGCAGTGGTACATGGACCGGGGCCAGCAGCACTCGGCTGCACGAACGAAACGCCTCAACCTATTTCCTCCAAGCGGTCAAAGAGAGTGGCGCTGGAGTTCCACCCTCTTGGAGGCTACCCAACAAACACAACAACGGCAAAACAGGCATAACAATAACAAACGTCTACTCCTATTTCAATGTAGGCATTTGTTCGAATTTCCTTCCGCCACAATAACTTCGTTACGTCAAAATAACTCGGCACATCTTTTCTAAAGTTATTCTGAAGCTAAGGCTGATATATCCTATAAATATTTCTTCGCGGATCAGATGTTTCTCTCCTACGCTTTACACCTGAAGCCATATTTCTCCTTAGTTACTGCTTTTTTTAGTACAGAACACTGTAGGACTCCAGAGTCATACCGGTCAACACAACCGTTAGTTTTACAAGCGCAGGGAACCTGCTGAATCGGGATAGGCTGTGGCGTCACTAACTCGTCGCAACCAATCAATAGGATTGGTTGAGACGGACACAAGACCTGAGGTTAGCTAAATAGTAGCAGGAGGGGGAAAGGAGGCATGGACGGTTGTAAATGAATTCCTTTTTCCCCAAGGGCAACACTTTGGGTGCCAAATTCAGCTTGGAATACAACTAAAAAGGAAAAAATAAGAACAGCGAGCCCAGGAGCGCACGGTTCAATTTATATATTATTCATCATTCAGTGTCATTTCGTTCGGTGCTCACCAGTAAAAGCGGTGACACTAGGATCATTAGTCCTTTTGTTCGCTGCAAATTTTCTAGACCCACTTGTCTCGTTTTGTAACTGGTGGAAGTGAAACAATGTTATACTCCGGGTCTCTGCGTCTAGCTTTAAACAGTCCTTAATGCTTAATTTTGGGAACATTACCTATTGAGCTGTGCTTTCAGTTCAATTTGGTTCCCTTAGCAGCCGGCAAACTGTTTCTGCGTAGGGCGCGGTACCTAAATCGCTACAAGGTAACCTGCAGCCTTTTGGCGAGTGAAGCCCAATGCAGACTAGAAGCAAAAATTGCCTAAAACGGCAATTCGCACACAAATGATCTACCACACTGAGCGAAAAAGTTCCCTAGAGAGCGAATTCAGCAGGGTAGTGCTAGGCCAATTTTTTCCGTCGGGTTCGAGCAATTCAAAGCAACTTGCAGTCCAGTTTCCCTGTTATCTATTCAGTCCTACGATATGTAACGACCGCGTTGTTCTTAATACTGTACTTTCAATGGATGCGATTCCATCTGCAATATCTAAAGCATGAAAAGAAGTTGCATCCAGGATACAACGATAGTAGCCAGTAGAAACACACTCATAAAAATTCATTTGTAAGCTTCAAGAATGTACAAAACACTCAGTCGCTGAGTACTATGAATAGGGAATACAAAACCAGCGGACATATACTGCATATACGAGCAATGAAATTTACGAAGGCTATAGTTTCGTTTTGATTTTATGCAACTTGTTTTAAATTTACCCTAAGGCACTGCAACTGCTAGAACCTTTCCCCCACTACGTGTGCACTGAAATGTCGTGCCAAGCTCGAGGATCCGACACGTTTCTCCAACCGAAGTCTACGATGATGTCGCTCGTCTACATAGGCACGTCTTTACAGCTCTTGCTCTCGCCGGTCTTCGCCCACCTCATTCCATTTCCTCCGGGGCGCCGGACTGCGGCCGGAAAGCCTATAGCCCGCTTGCCCGTTTGTGCTCACCCAAGGAAGTTTAAACCTCCTTGTACTCACCGTTGCCGTCCTGTCGCTTGTACTCGCTTTTCGAGTTGCTCTGCCCCATGGGTCATCCCTCGAGCACTAATTTGGGAGGTTCCGTACGCTGAGGGCCTGCCTTCTGCAATAGGCTAAGTGAGTTGTTTCTACTTCTATTTTCTCAATGCTTCCCTTCACATCTAACGCAGCTCATCGTTCGCATTTCTCTGTCTTGTATTATTTTGTTAGCGAATCGCATTGGTATCTTGTTTAGTGCGTTATCTTCTTAACTTTCTAATTAAATCTCTTGATCACTGATCAGCGCCATTCGTGTAGTTGGTGGTAGAATGCGTACTTTCGATATTGTTCCGTTCGTTAGTAAACGCGCGAACACCGTTGTCTCGCTACAACTTGGCGCGGTAGGTAACCACATCACATGCATTAATGAATTGACTATGATCATTCAATAATATTCGAAATGTTACACTTAATCTTCATTACTTGTGTAATCATAGTTTTTTGTAATTATGGAATCGCTATTTGTACCTCAATCACGTTCCATTGTAATATTCAACTGAAATTCAGTTTGAATGAAATATAAGTACTTAAGAATATATCAGTGTCGTTATTTAGATACCCTTTCTGCTCACACACAAACACTAACCCCCAGCGGTAGGGCTTGGCAAGCCAATGCCGTAGGTACAATTCCATTAGGCACTTACAGCATTTATCATCAGTTAATTTAAGATAGTGGCAAGATCAGACCGCATTCGTATTCAGAATTGCACCTACCTAGAAACAAACTCCTTCAATTTATTATGATAGGCCTTCTTACCCAAGGGGGAAGAACTATAAGCCTGCCAAAAACTTTTCCCCAACTCAATTTGACGACCAGAAGTGACAAGGCCTACCTACCTTGCGGCGCTTAGGACGTTCTTCTTCAACAGCTCTGCCGGCGGTCCCGCTCTTCCGGGTGCCCCCGACGGTGCTCCAGGACCCCTGCAAGGCCATGGGTAAACTGTTACTCATCAACACTATTCACACTAGGGTTCATTTCTCGGGAAATTGGATTAGTAGTTCACGAATTTCCGGAATTGCTTTTAGTTCCCCAGAACTCTCGGGAATACAAAGCAATTCCTGGGACTCTCCAAGACCGGTACTGATCTCAAATTTCCAGGTAAGGAACACTATAGTTCATACCAGACTGTGCTATTTTTCCCTGAGGTAGCTGCGCCCCAGAGTGCTGAGTTCATGACACTGAAAGTTGCAGGTTCGAAAGCCAACCCAGGCAAGCAAGCTCTTGCGGCGCTTGATGCGCTGACTCAGCATTTGATATATGCACAGCTGCGGCGGAGGTACTCACCTTCCCCAGAAATGGGATGGGTAGCAGGACGCGGGTCGTTGCAGAAGATCCTTCCGTCGATGGCGCTACAGCTCTTGACGATCCGTGGTCGACTGCAACCGTATGCTCCCTTGGGTCAGTTGGTCTATATCTGCAGCACGATCCAGTGCGTGTGGTTTTCCCAGTACAGGGCGCGGTCAAGTGGACTTTTATTTTTTTTTACCTGAGCAAAGGCACTTGGTCCAATTGTATAATTATATTCCTACGGGAATAAAGCGTTTGTAGCGAGGTGACATAGCCGGCTTGGTACCAATAGAGGTAACCTTTTACCGGGCAAGTGACTATATATGGTTACTTTCATAATTCTAATCCTACGAAAGAGATTATTAGCCGTCCGGGAAAAGGGTAAAATACATGCCAACAAGTTGGGGGGGGGAAAGGGCAAGTGTCAAACGAATATCCCGCTCCTTATCATTATCGCGTGTTTTGTAGGACAGTATTAGGCTACCATTACCTTTAGTATTATTATTCTTAACCCACTTCCAATATATATATATATAATCATTTATGTACTGCTTTGGTAGTTGCAATCATTATCGCTATTGTTACTAACTGTATTATAGTCATATTCTTAGCATAATATATAAATATGAAGTTATGAAGTAACTTATTTCATTATTCTATAATAATCTTTATTCTTTAATGATGTAGTTATACGAATTCTACTAGTATTCTAGTAGGTATAGGGTAATTACCCAATTGCCGAACTAACTCCATTTCCGAACAAAGAGCTATTATTTGATAGGTTTGTGAAATAAACGTATCAAATAAAAGCTCTTTGTGCACTTTTCGGTCGACATGCGCGTTTTTAGGCTGGTATCGGCGACGGGGTTCCGAACAATATATACCCGAGCAGTGCGCACTTCACCACGCTTGTTCCTGCAGCGTTTCACCCTAATCGGAAATTTATAGGCATCTATCCGATGTTATCCTATACCGCTTACTATTTACTTACTCGCAAGCAGCCGGTCAATGTCTATAAGTTTCCGATTGGGATGGATATGCCACCGATACTCGTGCGGAATATGCGCACTGCTCGGGTGTATTTAAATTTGTTAGGAATAAGATCGCCGATGCCAGCCTAAAAACGCGCAAGGGAGACCGAGCAGCGCCGTAGCGTCTCGGATCCGCCGCTTCGTTTCTCGGCTGCATGTGTGTGTGTACAGTTGTACCATATGCCGCCCTTAAACTTCTCCAAAAATATTTAACTGGGTAGGTGCCGGAGTGTACGGCACCGTGAAAGTTTACTGTGCCTTAATACAAACGTGGAGATGAAGACCGTGTTACAAATGAGACTGTACAGTTATATATATATACTTTTAGGATGTTAATTAGATCAGATAGCTGGCAGTAGACGGACCAACAGGCCCTTTCCCAGAGAGCCGCCGGGACTTACGCTCTGGCCCTCTATGAGCTACTGCCATTATTTTCAATATAAAATGATTCAGATATCTAAGGAAAAAATTATCTAACGTCGTTTTCACTGTCTAGAAAAAAGGAATAGCAGCGGAGACTTTTAGCTCAACCTAACCTCAAATATGTATTCTTCTGAGCCAGATTCAGCAGCGAGTATACTAACGGTGCTTACCATTTTTTTCGCATTTCTAGGGAACAAACTCGGTTAAACCGGCATCTCTCTAAACGGAACGTAGCGTCCTTTTTAGCATCTCTTTAACCCTTTCGCTACGGAAACTTTTGCTCTTTTATGAGGTTCTAAAAGAAGCTCCTTGAAGACATCATCATTGTAGTCACTTGAGCTCACTTACAGTGTAGTTCAGCCATCAAGAAAATACTATCACCGACTTCAGACGGGTTGTTAAATATGTTGTTCAAATTTTCAGAGCAAGAAACAATGCACCGGTTTTAATAATGAAAATTTTGATGCGGTACGTGTACGTACCGTCAGGATCGAAAGGGTTAATAACATGAAGCCATTGCACCTGTGAAATTCGACAGACTAAATGCTCATTCTTTCACGTCATGTTAGTATTAAGATTGGATAAATACCTCAGGGCGCTGTGCCCCTGATATGTTGGACACTGCATCCATATAAGTTATCCACGAGTTTGTTGGTTTCTTTGTAGTTTACAATAATGGTAAATGCATTACTTCAAGACGCTCGTGTGGTGATAATACTAAATATGAGATAGTAATAACAACAATAATAAAAATACCTAGAACACTGCTAAAAGTGTTGTCCTAATACCAGCACGATAACTGAAGTTTCCGTGCTGGCACACCTGGCAGGTATTTCCCGTCAATGCACGGCAACGTGTGCAGGTTTTGAGACAACACTTTTCTCAGCGTTAATTATATTATATATATGTTCACATTATCATATAACGCGTGTATTACTGCGACGTTAACTATAGAAATGGGATGATGATAGCAATATTGGTAATAATGATGATAACAATATATACGTAAACGTAGACTACACAATAATTATGTTCCTGTACTCTATAACGTAACGTATGCGTTACAGTAGGTATTTCCCCAAACCAGCTCTGCAGTGATAAGAGACAATGATTAGGTCATAACTCCCTAAATTTGATTAATAGCCTCTAGCTACTTTACTTAGGTCCTACTGTTCGCGAACTCATTGATGGCTTACCGTACCGCATATCGAACACTACCTGTAAGCCAATGATATACTTCCAATTGTTACTGCATATTTTCAATGCAAAGCACAAAGAATCCTCTTCTCAGCAGATATCAGTTCATAAATGTGTTCCTACATCTGTTTTGGATGCTTTCCGGTGTTTATTTGCTGATTTTTTAAGGTTTGTGCGTCGAATTTTATGAATGGGAGCAAGAATTTTGTTTCAAATTTCAGTTTAGGAGGCGATTTGTTCGTCACTGAGAACCCTGGTGAGTCGATGTGCCTTCAATACACGCACGCCCTATAGCTCCTACTAATTTGCTGTGTTCAGCATGAATGCTCCATAAAGGCTGGTATATATACACGCTAGCCGCAAAAACGGAGTTTCCTCAGGTAATCGTCCAAACGTTTTGTTGAGCCTTCGTAAACACAGCTTTGAATTTAGCAAAAAAAAGTGTTCAAATGTTAGCCGTCAGTTCAGTTTGGTCACCAAGAGCCGTTAGTTAAGTTTGGGATACCTCTTCAAACTTGGAAGGAGTTATAGCTCATATTTCATTGCACGTGTGTGCTTTTTTTACATTGATAGGTTCATCAAAGCATTCGGACGCAGCGATGACGAAACTCGTTCATTTGACTAGCGTGTGTACAGGCTCTTGCACATGTAGGTCATGAATTCTTCGTAGAAATGTTGGAGGGCTCCACTCGCGACGGTCCGCTAATAGTCACAGCTTTCCCTAAGAATGTGAATAAATCCTGACGTGTACTTCATCTCCTCTAGGTATAGGGCCTATATCCATCTTATTATCAAGAGATAAGCGGTAGTCTGTAGATGTATAGCTATAGACTTGAGTTTCTTGGACGAGCGCGTTGAACCACTGATTAGCTTGTGTTCCAGTGTAGCTTACTCCAATATAACTACATATATAGTACATACACTTATCATGTACGTAAGCATTTAGTTTGTTAGTCTTACAGTGAATTAGCTCTCTGGCGAGCTTACAGTAGTATTAAGAACGGAATGCTTTCACTAAGTGGAAAGTCAGATTGATGAACCTTTCTATCGATGTTTGTATTAAGAGGTTACTAGGAAAGTTTGTGGGGTTTTATATCAAAATGTCTGATAGAACAGCGCACCAACTTTTGGGGATTTCAGTAAAAACTGCAAAGGGTTAAAAAATGCCAGAGGGATCTCACCCCCCGGCTGATGGTGTACTTGAAGCTAGGATCAGACGTGCGGGTGCCCCTCACGCGCCCTCTGGTGGGTGAGCCACGAGGTCTGCTCGAACAGAATCCTGACATGTTGAAGGCGTGTTCGAATAGCTCTCGACGGCTGAAACACGTTCTTGGTGATCGTTTTCTTCTTTTGGCAGCACCAAGAGAGGTGAAGGACGCTAGTAACAAGCATAGGGGTGTTGCATGGCCTGAAAGAAACAAGCATATGAGAACGGAAATTCTAGAGAGCAGCGCTCTACGTATGATATAAATGTACAAAACTATTCAATCTGGTTAGAATTCCAGTGTTTTCGGTGATTCCTCTTAAACTTGTGAAGGACAATAGAGCAACACAACATCAACAATAAAACTACCGACACCGGACAACAAATTCTAGAGACGCATACCTATTATTCATCTAGTAGCTAATCATCGACTGTCAATGATGAGACACAGACGGCAGGCAAGAGACAGATAGACGGATCAACAAACAAATACGGTATGTACGTAACTCGCTAATTGCGATATTAACCTCCTGTGCAAACATCATTTCGGGCAAGAAGTTTCATTTTCAAAAACTCGAAAATGAAGTTCAGTAACGCTCGGAAGTCAAAAATGAAATTTCAACCGTTTCAAGCGTAATCAGACTGATCAACACAATATAAATGAATAAATAGAAGTCGACTAATATAAAATTAAACGTTTCGGGATGAAAGATCCCATCTTCAGAAAAAAGATAAACTAAGCTACAACCTATCAATACAAATTTATTTATTTTCAAATCTTTAAGGGAAGCATGGATGTTGTTGGGAGGAAGTCTAAAACGCAAATGAACGGAGCTACGTGCAGGGGCCGAATGTCGGTTCCCGTACAGTCAGCAGATATCAGGCTAAGTATGGACGGTATGCAGCGGTACAGCCGAGGTCATAATATTGAGGTTAGGTTTGGTTCTATGGATATAGAGGGACTCTAATGTTGTGAGCTCGATGGAATTGGAAGAGTTTATGATGAAAAAATCATTCCTGCTGATGGGATGGTTATTTTGCTCAGCATGTAGGCGAGGGGCTGAATGTGAGGGTTTTGCAAGCGGTAAACCGGTACGACTGGATACACCTAAATGTTGGTCAATACGGGCTTTGAAGTGTTGTCCAGTGCTACCCACGTATGAGGTGCTGCAGGCCTGGCATTGATAAAGGTAGATAACACTGGACAGCAGTGGTGTGGGGATTTTGTGTTTAAATTTGAAGTAGGACCCTATGGTAAAAGTGTTTTTGTATGAAAATTTAAAGTTGATATGTGGGTAGGCTTCAGAGAGGAACGCTTTTAAAGTGTTTACTGTGCTAACAGATGCTTCGTTGTAGTATGGAAGAGAGTGAAAGAAGTCCAATTTACTGAACCAGGGTTTGCTAATGCCGGGATCGAACAGTTTGTCTAGGAACAATTTACAGTAATGGTCCAGAAAATGATGCGGCTGGCAGTTATTTTTGAAAAATGTTCGGAGAAAGTCAACTTCGCTTGAAAATGCAAGGTAGGAGGAAGACAGATGGTATGCTCGAAATAGTAAAGTTTTTATTGCATTGATTTTGAATTGATCGTAGCAGTGACTGGAAAAACTTGTCCCGAGGCATGAGAATGTGGGTTTTCTGTAAATTCCAGTGGTCAGTGTTGAGTCTAGGTTAGTTACTAAAACATCGAGAAAAGCTAAAGAGTTATTTGCTTGATATTCAGCAGTGAATTTGATATTTGGATGTTTGCTATTCAAATATTGCAGCAAGAGATCAGAATCTGCTTGACTGTTGAATGCGAGGAAGGTATCATCTACATAACGATTGTAGTGGATCGGTTTGAAGTCTCGTGGGTAGTCGTTAAGCCAAAGGGTTTCATGGTGGCATAGAAAGATATTTGCCAGCGAGTGACTAAGCGGGGAGCCCATGGAAACTCTATCTATTTGCTTGTACAGTCTATTGTTAAATATGAAGAAAGAATCTTTGATGGCAAGGCTAAAAAGGTAGGTTTATCCATATTGTGGAATAGGTCCGTGTCAATAAAAACTTTGTTACAGATAATGTCTATGATTTCCTCTACGGGGATCTTGGTGAAAAGGGAGGTGATGTCAAAGCTGGCTAAGTAGGCGTTGGGAGAGAATTGGAGGTTTTTGATTCGATCTCGAAAGTCGTATGAATTGCGCAAAGTGTACTGGTTGGTTGTTAAAGGTTCAGGTAATGACACGAGGAATTTTGGAATAGGATAGGATGGTGTTTTATATGCAGCTAGAATTGGCCGCAGGGGGGCACCGGGTTGCACTATAGTTTCTCATGATGATTTTGCGTTCACGTAAGCTTTCGTGCGCGCGCCACCACTAAAATAAACACTACCTAGGCAAACCTAACCTTACCTAATCTAACCTCCTTACCTAACCTTCTAACCTAACCTAACCTTACCTAACCCAACCTAAGCTAACCTAACCCAATCTAACCTTTCTAACCTTACCTAACCTTAACTAACGTTACCTAACTTTATCTAACATTACCTAATGTTACCTAACGTTACCCAACATTATCTAACCTAACATAACCTAACTTAATCGCGATACAGCGAGCAGCGCGGCGCACCAACTTGAACGCCGCTCACGCGCACACGATCTGCGTACACAAACACGCACACAAATCGTCGTGAGAGACGATAGCGCGGCCGGGCTGCACTATCGTCTCTGGCGACGATTTTGCGTGCGCAGATCGTGTGCGCGTGAGCGGCGTTCACGTTGGTGCGCCGCGCTGCCCGCTGTATCGCTGATTAAGTTGGGTTAGGTTAAGTTTGGTAATGTTAGGTAACGTTAGGTAACATTAGGTAACGTTAGATAACGTTAGGTAAGGTTAGATAAGGTTAGAGAGGTTAGATTGGGTTAGGTTAGGTTAGGTTGGGTAAGATTAGGTTAGGTTCGAAGGTTAGGTAAGGAGGTTAGGTTAGGTAAGGGTAGGTTAGATTTGGCTAGGCTAGGTTTGCCTAGGTAGTGTTTATTTTAGTGGTGGCGCGCGCAGGAAAGCTTACGTGAACGCAAAATCGTCGCGAGAGACGATAGTGCGGCCGGGCTCACACTAGCGACTTTCCTTGAGACTATCATGGGGACAACTGAGCTAATCCGATGACCGTAACAACTGGCACTTGTTAACAGAGTGAAAGTTGCAGCGGCTGTAGAGATTATTCGATTTTTTCTGACAGTTCAATATCGGGCCAGCTGAAGCCGTGGCGCGGCAACGTGTATATGATGTGCGCTTTTGTTGGATTTGCGCGATCGATCGATCGCGCTGCGCGTTTGGTAGATGTTGTGGGTATTAGCTAGGCCGTAATTTCGGGTAAGTTGGACTATATTCGAGTTGAATGTCGGGTAGGTTAGGGGAGGCAAGGACTGCTTTTTTTTAAATTTGAACGATCCACCAAACGCGCACGACATATATAATCGGATTAGCGGAGTTAGCCTTATGCTAACAGCGCCAACGAAAATCGCTAGTGCGATCACGAATTAACGATAAAATTATCCGCTAGGACAACCAATAGGAGAACTTCACTTCCTCCACGCTCATGACATCAATGAGGCGCATGACAGGCAGCGACACTGATTGGAGGCACACTCCACGCTATGTGAACATAAGTAGGAAAAATATAGGCGCAGCGATTGGATCATGATGACGTCTGCGACTGGATCATGATGACGTCATTGGTCTTGGCGTCACATTGGTGATACAGAGTAAAAGACTAGCATGAAAGTAGAGGTAAACCTCGTGTGAGGTGCATTAATACAAGGGGTTACTCGTATTAGGTTCCTAACCAATATTCATGTTCGGCACGTGAAGCTCCTCCAAGGTAGGTATAGGATGTAGGTACATAATATGTTAGTCGCCCATCTAATTTTCATTTTCTTTAATATTCTAGCCGGCATTTCGAAGTTTATATAATTTATAGTACAGTGCATCAGTGCCAACCCTCCTTCAAGATGACGCCCGAAGTTAAGCAGAAAAAAAACGAAGGTGACAAAACTTCTGATGTAAGGTACGCATATTTTGGTTTGCATACCCTACCTGATCCTTTTAACGTTCCAGAGGACACGCATGTCCTGTTCAAAATGTGCCATTCCTACGAAGACTGGCTATTTAAACGAGCGTTAAAGGGATAATTATATGAGGTTCACCTGTAACTCATTTAGCCCTACCCTGGGTGGGACTCTACATGACCTCCTTTGGTGACGTCATTGTATCCGTGGAAGGAGGCGCTATGGCCACCGGGTTGAGAAGTCACTGAAGTAGGCCAGTAGTAACGTCTCGGCGAAAGGCTGTTCTAAACTCGGAGTAAGTATAAGGGGAGGGAGCAGACCCTATTTTTTAAATAGAAGCTCCGCCCACTAGCTCTCTTCAGGTGGCTGTCCCTCGAAAGCCATTCCGCCGTGTGGCGGCGGCATGCCGCTTCTTCAGCGGCCAGCCGCTTTTTGGCAGTCCCTCGACGGTGAT
>LQNS02000081.1:1179899-1192709 GCA_001587735.2 Parhyale hawaiensis
GACTGCTTCTCCTGCTCTTCACACTACTGGATCTTCAAAATTCTAGAATTAAGGCAAAAAGAAAACCTCGATAGGTGTATCCATTGTACCCTGTATACGAGATAATAAATGATATTTCTTTGTTTGTTTTGAGTTATTATGCTAACAAGCAAAAAATTAAAAACAGCGACTACGAACGAACGAACTAACAGATCATCAGAAAAATTTGGTCATTTGCTCATTGTGATATACCAAGCAACTCATGTAAATTTCATAAAAATCCGTTCGTAGCTTTCTGATTAATGCATTGAGAAAAATGAGGCAGACTTACAAACAAACGGATGAGCGGACCTTCACCAAAAGTTAATCATGTTTGTCTGTTCGTCTTTTAGCTACGTAACTCAAAAGGTTATGGACAGATGTTCGTGAAATTTACCGGAACTGGCAGCAATATCAGGAAGAACAGATGATTTCATTTTGGTGTTGACCTCGGTCAGTCTGTTTCTCTTTCTCTCTGCTATTTATCTACGTTTCATCACTGCACTGTTTGGCGGAAGTCTGCTCTCTCGGAGCACTAGGGAGTCGTAAACCTCAGGGCGACATGCGAGCTAAGGCCGGTGCCCCCTTACATTACCGCACGCTCAGCTTAGGAGCGCGGACGTTCAGCTTGCGCGTCACCCCGATACACCTTGAAAGTCGGTATCTTAAATACAGTAGCACGAAATCGTGTGCGAGCCAAACGTGCGATCATAAGTTGAGCCTGTGGTTGCAGTGTGTAACTCCGACATAACGCCATGGGTCCATACGTCAACTCGTGATATTTCAGGTGCTTACGAACTGTCCACTATGTTTGAAATAATTTAATACAATTAGTTTGAACTTGTCGGGAATTTTCAAGTTCTGAATGCTCGACCGCGTTCCAGGCGTTAATCGCATAAAATATTGTGCTTGGAACTCTGTCCACATGTGACTCAAACGCCCAGAAATCTAATTCGATCAAGAGAACTTAATGTCATGTGAATTACATGATGACGCTCAAATTAATTGGGCGAATGAGCTCGCTTTCGGTGAACTTTCTTTCATGCACACCATAATAGACCAAAAACACCTCTGAATTCAGAACTCATTTGATTCCAGTTCCTCATTTCACCTAACTCGAGAACTCACCTGGTCCCGCATTTCATCTTGTTCCAGCACTCACCTGGTCCTGCTTTTCATCTTGCTGCAGAACTCACCTGGTCCCGCTTTCATCTTGCTCCAGCACTCACCTGGGTTCGTATTTCATCTGGCTTTAGAATTCACATGGTTCCAGAGCACAGCTGGATCCAGGCCCCACTTGGTTTCAGATCTCAAGTTGCATCAGAACTCACAAGGTTCCAGAGCTTACAATAGTTCCAGGACTTACCTGCCCTTTGGCGGAGGATCTCTTATTATTGGTAAGCTTGAGCTTGTCGAATGGAACACAGTGGGTGGAATTCCAGTGGTCGCCGGTAGCAGGACTGTCCGGATGGAGGTAAAACCCAGCCGTGTCTGTTCCGCAGAGTGATCCCGGATCTGCGCTGGTGTCCCCATCTGTCAGGGTTTCTCCTGCTCCGGCCACCAACCACCGCGAACTGTTAGGGAATTTGCGTTCTTTTAGGGTAACGAGAGGCCCACGTACGTCGTCAAGATATTATGGCAAAAAAATCACGTTGAAAAATCACCGTTTTCATTGCTTCCATTCGTGGTTTTCCACGAACGAATATCTTACCTTTTCGTTTTTTCATCTTCAATCAATTTACGCTCCTTAAGCACAACACAAGTAAAGCTTAGTCGATAATGAAACCTTAAATATAGAAAGCGAATTATTGTACACCTAGCGTTGATTATGCCATTAATGCAGAATTAACGATTACTGTACGTTATGAGTGAACTTCTTGATGCTGATATAGTTTGGAATGTACAGTGTGTCTATAACGTCAAGGCCTACTTTTAAAAATAAAGTATGTCTGTGAAGTCAAGATCTAGCTTGGAATCTTGGAATATACATGATATCATTGTTCACTAACTTGAGAAACCGGCTCTCTACCTGACGCAGTAGACAGAGCTGAAACAGCATATTGCGGGTACCGTGATGGTTCCTTTATTTTTACAGTATTTGTTTGCCAGCTTATGCTCCTAGGGAACGCATTACCATTCTCGCACTGCAGCACTAGATTTTCTCACAGAAAGTAATGTTTCCGTGCTGGAGGACCTCAAAGTTCAAGGCCAACTGGAGAGCGGTACCATAAACCATGAGAATGTAGCTTAATTCTTAGCCATGGAATTCAAAGGAGGCAATAAGATCACCACGGGTGAGCAAGACAATATTCAGCATTACTGGAGGAGCAGAGGTGGAGGTGCGCTCAGACTTCAGTGGAGCCCAGCGACTTCCTCGCACACCGTCTGCAATTCTACACATACTTTCACAAGCTATGAGTAAGTGCTAGGCTTGATTTTTATCATTCACTGCAATGTTTCGTGGCAGTAGTGATTAATACGTGAGGCTAAGTAAGCAATGGATCGAACAAATGCGAGTTATCTTGGTTTAAAATGGTCAATAATAAATTGCATTTTGCTGGCTGCTGGCTGTTGATACAGGTTTCTTTGTGTGTATAATTTTGTTAGGGAATTAGATTGTCTATTGACTAATTTATAAATGAACTCTTCAGTTTTCTTTGAAATAATTGATTGTATCGGACTTTACAGGGATTACTTCCAGCATGCAGTTACCAACTCCATCGTTGCCAGAGAGTGATTACCACCTTTTTTACCTTGACCATCTAGATAACTTCTGCTTCATGTTAAATTTTAAGGTTTTATCGGTTGAGAAAAAATTTACTGCACAGGCTCATCTTGCACTTGAAAAGTACGTATATATGATTGGAATGGCAAATGCTTGGAAAATTTGCGATAGATGGCAACATATCTGACGGCAAGCGCAGAACCGTGACTTAAATATAAGAATTTTGAAATGATTCTGGGCATCTCTTTGCATGACGTCATTTGGAGCGAACTTTTACGAAGTATTCATTGCGCCCCAGCGATCGAACGACCGTTTTAGCTGATTACAAGTCTAGTCAACAATTATTTCAATTGAAATGGAGCAGGTTTCAGGGCTCAGGTGGTCCAAGAGATATCTTGTTCAACAACAACTTTTTCCAGATCTATAAAGAGCCCTAGATATACTACTTCCGTGTTATTACTATTTTGTATCACATTATATCATGTATATAATATTTTTAGATTAAATAGATCAAACAGTTTTTACCAAACGGTAACAATATCCCATATTTGTTTCTGATAATAGCCACTTCTCGGTGCTTCTATAATGGAAATGCAAGCAATGACGAGAATCCTTCAGTTTGCTGTCGATCCACATGACGTCACAGCTAGAAGAAGTGGGCGGAGCTTACGCCGTTACCCGCGCGTGGGCTAACCTCTTTCCCATTTCAGCTAAGCACAGAACTGTCGAAGTTTATACTGTAGTTCGCCTGTTAAGACCGATATACACGTTAGTCGCTTCAACGTGTTCATTCAGTTATATTTATCTGTAGTCGACTACAGCCGTGTACTTTTCATTGTTCCCTGTCGGAATGTGCGGCGAATTTGACAATACTTTTTCTTTTCACCATAGGGAAGCAATTAATAACAAAGACGCTCAAATGATACTACTGGTAAAAACTCTCAATATGCACACTGTTATGTGGTCATTGGTCATATTTATGCCTACCGTTATAGCACCAGTCTGGTTTTCATAACATACCGCAACAGTATTTATTAGTAATTACCTACAGTACTGAATAGTATAATATTACATATTGCAATAATGCACACTGCAATGAGCTTTTCACTTATTGTACCTTAAATGCTACGCAATTGCTGAGATTACTACTATCACTGCACCAAACTAGCCTGCGTTGCATACTGTAGCACTGCTTTTTGTGATATTGCATACTGTTATATTGCAAAGGCAATCAGCTCCTTGGTCTTTGTTCATTGCCGCACGCAATTGAAGAGATCGCCTCAGCAACTACAGCAGATGGTCCCACCTCTGATAGACATATCGGTATCGCTTGTTGTCCACTGGGTGCATGTCCAAGAATATTAAGTAGAGCTTCTTGGGATCCAGACCACTCACTCTCACACGGATCACAGGGAACATTCGTCTGCAAATCAAAGAATATATCTGTTAAAGTAATGCTACTCCTGAAAAGAAGCCTCGAATAGATATTAACTGGACGGGACCTTTGAAAATTCTATAGACATTGCCCTTTGAATCAAATGCTTTGATGCTACAAAATTGGAAACAATTTTGCAAATCAGATGGTAACGAATCGGTTGATATGAAAGGGTTGAAGCAAACTTCTCAGGCAAGCGCTTCACAAAGCGTCGCAACGAAAGAGTTGAAATTTTGCAGCCCACGTCACAGGTCTCTACTGACCTCTGCCTGTCCTAAGCCCTGCGTGCGCAAGAGCTGTCTGTATATGTTGTTATAAAGAACCGGATGAGCCTGTGTGCGTGTGGGACTGCATGCATCCACAGCTGAGGCAGCTTTATTATGTACCAAAAGTCTCCGTGTTCTCGACACTGCAATTACAGGAGAGGAAAAACTAGTAGGGAAGACGCGGTGGCTGACAGAAGAGGTTTGGTTGTTTTGNGCCTGTGTGCGTGTGGGACCTCATGCATCCACAGCTGAGGCAGCTTTATTATGTACCAAAAGTCTCCGTGTTCTCGACACTGCAATTACAGGAGAGGAAAAACTAGTAGGGAAGACGCGGTGGCTGACAGAAGAGGTTTGGTTGTTTTTGTCACTGAAGGAGGAAACCGCAGCCCTAACCACGTTCATAATAACGATGATAACGTCAGTAAAATAAAACGAGTTAAGTTTCAGTTTCCTCTGCATCAGTTTGATTACATCTAAATGCCGGTTCACACGATAATCTTTTGCCGTACGCTCATACTTCGCAACACCAAATACGTAAATGCTTCGCTGCAGCCGTGCAGATACAACTTTGTGTGTCATTAAAGATTTGCTAAATTCTTAGCAGGCACGCCCGCTAGCACCTCACTCCCTGCAACTTTGCTAGACCAGTCGGCGGCATCGCTAAACTATTGCTTTACTAACAATACAAACTCTTCGTTGTTTTTGTTACCATCGAGGGTCACCTTCCAATTCTCTTAATTATCATTTCTAAGGAGCTGGGTAAGTAGTAATTGCTTCAAAGTAGTCCGCTAGTAAGATTATATTTTGTTTTTCAGAAGGCAAGGGGCTGCAGCGCTGCTCAAATCAGCTACCCCTCCAATTCTGAACTACTGTATGTCCTATACCATAATACTACTGATAAATTTCACCTAGCACATTTGGCAACAATCTTCTTCTCTCAGTCCGGCGGGAAACATTAGGTATATTATTTGGTTTAATTTTGTCTCATTAATACTCTATTCAAGACACTGCTATTAATCTCACTTGCAACTTTGATAATTATCTTTACTCACACTTCATAAAACTACGAAGTAGTTATAAGACTAACTTTTGCTACCAAATTTTCTCACAACCAAGAAATTAAACTGTTATCAATAACGCCGTTATCTCTTACCTTCCTATTTTCGTAATTATCATTTCGGTACCAAGTCTGTGAAATTGCTGCCATAAGTCCTTCTGTAGCAACTCGAAAGTGATACCGTCCTGGAGTCGCACAATTTCATTACCCTCTCTGTCCCCGGTAGTCAAAGTCGATGATTTTGGATCGATGTGAGGTACTGGATGATTTTGACTTTCGAGTGATTCTTGTCCACGTCTTCGAGTCAAAAGCTCTTGCTTATAAGTGGAGGAAAATATTTCCGGGTCCCAGTAATATCCAAAATCAGTGCTGTCACTCGCTAGCGATGCTCTAAGTGGTCCTTCACGAGCTGTGTGATTTTCAATCTTTTTTGATGGCGATGTTTCCTGAGATGTTCTATCGAGAATAAGTGATGGAGTTGCCATTACACAGGAATTTGATGTCGAAACAGCTGCAAGTGCCCCAAATCGATGGTCTGCAGCTTCATTTTCCCCGTTCTTTTTCATCGATGATGGCGAAGATTGGTTACTTAAGTCCTTGTTGACTGCGTATCTGCCCATCGTCTGGAAGTTATTGAGATCACTGATGCCCGACTTCCAACGACGTTCTGGGACATTCGGCATGTGGCCAGCGACCGGATTACTTACATTAAACAAGCTCTGACTTGGAAAGATGGACTGAAAATCATTATTCGATGACAGGGTATTGTAATTTCGCCCAGTAAATGTTGGGGGCCCGTCAACTGTCTCACCAGAGAGGAAAAACTTACTAGCTGGGAAATAACCATTTGTACTTTGAGAAAATATCGACCCTGCATCATCTTTTGATAATGGGTTTTTTTGAAATGAAGAGATTAGATTGTTTTTAAAGCCGTTATCCGCCGGTAGAATATCATCTTCATGTAGTTGTAGTCTTGCATTTTCTTGACTCACGGCAAGTTTGGAAAGAACACGCACGTCATTTTGTTCTACTTCGCTCATCATTGGACGGTAGATGGGACTGGTCTCATTTTTTGGAGACACTTCGATCGGAATTTCGGTTGTCTTTGGCGAAGTAGTTTCCTCAAAAGTCTTATAATGAGAGCTAGTAGACTCGTGCAATGAGTTAAAATCTTGTGCAGCAGTACACGAAAGCGGCGAAATGCAAGCTTGTTGCTTTTTATCTAAGGATTCGTCAGGATGGCTGCTGGGAGGAGAAATATTTTTATTTTGCGGATGACACTGATCACTTTTAGTTTTTACGCCCTCCGCTGAGATTTTGAACGGGAAAACTTTGCATTCTTTCCCTTTGATGTTGAACCAGCCATCATCACCGGCCGTGAGGATGTCTGTGTCTCTGCTGGAAAACCGATTTGGAGAGCTCGGTCCCAGGTCAGCAGCTAATGTCTTAGACGGTGCGGCTTTCGAGTCTCTTTCAACGACAGTGGGCGATCGAATACCATCATCGTTTAGTAAAGCGTCAACGCTAAAGGCTGCCGCGCGTGAACTCAACATCTTGCCGTCCTCTTTACCTTTCTGTAAAGCAACACGTGCTGCATCTCCCGAAAACCATACAAAACAATCAGCACCCGTTGATACGGCTGTTTCAGTTACTTTTTATATTCGTTACACATTCACGTTTTTCAAGTTTGAGGTAGCACAGTTAAGATCGATTTATCTCTTCGATTCCAAAAATAATTTCATTTTCAGCATAAAGTGTTGATGTTCCCAAGCGATATCGAGATAAAGGAAAACCGATGCTGTCGGTTGGCCAGGACGGCCAAATACACCTTACACTTCTCAAGCAACTGCACTCCCGATTGAGTTTGTGCAATATTTAACCATCACTTCCAGCTTTAGTTTACAGTGCATAATACTAACTTAAAGAACAAACACAGTCTAGTATTACCAAGCTGTTTTATTTTCTTGTGTCACTGAGATGATACTGTACTTATTGAAAACGCAGCCACGCAACCGCGACCGAAGGGGTTGTTGGCAAGAGTGCCGATACAAAAGTTGAAGAGCATAAGAAAAGGTGCTCGGCACGGTAGCTAGCACTCATTAACACTTAAGGCTAATCAGTCTTCAAGCTCTGCTTATGAGACGACACTTTGATAACGACAACTCATCGATACAATCGAAATCTCCCTAAGTGGACAGTATCATTCTTGCCGGGCAGATAGCGACGCACTCCCACCATTCACGTCAAACCCTTTCTTTCTTCTTCTATACTTACCGTCACTGATAGTACATTGAGGTCTATTGTTTTGAGTACTCTGCCTACAGTATCTTTCTAAATCCGTCAACTGCCGTCGCCGTGTCGTGAAGCTTGAGATCGAACAGCGTTTTGAAATCCTCTGGGCGTCTGCATGGCGCCTTCCGACATGGGATTTCCTTATAGTTACTCATACATTATCAATCTTCTGTCTGCATTCCATTACCTTATAGTAATCATGCCTGAGATCACTGCGAAAGCTTGAGGAAAGAAACGCATTTCTATTAGGCTCCTTGCGAATGGGAGTTCAGTGCAGTTAGACACATTACGGCAATAGTAATAGTCTGTCTGTAACGATTAATTAATATTTTAATCAGTGGCACCTCCGGTCTCCTCTAATACTGTAGCTGAGCAGAAGAAACGCTTCTGCTTGGTACCTTCCGACTCCGTATTTCTATCTTGTCTATTCGATCGTATTAAAATTAAGATTTTTGTGTAACTTATTGCGTCACTCTCGAAAACTACAAGAAATACTAATGCTGTGTACTACTTTGAGGCTCTGCTTGCAGCCTTTCAACCTAGGATTTTCTTCGATCTAGCCATGTTAAACGCATAGTCTGCACAGTGCATATACAGTAATTAGCTATTGTGCCCGAGATCTTACCGAAAAGTCTGATCGAGATTAAGTAGTGTTTTCAAATCCCTGGAGCCCTGCTTGGTATTTTCCAACGAAAATGTTCACAGCAAGCCACTGCTACTCTGTCTGCAGTAATAAAAATTAACTATCTATTGTACTGTCTATCGGTGTACGCCGAAAGCGCAAAAAACGCGTTTGTACATCATCTCTCTGCTTTTCGACAATGGCTTTAGATTGCAGGCGGTTGCAACCAGAGGGCACAAATATGTATGTGCGACGTCACCTTTGGTCACTGTCGAGTTTCTGCGAGCCAGCCATTGGTTGCGAGCTCCTCGGTAACTCCGGCCATTGGCTGACGCTGCCGAAAGTGACCGCATGTGACGTCCTCGATCAGGCTGGTCAACCGGCTGTTTTATGTTTTGAATGCCGCAACAACTAGGGTTGCTTTATTATCTATTAACCAAGCAGTTTCTGAACGTTTATGTTTTGAAGGTCGAGGGAAAAAATTGTATATGAAATCTTTCGCAGGTTTTACAAGGCGTTTCGATGCTTTGAATGGAAGGTCATACATTAAGAAACTTATATACCAACTCATTTTCAGTTTTGTGATGAAATGTGAATATTATTTCAATTCACTTTCGGCTTCGTGATAAAATTTTATATAACACTCAAATGCTACTAGCGCGCCGATGTTTGATTGGAACATCAAGAGCAGACCATTTCAACGCCACAGTTGAATAACGCTCCTCTGAAAATTTTAATCATTAAAACGACAGTTGAATAATGGTGGTTTGTAACAGGCCACGATACGCCGCAGTTACATCACGCTCTTCCGAAACATTTAGACCATTCAAACACAGTAGTTACATCATGCCCGTGTGAAACAGTCAAACCGTTGAAACGACATGCAAACCTTTAAAACGATATTCAAACCGTTGAAACGATATGCAAACCTCTAAAACGATACTCAAACCGTTAAAACGACATGCAAACCTCTAAGACGATATTCAGACAGTTGAAACGACAAGCAAATCTCTAAAACGATATTCAAACTGTTGAAATGACATGCAAACCTCTAAAACGATATTCAAACCGTTGAAATGACATGCAAAACTCTAAAACGATATTCAAACCGTTGAAACGACATGCAAACCTCTAAAACGATATTCAAACCGTTAAAACGACATGCAAACCTCTAAAACGATATTTAAACCGTTCAAACGCCAGAGCAGCATCACGACATTCGTCTGAAACCTACAGACAGCTTCCCAGCTTTGCAGATTGATGAGCAACACTGTGACAAGCGGCCACTCATTTATGATGCATTAGATAGAACACAAGACCTCCTACTGGCGATGACCTAACCAACGATGACTGAATTTAGTCTCGAGGTATTTTACGACAAATCCACAAGGCGCCAGAGCGTCCCGTTGCTCATTTCAAGCACTGATAGCTCTGTGATCCAAAGTCCGGTCTGTCAATCAACTGTACAGAAGTGTGACAATGTCAAGAGCTTCCTTGTCACATCGTATCTTCCTCAGGCGCGACACTACCGTATTGTAACCGCCTACGGGCGCCTCCGCACATGTTTATTAAATTTCCGTGTAAATTTTGCGATATGATATTGGTACCTCTGTTTAACAGGGATCGCAGCATGACTCATGTTTAATTTGGGTACTATTTCAGCAATAGGCAACACGGCGTTTGGTTAATTTTACAAACTCAAAACCATTCACTCATTAACAGGCGCCTATAATGATACCCAATATATACTTCTTAGATATTTATGCAATAAGAAAAATACATGTATTTTTATATTTATGCCGTGCTAATACTTCTAATATTATTGGTACAGCGATGTAGTCCGCTTGAGGCTGCGATAGTTCAGTCAACAAACTTTTCATTCGTATGAACCATGATACTTTCTTGCAACCGTTGACATTGGGTAGACTCCGCAGGTGTGGATTATAGGCGATAGCAGGCGATTAATTTTGGTGCGCAATTGAACATGCTCCTAAGGCTATGTGGGCTTGGACGTCAAAACTAAGCTTTCAAGGCTTGACTTATTTGAAACTTCAGGCAGGTGCGCTGGCTTCGACCTGCTGAACTGAGTTTCAGGTGTTGGTCTTCAATCGGTTACTCTTGAGACTCTTAAAAAGACAATCTTGCTCAGTACACTGGAGGTATGACTAGAGGCTCAGCGCAGTCGCGTTGTTTCTAACACTTGCAACACGTTCCAAAGTAAGAGAGCCGTGCTTCTATCTCAAGTTTATGACAGTAAGTTTTGAAGGCTAAATTTTCCTACCCAACCGAACGCAGCCTTACAGTACGGGAGTATACACGCAGAAAAGTATGTTCTTTACGATAAAAAAGATCTGGTTTCTTATTACTAACGAAGTAATATTTTAGCTAGAAAGCAATAACAATTAATTGTAAACGACACTGTTGTTCATCACAACGCTCTTGTTCATCTGTTGTTCATCACAAACGACAATGTGCTTTGACGCAAATTCAAACGACACGGTAGTTTACAGTAAAGTAATTTTGCTTAATGGCAAACAACCATTTTCTGTGTGTACGAGTTCCTGTAATTGCTACAACGCAAATAGCACTGGAATAATTATGAATTAACTGTTCGCAATTATTTTGCTGTATAAAAAGTTATTGAAAATCTCAACCGCTACTGCAATTTTTACGGCGCAGCAAGTGCCAACAGCGAACTTCCAACTATCGCTCTTAATTTTGAGCAGGTTAAATCCGTAAAGATTGATATTTTGAGAGTTAGAGCACGATGTTCTGAGACATCCTGCTGACGTTACGGCCTTTTATTAGTTTTATTAAATCACACCAGACCGTCGACGTGGGAACGGAGACACTCCATGAGGTTGACAAACCCCCACGCAATCAGCCCAGCAAGTGAAGAAAAAAATGGAAAAAAAAGAGAAGATCCGAGATCGCAGAATAGCTCTGTGTACAGATCGTTTAAAGCTGCCAATACCCGTAATAGTAAAGACAGCGCTATCAAGACCATTCCAAACATCCATACACGATGGAAAAAACGAACGAGGATACTAACCCGTATGGCATCGTAACGGTTCTAAAGCAAACTCATGAAGAGCACCAGTACGCCGAGTATACCTCACCCGAACAAATGTCTCCGGAAGAAAATCAGACAGTAGATGACTAGGGTAGTTACAAATTTTGTACAAAAAGCAGACCCCACCAACTCTGCGACGATGCTCCAGATCACAAAACACAACACCATCCGCATGAACGCACATCGACGAACCACTTTGTCAAGCAAACACAGATGACAATTGGCAGCAGAACCCCAGACTACGGAGCAGTATTCCAGAAGAGGGAGGACCGAGCCAAACACCCTCCAAGCAGCACGTCTCATCAGACCAATTTTCTGCGATGCACGTGAGGCAACCGATCAAATGTGGGGCTCAAACGCCAACTTTACAGTACATCAAAAGTGACACCCAAGATTACCAAGTCATCAACCACAGGAAGTGATACACCATCCAGAATCCAGAATGAGTGCAGGGAAAGGAGGTCTCACTGTACTTGACCGGGACACGAGCATGGTCTTAGTCTTGCTCGCATCTAGCCTCATCCCCCACATAAAACACCAGGAATCAACCGCTTCCAAATCATAGTGAATGGATTCTGAAACCTCCAATCTATCACTAGGTTTATCGCAAACAGCCAGCAAAGTAACATCATCAGCGTAACCAACAAGTAAATTATTAACAAGATCAAACAGGTAAGCGGTATATACAATGAATAACAAAGGGCCCAGAACACTACCCTGTGGGACACCAGAAACCACTTCTAAAAACTCACCCCTCTTCCCACCAACAACTACACATTGACGTCTTAAAGATAAAAACTGACTAATTACCCCGAAAACTGAACCACCAATACCCATCAATCTCAGCTTATGGAGCAGCCTAAGGTGATTCACGCTATCAAAAGCAGCACTAAAGTCAAGCTGTACCAACCTTTCCTCATGACCCCCATCAAGAGCCAGCTGCAACACATGAGAAATGTGAAGCAGAGCATCACAAGTTCCCAAGTCCTTACGAAAACCATACTGTGTTGGGGAAGGACACCCTGCTTCTCAAGAAAGCGACTCAACCTCGACGCAACCAACCTCTCATAAACTTTCGACAAACAAACAAACAAGCAAACAAACAAACAAAACAAATAAACTCATATATTTCTCATATGGAGACTGTGTCCACCAAGGTTAGGACACAGTATCCTGAGGTTTTCATGCTTAGAACCAGGAAGCAAAGAATGCAACGGGAGGACTCAATAGGACTGAAATAAAACATAGCTGTGACCGCACGTAGCAAATTTACATCACATCGGCGAGTCGAAGTGTTTTAGGTGTGGTGCCTCAGACCTTCG
>LQNS02000081.1:1210065-1237904 GCA_001587735.2 Parhyale hawaiensis
CTCCTCCTTTTTTTCTCTCTCCTCTTTTTTTTCTCTCTCCTCTTTTTTTTCTCTCTCCTCTTTTTTTTCTCTCTCCTCTTTTTTTTCTCTCTCCTCTTTTTTTTCTCTCTCCTCTTTTTTTTCTCTCTCCTCTTTTTTTTTCTCTCTCCTCTTTTTTTTTCTCTCTCCTCTTTTTTTTTCTCTCTCCTCTTTTTTTTTCTCTCTCCTCTTTTTTTTTCTCTCTCCTCTTTTTTTTTTCTCTCTCCTCTTTTTTTCTCTCTCCTCTTTTTTTCTCTTTTCTCCAGTCCTCTATATCCTAGCAACATTATGGCAATAGCTCATAGAGGGCAGGGGCGTAAGTTCCGATGTCTATTTGGGAATGGGCCTATTGGTTCGTCTACTGCCGCCTATCTAATCAAATAGAACCAACTCTACACTCCTAGCTTTGGTAATTTACTGCTAGCGGTCACTACTCGATATTGGGAAAAATATTGATATATTTAGGTACTTTGAAGCATTCTAAGGCATTTTTCATGAATGACGTTTCCGTCGTAAATGCCTAGTTTCCGAGTTATTTAACTTTGAAGTTCCCATTGTTTTCCTATGGGAAAGAATAACCGGTGAACCTATAGGGACGAAAACTAACCTAACCTAGCCTATCCTTACCTAATCTTACCTAACCATACCTAACCTAACTTTACCTAACCTTACATAACCTACATAACCTTACCTAACTTTACCTAATCTTACCTTACTTAACTTTAACCTTACCTAACCTAACCTTTTTCCCATAGAAAAACAATGGAAACTTCAACTTCAAACATCTCGAAAACTAAGCATTTCCGACGAAAACGTCATTCATGAAAAAGTCTTAAAATGCTTCATTCTACATAAATATTGAACATATTTTTCAATATCGAGTTGCGACCTCAAGTAGTAAAATACCCTAGCTTTAAAGAGAAATGCGTCAATGCACCTAAAACTTATGCATTTAGCGTTCCCAAAATTCAACAATGTCGTTCCCTAAAGTTTTTAAAGTGGGGAACTGGTTCAGCCTTTGTTTGCAAGCTAGTAAAGGGACGTCAAAGTACGGTCAAACACGACACAACCCTCAAATAAATGCCTAGCGTGATAGAGTACATACAAGGCAGGTACAAAATAGTGTTAGTGCTAAGGAAGCATTAAAATTGAATCGTGCAATGAAGAGTTAAGCAATAGAACGCCCTCTCCCTGCCACAATATGTTTGGGCATCACGCACTCAAGGGTCCCGAGTGCTTTCTCCGCAGGGATGTTGCATCTGGCGCAGTTCCTGCTGACGAGGTTAGTTTTGTAAAGTTAGGTAGTTTCTCTATTTTTCCCTTTCTGTTCCGCGAGGTGGGCTGTTGATCGAGACAGCAGACCTAGTTCGTGGGACTTCTCTACTCTCTCTCGTGTGGAAGGCCTCGAATGGGGCCGTTCACATGATTGTCTTTCTCTATTCTTTGCGTCCCTTTGCCGCCAGTAGTAGCGCACTGAGCCAATCGAGATTTTCCGGCAGGAATGCCGAGATAATATATTCCTACTGAGCTATGTAGAAAGACCGAGTCTGTACCGTACGGAGCACTCATTGAGTGGATACGGTGGTAAAACTACGACTATAATAATAAGCAATAGCAGTGAACCGTGCGATCGAGCGACACAGTAGCTGATTATTTCCTTTACTTGACAGTAATTGCATGACTTTTGTGTATTACCAATATGCAGATTTTTGTATTTCATATTACTTTACCACAAAGCAATTTATTTCTGTAATGATTTCGACTTTTCTGCACAAATTCGATAAGAAACCCACTTCATGTAGGCGTTTCTTTAAATGAGCCAGTGCTGATTAAGTTGTTGAGCGTAATTAATCAATATCTCAATGTACTGATATTCAATGACTGTAACTTACCTATATATTCGCGTTCAGCGCATCAAGATCTATCCAGTTAAGTTATCTTATATAAGCTATTATGTATTAAAAAAGACTTTTTCCACACTTGTCGGATTCAAATTTGAATGACCCCACACTAGGATTGAGCGAAAAATGGGAGTATTGCAACTTTTTTTAAATGTGACTTCCAATAGTCAAATTAAGTTCCCAAAGTCCTTGAAAACAATCATGTTAAAATTTCAAAAGTGTAGATGAATATTTGAGGTGCCCCACGAATATTAAATCTTGTAGAATTTCCAAAATGTAATTATCTATATACTAGTGGACACGCTCGTGAAAAAATTCACGCAATAATCGATAGTTTTTTATTAATATAGGCCGTTGCGCAATCTTCTCTTTTCTGACTAGCTTAATTTTCTTCACTGATCCTTTGTCGTGCTTTCACCCTTAGGCCTTTTTTTTCTCTGACTTTTAGTTTCCTCATTTTCCCCACCCACGCTTATCAGCAGCTCTCATTCACTTCTGTAACTATCCTGCTTCAAGTCTTTCTTGACTGTATCGCATAGACGATTCATCTCTCTCCATGCATTCGTAGCACGTCTTCGATCTTGAGACTGTAGTAGTCTCGTACTACTTATGCGTTCCCTATCTTCCTTCTTGATTAGGCTTGCGTCTTCAATAGTGAGAGGCAGGAAAAAAATATCTTGAGTAAAATACTGCAATAAACTTGAATGTAACTCCAGCCAGCTTGTATGAATACCTGCGCTCCGTAGCCAAGATAGGGTCTTGCGAACTTGAATATCTGCTTCACTGAAATTTTGGGTTATGAAACAAAATGCGCACCTTCAGAGAACGACAGTGTGAGGGACGATACACGGGGTATGGCGCTGAAGGAGCACATAGTTATGGACAGAAATACCTGGAATAGCAATATCTGCTTCAGCGACCCTCCTTTGAACGGGAATAATACTGCTGTTGAAGAAGTGAAAGACAGCAAGCTAGAAGAAATAGTTGTCTAATGCCCGTGAAAAATCACCCCCTCCAGAGCGCTTCGTTGACCATCAGCCGAATTTATACGTCGTGACCTGAGAGAAAAAAGTTACAAAATAGGACTCCAGAAGCTGCATACATAGTGTTTCAATTTCAAGAAGTGCTTCAAGCAAGAAGTGTCTTCAGATAAAGGGATAAGGATCAGCCGTCGGCCCATTGCCATCTTCTGCAACCTGGTCATCGATTTACATAATCTTCAACCTGGCTTATTTTTCGCCTATTTCCTTCAAAGCGGACACGAAATAAGTAGATAAATACACGAAGCATTTTATTATATAAGGATCATAATTATAAACTGTGAGCTACATTTAATACCAAAATCTGCAGCATAATAAAGACCGATGTGTATTTACCTGTCCACTTTCTGTCACGCTTCAACAAATCAGATAGGCGAAAATTCAGGTGCCGAAGACGCTATGTTGGATACGGGGGTTGCACTTGGGCGCTCTAGCTGAGGGACCTGAGCCTGCTTGCATGACCGGGTCTGGACATGTTCATTGTACAAACGTGCTACGGGTGATGGGCCCGCACATATCTCAGTGTTGTTGGTTAAGGTTAATAAAAAAATGGGCCAATATTGAACTAACAATATCGTAAATGATTGATATGAGTATAGATTGATAATTTTGTAGCAATTGTAGAGGAGTTATGGAATATCCTTAGTTTAAAAGGAACGTATCTTAATGATGGGCTATAGTTTATCTGATAGTAAAAATATGCAAGACTGCCGTCAATTTTGACGGCACGGGTACACTAGTTATTGCAATAAAATATAATACTAATAATATACTCAACTCTGCAATGTCTATTCAAGCATCTTCAAGTGGTATCATGCTAATAACATTGTCGTGTTTNATATGCAAGACTGCCGTCAATTTTGACGGCACGGGTACACTAGTTATTGCAATAAAATATAATACTAATAATATACTCAACTCTGCAATGTCTATTCAAGCATCTTCAAGTGGTATCATGCTAATAACATTGTCGTGTTTTCTATGTTTTTTTTTAGTAGTAGTAGTAGTAGTAGTAGTAGTAGTAGTAGTAGTAGTAGTAGAGCTTATAGCACGTTCTTTAGTTTAGTATAGTTGCTTATAATTGTGTAATCAACTTTAATATATGTATAAATGAATGATTTAACCATCCAGCACTTTGTTTAATTTCAAAATATTCATGAAATTGTATAAAATTCAGAATTTTCAACAGTCTTGGGGCACCTCAAGTAGCTAGATTTTTAGAAAAATCTTTAAACATAATCAGTCCTTTTCAAAATGGCAATAAAATCAGACTATTGGAAAAAATATTTCGAAAGCATGTTTTTTAGCTCCATCCTGACCCACACCCTAGAAATTAAACGACTGTAACAACCACTTTTAAAAATCATGGTTTGTGACGCTTCTCATGGTGAAATTATTCATTGCGAACGAATAAATACGTGTAATTTATTGGAATGGGATTACGAGGATTACAGAAAATTGCATAATCCTTATAGTATCTCGTGCCTAGAGATTAGAACTTTGATGATTGGTGGGATTAAGACACAAGAAGCACAGACTTAGTTAAGTTCCCTCATACAGGCACCCTATGTAACAGTGATCCACCGCCCTCAGGGGTATATTCTGGTGGCCCTTTCCCTCCCACAATATATTTGGGCCTCATGAACCGAAGGGTCTCAAGTGTCTTTTCTGCAGGGGATGTTGCAGCTGGCCTCAATTCCTGCTGACGAGGTCAATTTAGTAAAACTAGGTAGGTTCTCTATTTTTTCTTTTCTGTTCCTTGAGGTGGGACTTCTCGGCTCTCTCTCGTGTGGAAGGCCTCGAATGGGGCTGTCCACTCGAGTGTATTTTTCTATCCTGTGCACTTTTTTCCCGCCAGTAGTAGGACACTGAGCCAGCCGAGTTTTTCCCGCAGGAATGCCGAGATAAAATTTTCCTACTGATGAAAAGCGTTATTTTTTCAGTTGAGCTCCACTCTTGAACCCCCTCGCTGCGTTTAGAGTGGTAAAACACTGAATCGAATAATAACAGTCATCCACCCACAGGAGGATCTCAGAGCTTCCCTTAGCTTTAGTAATAGGCCTATTTCATACACATCTTTCCAGGTGCACTCATACCTCGTGTTTTTCGAATTTCGTCCTTTTTACTGCTCTCCTCATTTACCAGATTATTGTTTCCACGCAGGCGTTCTTTGATCGTTTTGCTTGATTTACTGCATGTCACATTTTACCTTTTCGCTTTTGGGTCGCAGTAAGCTCTGGAGGGAGGAAGGCTGTACAGCCAGGAATTCAGCAATGGTAATAACTATTAGTAACCCCTGGTGCACAGCCTGCAGGAATTCAGCAATGGTAATAACTATTAGTAACCCCTGGTGCACAGCCTGCAGCATATCACAACGTCATGCGACAATACTCGGTGATTGGAATTTAATTCAAGTGCACGGATATGCACCATACCATCGCCCATATATCTTCGCTTCCCTACGGCGCTCCGTAATAACTGGAAGAGAGGTGTTATTTAATTGTGCGTAATTAGTATTATTGCTGTAGTTAGTTATTGTCACCTATAGCTTGAAGCTTAGGTATTGGGACTTCGATAGTCCTCTACTAGTGCCAAAGACGAATTAAAAGCCCAGTTAGCAGCATTAACTATAAATGGAATGGTCACGTTTATTGCCGTCGTTTTGCTCTGCCGCCCATGACAATTGCGCCTTTAGGCCGGCTGTTCTGTTCATGACTGGCATCGCAGATTTGCGTCTTACGCAAAATTCAACGTTCAAAAGTAAAGTTTAATTTCTGCTAGGAATAATGCTAATAACATGTTACGAAATAAGCGGATATATCTTTAGGGTTCATTAAAAAAAAAATTGGCACGAGTAGCTTTATCGTAAATTGCATGCACGGTGGTTTGTGCTAGTTACTATAATTACCATTACTGTCATTACTTTCCTGCTTATTACTTTGCAAACTCACTCTAAGTAAAGATTCGGCCTTGAAATGTTACGTACGCTTTGACACTTGTAGACGCCTGATTAACCTTGTTTTAAGTAGGCTGTATAAGTCCATTCACCAGTTCATTCATTGATTCATTCGTTCATTAATTTTGTTCGTTTAGTGCGGTGGTAAAGCTAGGAAGATGAGAAAAATAATAAATCATTCATTCAATCTTTTTCCAAATCTAATGGAATATTTATTGTTCTTTTCTTCGTTCGTCCCGATTTGTTCTTAATATTCATCATGTTCTTTTTTTCACTGCTTCTTGTTTTTCCTTCTGTTAATTACTGCTACACAGCTGTAAGCCTATTTACGCTTCGCTTACGTCATACGGTTTTGCTAGTTTGCTCAGTTCCACTCGATGCTATGAAGATTCGCGTACAAAGACCACAGTTCATTTACTACTTGATATAACATTTACTACAGATAGTTATATCAAGCAATAGAGTGGCAGCACCTGCAATTGCAGCAAAGTGACGTCACAGTGGTGACGTCACAAAAATGTATCAGCCAATAGTGTCACTCCTTACAACCTCCTTGGGGCATCCTGGGTAATGCCAAGACAGAGGCATCTTGGGTACTTACCAATATGGCGTTGTGTGTGCGGGAGGGTAAGTGCGTGTCGCGATTGTTTATTATATAAGCGTTGGTAAAATTGTTCAGTTGCAGTTTATTGGGCTTTTTCATGAGTGTATAACATTCTATTTTATAACTTGTTGTAATACAAAGTTTTCTTGGAGAACGAAAATCGTTTAATTTTGTCTTTTTAAACTCATGCGAATCATTCGATTCTACGCAAAGCTTTCGCTTTAACTTAGTCAAAAATTTTTCAGATGATTTTCTCAGTTCTTTTATGGCGCTGAAAATCAAGATGCAATACAATACAATATATTAAATCTATGTTCTATTATTTTCCTTTACTTATATGTAACTAAATGTATGGGTAGTTCTAATTTGAGGTAAAACATGATAAATAATTGGCGGGAAAGTCTTTCTGGTATACTTACTGCAGCACTAGGAGCCGCCGCTCGCGTGCTCATTTGCTTACACCAGCAGAGTGACGTGGCAGTCACGGCGGTCGCTGATTGGCTGAGATTGGGCGAAAGGGTGTACCCTCAGGGCTGACGTAACTATCTGTAGTAAATGAACTGTGCTAGGACCGTGGATCACTGTAGGGATCACTCGTAGAGTGGATACGGTTGTAAAACTATGACTATAATCTATACTATAATAAGAGAGCTGTCTGTCAGTCCGTCCGTCCGTCCGTCTGTCTGTCCGAAGCCTTATTTTTCCCCCATTTAATACTTAAGAAAAATATTCCAAAGCACCTATTTTTTTTTTTGCCACGGGCCTTTGTGAACTTGGTTGCTTATGTGCCCTTGGTGGACAATGTGGACTTGGTGACGTTTGTGGACTTTGTGGAATTGGTGGATTTTGTGGACTTGGTGGACTTTGTGGACTTGGTGGACTTTGTGGGCTTGGTGGACTTTGTGGGCTTGGTGGACTTGATGGACTTGGTGGACTTTGTGGACTTGGTGGATTTTGTGGATTTGGTGGACTTCGTGGGCTTGGTGAATGTAGAAGTATTGTATAATTTTTCGATGGGATGGTAAGATGTTTTCAAATATATATTCTTATGACTTATTCAACAAAAGGGTTGCGTTTGGTGCACTAGTAATAATAATTCGCGTCATAGGAGAATCCCATATGATGCCGAGTTTACACTGAGGGCTGCGGATCGCGTAGTCAAGCACGAGGGCCTTCACCTCGGGATTTTCCCGTGATATCGTCCGTTGCCTTAATTTTGGGATTTTGGGAAACGATCGAAGAACAAATGAAATCATGAAAAAAGTGATATATACATATGAAAGCGGTTATTTTTATTGTATGAGCGACTAGGGCAAACAACAATGAAAACCATTCACAGCCACACAGAGTAAAATGACCCGACTGATGTCAATGCGCTACTTAATTAATTACAAATGAGAACTTTGTTTCAATTCGTAAATTAGAGATTAAATAGATAGGGATCTCCATTTAATTTCCAATTTAATCGAGATTACTTTCTAACCCTACGGCCAGTACTGTCGCAATTAAGACATGCGGGTAGCGAACTGGTATCAATCGGGCCATAGTACGCACAGTGACCGTGATTATTTTCATCGGGGGCCTTCTGAAATGTTTGTCAAAGGTTTGGCTTTGTATGGGTTGCTGATTGCACACACAATATTAAAACTGGAAAAAAATATCAGCTGTTTCAACAGCCGTCAAAAATTCCGAAGGATGTGCTAAGACGTTGGGAAAAATCCCAGAGACAGGCCTAACTTGCACTTGGCCACCCGCTGCACTGCCCTCAGTGTGAACCGGGATTTTGGCGTAGTTATAGGCATCCAGGACATCTATCTTTCGTGTCCGCTGTGCTTCGTTTCATTTTTCTATTTTAAACCTGACAAAATTTGTCCAATTTATTTTTTGTTATTCTTAATCGATTGTACTCATACCCGTTGATCTGGTTTTGGAAAAGGTACCTATGTCATCTTCTCGCAGTGACAGGTTTCATGATCCTGTGTGGGAACACCTTCGTGCATGGGTTCCCCGTTTTTCTGTCGACATACTATATGTCCCTTCCTTTTCCTCTCTTAGAAGAGCTTAGTACTGTACTTATTTAGGGAAGCTTAAATCTTCTTATAATTCCTAATACCTAAGTGACAGGTTACAACACTGCGCTTTTTGATTTTGGGGTCCAAGATACGTTTGTCAGCAAGGGAAGTGTTTTGCAATGTTCAGGATTTCATGCTAGAGTTTGCGACATTCATAATTCACTTCGAGAGCACTGACCTGACCAGCAATAGTAACAGTCGTAAGGGGTGCAGCTGTCATTTGAGTCTTCAATCTCTGATGGCATTGCTCTGACATTCTGCGGTCGGCTGCAGCCATGCACTCCTCTGAGCAATAGCGATTGTTTATCTGTAACCCGAACCAATGCATATGGATATCCTAGTTGTTGTGTGCTGTCCAGGTGATTCTTCCTTTACCGCGTCGTATCTATTTAAACTATTGTAGAACTTACTCCATAGTTCTCTTAGGTTCGCAGTGAAGTTGATGGTATCGAGCAGGTGGGGGCAAGCTACGGCCCGCGGTCCAAATACTGCAAACCCATTCGTCTCTTTAATCCGGCCCGCCGACGATTTCGGGATTTTCCAATATATGAACCTATGTTAAACGCTTATTATAAGATTTATTCCAAAATTTCATGTCAGTAGTATAAATATTACATTCATAGCTCACTATAAGTGAATGTAAGTATTACTTGAGTCTTTTTTTTCTGTTAATGTATGATATGTATGCATCGGGTAGGTACTGGCCCGGCCCGTCTATAAATTTTTAAAAGTCCATGTGGCCCCTAGGTCAAAACGTTTGCCTGCCACTGGCATAGGGAAACGTAACCAAAAATCATTATAAAACTAACAACTTCGATGAAAGCCGCGGAACATAAGCAGATCGTGAGAAATAAAATGATGCGTACCCTTCATGTAACTTATATATTTCAAGGCAGTAGTGTTTTTTCTTGTACAAACTGATAGGTAATGCTATAATAAATTGCAATGCAGTTGAGTCAGAACGTTCAATTATTTTCTAGGTATATTTTTTTCAGCCATTAGGGTGCTGGCACACCAAAAGCAGTTCAGCGAGAAGCTGGCAGGCAGGCTGGCAGTGTTTGAGAAGCACGGAATGCATTGGAGCGCGCACACCGAACAGCGGCAGCGGCCTGCTCAACTGCCGCTGTTATACGCGCGCGATCCAATGCATTCCGTACTTCTTGCTGAACTGCTCGTAGTGTGCCAGCGGTCTTACGGCAAGCATATCTTAAATGAATGGACATTCGCGAAATTAACATTTTCTATTGGATACCATACCAGAGTACACATATATAATAATAACGGGTTCTTCGGTGTGAAAACGATAATGATTCCCTATTTAGAATTTTCTGTGGCATATGGGAGGTGCGCACATAGCCGAGAAACGAAGTGGCGCATCCAAGAGGCTACGGCGCTGCTCGGTCGCTAAGCGCGTTTTTGCGCTGGCAACATCGGCCTCGTTCCGAAAAAGATTCAACCGAGCAGTGCGCGTTTCGCGGCCCTTGCCCAATATAGCACTATACTGCTACTCTCGCAAAGACCCGGAATATCTGGGGAACAGGGTCAGTTCAAGCGGCGGAGCGCTCACTCCTCGGGTGAATCTTTTCTGGAACGAGGCCGATGTTGCCAACCTAAAACCGCGCTTGACGACCGAGCAGCGCGGGAGCCTCTTGGATGTACCATTTAGTTTTTCGACTGTGTGCGTACCTACCATATGCCGCCCTCGCTCCACCGCAAATTTTTAAAGAACTTATTGTGAGACGAAGTCGTTACATCTATGTTGACACTTCGGAGCTCAGTTCGAGTGTGTGTAATTAGAGCTAAAATGTCGTGAGAAGTCAATTTAGTGGCTCTAAAATTGCTTTAAATTTGAAGTTGTGCCCCATTTATTGTGTACCAAAACAAGCAGAAGCTCATTTTCGCGGTATTTTTGAATTTCTTGCGGTATTTTGTAGCTCACAGAATGACATTGGACGAGCAACATATGGCGACGCTGCTCTGAAGCAGTGATTCGCAATTTCAATTTTCAAAGCACCCCGAGTAATGGGTCTGTGGGTTAGATGCACGCACGATCAGAACCGCTGGTCTAGATCGTAACAATCCCTCGCAAACGAAGTAAACAGCCCTGATTGTGGTATCGTTGAAGATTTAACTATATTTATAAATTTGTTTGTCCACCCAAAAAGAGGGAGAAGGAGTAGAGGCTGTTTTTTTACAGGGAGCCTGGTGAGTTGACATAGATGTGAAAAAATGCCAGAACTCTAGAGTGAGCTGTCCATCAAAAGTGACGGCGTTGAAATTTGCCCCCACCGGCGAGTGATGGTCGTGCGGCATGAGGCGTTCTAGCTACCGATCGAGATGCCTTCCATCGCGTCGTTTTTATTTAGTAGCCTACAAACATTAGAAGGCGATTATCAAGCCAGGGTTCTCCTATATTGCGGTGTTCACAATTACATAATAGTACAATAATAGTAGATAATGATGTTCGTCCATCCTATGCTATAGGGCCAGGCAACCCCAGGGGCCCGTGTAGGTGACCTCAGCCATTAGCTAGGCCTTCGAAACTTCTTTTTTTTTGTGTCAACTTTCCTTCCTTCCCGATTTCATACTCCTATCTGCTCCTCCTCTTCTTTTCCGACTTGCTGTTCCCATGCGCATTGATCCTGTGTGGGAACACCTCCGTGAATGGGTTCCCAGTTTCTCTAGGCATACTCTATGTCCCTTGCTCTTTCCTCTGTGATATCGTTCTGCTCCGAAACGGAGGCTTAAACTTCCTAACCATAACTAATAATAATAACAACACACTGTATAATTATAATCTAACAGCGTTGCTCGGTCTGTATTTATCTGGAAATAAATGTTGAGTATCAAAGAGAAAAACTCATAACTAATATTCCCATAATCATGAGTCTACCATTTATAGCATGGTGTACAGCTTTTTTGATAAATTTTGCCCAGCAAAGGTACCTACCACCACTATAAATATATCATGGTATTATTGAATTTTTTGAAAATTTGTTCACTGCGTTAGAGCTCAAAGGTGTATATCAATAATAATGTTAACCTTATGCGAATTCCTCATGAAGAAATTACTTGGTTATTACAGATGCTTTCCTCCATTTTTCTCTTCCTTCCGGACCTGCTGTTGCGTTGGACCTCCGTGGCAACAGCGCCGTGCGTGCATGGGTTAGACGTTTTCCGGCATGGTATTGCCTCTTTTTTTATAGCAGCTAATTTGTTCTGCATGAAGGAGGTTTAAACTAAGTTGCGTAATGCTGGTAATAATAATCACGAGACCAAGAAAAACAGCTCATTTTAGTGCGCAGCGTGCGCATCTGGCCCTGCAGTCGCAGTGTCTTGCGACTGTAGCCTATCGACAGCGTCTATCTAAGGAAGGCGAAGACAAGCCTATATGCATTAGAATATATTGCGTCAATGTTTGCATATGCTATAGCAAGTGTTTCGGTAGTCACACAGTTGTGTGCAAAAGCAGTGTAGGTCTATGTTTACTAAAGCCCATACACAGTATGCAATAGCTTCGCTGTACGGGGAGCAAGATTGTTTAACAAAATGCCTCGGCATATTCGAAACGCCACTGATATCAAAACTGTAGAGTTCAAAAATTTGCTGGATTCACATTTAAGAAGAATACCAGATAGACCAGCGGTCAGCGGTTACGTGCACTGTGGAGATAATTCGCTGCTGGCTCTCTCTTTGGTCGCAAACTGCGACACCACAGAAGACACTCAGCAGAGTGACTCCACACACGTGGGGTGACGTGAACAACGTCACCTGGACTTCTTCCGAAGACTCTCAAGAGCACTCAAGAGCACTGCTAGGAAGCCTATATATGTATGTTTAAGAAATCCTCTAGCTCAATGCTTATGGGGCCATGCAACCCCAGGGGGCTCGTGTAGGTTACCTCTGCCATTAGCTAGGCCTTCGGGACGTCCGTCTTTCATGCCCACTTTGCTTCCTTCCCGATTTCATACCCCAACTTGCCCATGCTTTATTCTGTTCTTCCTCTTCTTACCCGACTCGCTGTTCCCATGCGCGTTGATCCTGTGTGGGAGAACCTCCGTGCATGCGTTCCCCGTTTCTCTCGACATACTACATGTCCCTTGCTCTTTCCTTTGTGATATCGTTGCGCTCGGAAACGGAGGCTTAAATTTTCTGACTATAACTAACCAACCAATTAACTAGCTCAATGTTTGGTGACGGTAGTCAATTTTTTGGAAGCCGCGTATGCATGCAGTTGTAGCTAAAATGTTAACCGGAAGTCAGTTGGCTAAGCAATCTATTTTCCACTCTTCTATTTTTACGATGTTAATTTAATTTTTTTTTCTGAAGTCACTGATGCATTCCAGCTGTATTGTATATCTCGACTTGTATAATGCTGTTCTTTGCTTCAAACTTAAGTGCGTTCATTATTTAGCGGAGGAAATTAAAAATGTGTAAAGTTTATTCATATTTTTCACGTTACAAGAGATCGTTCGTGCGCACGGTAATACAACTTTTCGCTTATCGCGAGAATATCCTCACGCTACCGTCAGAAAAACACTCACGTGTGTACCCGCATTGTGATTGGCGGGAGCATCTGAAGCAGGCCGAGTTATTACTATTCTTTTTTTTTTTTCTTCAGATGTCTAAATTAGTTTCATAGAGCTAATGGCAATCGCTCATACAGGGCCGGAGCGTGAGTCGCTGCTGCTTTCTGGAAATGAGCCAATTATCAGTCTACTGCCAGCTATCTAATCCTTATATAATCTAAATGAAAATTGATTTGTTGCTTGTGAAACCCAATCCGTCAAAAGAGAAATTGGGTATACATTACAAGAGACACAGTATACTTCTTCCACTTAATGACAAATCAAGTTTGTTAAGTGACAGTAAGCTGAATCTCATTTGTGGCAAATCGACCTGGAAATGGTGTAGTATTTTCTTAATAGCGAGAGCCTCGACAGCAAGAACTCTCTTTTGTGCTGTAGTTCAATCTAGTCGACATTATTACCTCCGTTTTTTGGTGCGGTGGGTCAATCCAGTCTATATTATTACTTTTATTTTTCTGATAAATGTCTGTTCCTTATCCTTCGACGGGAAAAAATGTAGGAGGCTTCAAAATGTTTCGACAGTTGGGTCCTGGCGTGGTGTTGGTTGGAGAACAGGACGCTAGGCACTCCTCAAGGCTGTGCAATGCGACGGACTCGACGTCGCTCTCACATCCGCCGTAGAAGAAGCAATCACACTGGTCCATCTCCGGACTGTAGAAGTACCTGGAAATGAAGACAACGTAGTTTTAGAAAATTCAGAGATGATGATGATATGAGACCGGGTTGTCAAGCAGTAGCCTGGAAATGAAGACAACGTAGTTTTAGAAAATTCAGACATGATGATGATATGAGTCCGGGTTGTAAAGCAGTAGCCTGGAAATGAAGACAACGTAGTTTTAGAAAATTCAGAGATGATGATGATGATATGAGACCGGGTTGTAAAGCAGTAGCCTGGAAATGCAGACAAAGCATTCTTCGAAGATTCAGAGATAACGATAATAAAAAGGGTTTGTTTAGTCACTTTAGTGGAAGACCCGGAAATGAAGACAAAGTATTCTTTGAAGCTTTAGAGACGTCGATAAGAGAAAAGATTTTTAGTAGTAGACTTGGAAATGAAGAGCATGCAGTCTAGAGATAAAGAAGGAATTTCACACGACGATAATAGGAAGGGGTGTAGCCGAAAAAGAAACTGTATTATCAAGGAAGAAGAAGATTTGGCTGAAACTATAATAAAAAGGGATTTAGTAATGTACCTCGATGAGAGGTGAATGTAGCTTTAAGGGAAGAGGGACGATAACAGACGATTCCTAATGGCATTGGTTGTTGTAGTATGTCTCTAATCAAAAAAAATTATTTTTTCCTGTTTTGGGATAAGTGCGGGAAGAATATTGCGTCACGATAGCAGTGTGCATATCGCTATAATATTTCGTGAACTGAGAGAGGAAGCAGTTGATTTTTGTTTTAAATGAGAGAACTGGTTACGAAGGCAGATTTATAGATGCCACAACGCCGCCAAGGTAGCAGCATGCTTCCGTTTTCAGCTCTAGCACCTTGTATCGCTCGCACATTCGATGCCCAGCCAGGGAGCGAGCTCTTTGCAGATCTTGGTGCGCTGACTCGGCAGTTGTGTGTACATGCACGGCGACGTGGCAGAACTGCCTTCCTCAGAGATGAGGGGGTGGGGGTCTCGGGTAATTTGCTCCTTCCGTCAAATTGGCGCCATAGTTCTTGGTGACCCGAGGCCAACTGCAACTACACTTACTCATCTGGGGCCAGAGGGCCTATACCCGCAACACAAACCAGTGTATGTGAGTTTCCCAGGTGAGGGTGTGGTCTAAGTTGACTTTACCTTTATAAGGGAAGGTTTGTAGTAATGCCTGCACACAGGCATGAAGCTTAGGTTTTCCCTTAAAATCTTGGGTTTTCCCTTAAAATCTTGGGTTTTCCCTTAAAATCTTGGGTTTTCCCTTAAAATCTTGGGTTTTCCTTTAAAATCTTGGGTTTTCCTCTAAAATCTTGGGTTTTCCTTTAAAATCTTGGGTTTTCCCTTAAAATCTTGGGTTTACCCTTAAAATCTTGGGTTTACCCTTAAAAGCTTGGGCTTACCCTTAAAATCTAGGGTTTTCCTCAAAATCTTGGGTTTTCCCTAAAGATCTTGGGTTTTCCCTTAAAATCTTGGGTTTTACTTAACGTCTAGAGTTCGGTTCTGACGACCTTAGTTTTTCCGTCTTTATGAAGAGAGGAACACAGTTAATGCGCTCGTCAAACTAAGTAACTAGAACGCCTCGTGGCGTAAGACCATCACCCGCGCAGGGAGTAAATTTCATCGCAGTCATTTTTGATGGCCAGCTAATCCTAGTCTTCTTGGCATGGGTCACATCCAGTGTGGGAACACCTTCGTGCATGGGTTCCCCGTTTCTATCGTCATAATTAGGGTTGTGACTATGCAAAACATGCACGCATATTATGTCCAATTGTATGACTAGTCTGTATTGTGATTTCCTACATAAAATATGATGCCTATGCATACACTTCATTAGCATAAACTATGAAAATGAAAATTCAGTCATACAGAATATGCGTGCATATCTTGCAAAGTCACAGCCTTAGTTATAATTATCTCCTTTGCTTCTCTCTGTTAGATCACAGTTGTTGTGGAAGTAGGAGTGCACGCGCACCATGGGGCGCTTAAACTATTCACTATAACAATAACATAGGAGAAATAGAATGCTTCGATGATCTTGCCGCGGTGGAGGCAAATTTACCACTTTAGAGACAATTCAACGCCGTCATATTTTATGGCCAGCTAGGTCTATTTTTTTGGCATGGGTCACATCTAGGTCAACCCACCAAACTCCCGAGAAAAAATTATGAAGATTGCTCAACTCCTTTGACCAGTTATTTGGTTGACAGACAAATATACAAATATATATCTACAAATATATATACTTAAATCTTCAACGAAAACCTCACCTCTCCCACTTTGTTCGCGGGTGTTAATAAAGTATACATTTTAGTTAAATTTTAGATGTTGCTCATATCTTAGCCCCGCCCACTACCTGCTTAAAGAGAAATCTCAGAAGTGCCCATAAAATTGGCAACACTGTCGAGGAATTTGACCACGCCCAAACTGCCTTGATAAAACGAACAGAGTGTACTTACGTTTTTGTCCTTAAATTGAAAGTAATTTATTATTTAGTAACTACCTGTTGAATGGTTACCTAGGTTCCCCATCCTGTGTTATGGGGAGCAACCTGCGCCAGGCCTTCGGGACGTCTTTTTTTTTTCGGGTTCACTTTACTTCTTTTCAGTTTCCTATTCCTGCTGATATACATGCCTTCTCCTTTTGTTCCTCTTCTTACCCGACTTGCTGTTCCAATTCGCGTTAATACGTCGCGCATGGGTTCTACGTTTTTTCTGGATATTCTTTCTTTTCATGGATTCCTGTGTATGCTGTGGGTAGGGAGACCTAAACTAGGTATAGCATAATAGTAATTACCTTTTGAAAGCTCCTTTGCACTCTCCGACTTCTGGAGGAAGGTAACACGAGGGTAGCCTCGATCCGTCAGTGCTGGGGGCGGTGCCATCGCCAGGACAACCCTCAGTGGGGGTGGCGTTGCCTTGACAAGGTAATCTCTGGGGCTCTTGCGGATAGAGGGATTCGCTTGGTCCTGAAATAGTTGGTCTTGGGTTGAGGTACGTGGTACCGTTTGGTGCGTGGACAACCTCGTGAACTGTCTCCCGACTGCCCGATGTAGTAGGCTGCGCATTAGTAGCGCTTGAACCACTTGATTGAGTGTTGTATGGACTAGGGTGGCTCGACTGCGAGGAGAAAGGACTTGATCCAGCATTTGGCTGGTCGTAGCTGATGAAGTTCGGTTGACTGCCGAACGAAAAATTTTCACCTTGTTGATTTTGATGCACGCCTGCTCCAGTTGATTGACCGTTAACGTTGTGAGAATTAGGCTGACCACCAAATGCATTATTGCCACTCTGTTGACCTTGATATCTACCAGCTCCAAGTGGTTGACCGTTGTTAACGTGGACAGAATTCGGCTGACCACCAAATGCAATATTGCCACCCTGTTGACCTTGATATCCACCAACTCCATTTGGTTGACCGTTGTTAACGTTGGCAGAATTTGGCTGACCACCAAATGCACTGCTGCCGCCCTGCAGACCTTGATATCCATCAGCTCCAGTTGGATGGCCATTATTCACGTTAGCAGCCTGTTGCTGACCCTCAAATGCGTTCCCAAAACTTGGTTGGTGGCCTACAGAGGCAGTACCACTTGTGTGGCCATTGACATCAACAGGTCTGCTCGACAGTCCGTGGGGTGCGTTGGCTCCACTTGGCCGACCACCATATGAATGGGCTCCACTGTTCTGGCCATTGTATGAGTTAGGTTTGTGAAAAGTACTCGGTACAGTGGCAGTGCTCGATGAAGTCGGTCGGTTTTCTGGCCGAAACGTTAAACCTACCTGCGCATAGTTATACCCAGTTGGGGCATGACTAGCTGATGGACTTTGAGACGGTGACGATGGGTCATTGAAATTGATGCTTGTTGGCGATGGAGGAAGGTAGGATGTCGAAAGAAGTCCCTGCGGTTGTTCAGCCAACGCAGGTTGTCGGTGTGCTTGCCATTGTTGCTGTAGTAAATGGAACTGGGAAGAAAAAGGCCGTTCCGGTCTTGGTCGTGAACCCTGAAAAGGCGATGGTCTCACTATCCCGGCACTTCCAGGGTCGGCCAAAAGCTGAGGTTGGACAGGACCAGAAGGTCTCAACAGTCGATACGCGTCTGTTCGCAGCGACTCCCACCACAGAAGACAAACTATTAGACACCTCATGGTTCCCGAGAAAATGTTACGAACCAAATATCTTTTTGTCTTGCACTGATGTGTTCCAAAATCTGTTGAACTTGGTTGTACTGAAAGAAAAAGAATTAAAAATTAGAGCATTGCTGAGAGGCCTGTCATATCTAAGACGAAAATGGAAGAAAGTCGTTCGAGAAAATTATGAAGTAATTGTTTGTTTTTTCTTTGGTTGTTACAGTACGCCAAAATACTTCACTACTTAATTATATATAGTACAGCTGTGTTGGATTACGATGAACTTTCCATGAATGGTACTACATTTTACCCAAGGTTTTTCCGGCACATGGCTGCAGCTGAAATTTAATTAGATGTATATTTAGGCTAGGTAAGATTGTGGGCTGGGTGAGTTTAGATGAATGAGGTTTCATTTTCTTACGAGTCGTACAAAAAAGAAAACTTAAATATAATTGTGATCAGATGTGGTCGACAAGCGGAAAAGTTCAATCAAGTGCATCCCAACGTACGTTCACAAGTTTGTATCACGTCACACCACAAGGTAGGTATATAGCCGATAGCATTTGATCTACCTGCTATTCCAGTATTATGCGCATGCCTGGAGTTCAATTAGGTGTCTAGTCTAGATGAACCGAATCTATCCTAACGTAGAACCTGTTCAACCTTTTTCTATCTACCCTACCCTATTAGAACCCATCCTTTTCGAACATATCCTTTTAGAATCTGTCCTTTTGGAACCTATCCTTTTGAAACCTATCCTTTTGGAATCTATCCTTTTGGAACCTATCCTTTTGGAACCTATCCTTTTGGAACCTATCCTTTTGGAACCTATCCCTTTGGAACCTATCCCTTTGGAACCTATCCCTTTGGAACCTATCCCTTTGGAACCTATCCTTTTGGAACCTATCCTTTTGGAACCTATCCTTTTGGAACCTATCCTTTTGGAACCTACCCTATTGGAACCTACCCTATTGGAACCTACCCTATTGGAACCTACCCTATTGGAACCTGCCCTATTGGAACCTGCCCTATTGGAACCTGCCCTATTCGAATCTATCCCAACACTCAGGAAAGCTACATACTACACCTGGATCTAAAATACCGGAACATTGGTCTGCAGCATAGCGAATTGCGGACTCTATACTGCAGTGCGTGCTCGCTTATGCCGGTAATTCCATTCACGCGGTAAACCCACAGTTCTGTTTTACAGGACTGAGCTTCTTCCAATAAATATTTCTTCCAAGCCTCGTCTCTTCCAGAACCTCGACGACACGCATGATCAACTGTTCCGGGCTGAGCCTGTCAACTCGTCCCGAGTTTATCCGCATCAAATGCCCCGCGCTCACCTAGAAGCATCACAGCTCTTTGTGATTCTTGCTGTCAGGTGAGTCAGTATATCACCAAACCTAGATAGTCAAATTGTAAGAACTTCAAGACCAAACTGTGAGGATCATGGTTCAAGGAACTTTGCTGGTTCATAGAGTTCAGTGAAGACTTATTCTGAACGATAGAACAAATACCTAATATTTTTGCTTTATTTTTTTGTATTTGTATTCTGTCTCTTTCATTTGTTGAAACTGCCTAAGAATATTAGTACAGAGTGCTCTATCTTGTATTACTTGTGTTAATTATTTTTTCCTAGACTGTTATGCCAAAGTCAGGATTTTTTTGCATGGTTTCGTAGAGCCATTTGTTAAAATGCAATTATCGCTTGTGTTGTACGGAACGACCAACAGCTAAGCAGTTCATAAGTCTCCTCTTGAATGTCCTCCTTTGGTGAACTTGTTTTGTGAATTTAGTTGTTCTATAGTATTAACCCATTGTTTGTACACTTCATACAGTGTGATTTAATAATAATAATAATAATAATAATAATAATAATAATAATCCTACGATTGAGGCAAATTAATTAATGAAAAAAATCGTTTGAATATGAATGCCTTCGACTAGTGGAGAAATAATTGATCCATTTTATAGGCCTCCTAGACACTAGGCCGAATAGTTGGACGAGGCTTTATGCCACTAATGGACTTGCCCTGGTGACATCACGACCGCTGGAAAACAGCAGAAGTTTGAAATTCTTTATTACTGTGGATGCGTCCGATTGAGCGGTAAAACGAAGCTGTAGAAGCTCGACTTGTTCGAAACTTTCTATAGGTGCGCTGGCTTCTACCTGTTGAATTGAATATTAGGCATTGACTTTTCATCGGTTAACCTTGACACTTCCAGAAATTCAGTCTTGCTCTGTAAATATGAGTTTCCAGTTGACGCTAAATTGCATTAGTCTATGCAAACTTTTCGCTTAACTGCTAATAAAAAAATCTCATAATTTCGTCACACACAGCACTGTAGAAGAAATTTACGCCGCGCTAGCATGCAACGTTTAAACGCGTAGCGTACAGACACACACTCTGTAGTAAGATAAACTCGCACTTATTTCACTAAGCACAGTGACTGAATCGCAGGGTGCAGTTATAGTGCCTTACTTGGTAATACAAGGCACGTTCGTACACGCGGTATAGTTATTTAGCAGCAGATCCTTGTTCTTTCCCACACCCCCCTGCATTAGCGCTTTACACACATACAAAGCATTGCACACTTGTACTCTAAAAGCAGGCCTCGTGCGTGAGTTTTTTTTTTTTCTGATAGTAGCGTGAGGATACGCTCAAGGTAATCGAAAAGTTACAATGCTATAAAATATCATCGTTCTTCAGTCGACTGACTTAAAGGCTGTCATTTAACATATATTTTGGTTAACACACGCAGAGTTGTGTGATAGAATGTTAGTTGTCTCTTCAGTTGGCTTTGACCATATACCTATCTTCTTTTGTTTCATTTTTGACGACATTAGCTGAGTTTTCCTGAAGTAATTAATGAGGTCCAGCTGTATCGTAAGTTTCTATCGGTTTGCACATTATATTTTTAATAGAAAACTAGAGCACTCTGAGAGCGCATACCTCCGCCAAGCGCGGCAAAGGTAGCAAAAAATTCAAATTGGCTCTGAAACCATAATTTTCTTTGCATTAACTCCAAAATCTAATTATTTGTGTCTTTTGATAGTAATACCAGCTTGTGCAATTTTCTTGAAGATCCGTTCATAACTTTTTGAGTTATACTGCTAACAAACGTTACGACAAACATGAGTCAAACATACAAACGAACCAACCGATCTGCACCAAAATATAATCATTTATGTATTTCAACATTACAAACAACCCCTATAAATTTCATAAAGATCCATTCAATATTTTCTGAGTTATTGTGCTAACAAGTATAAAACTAAAAACAGTGACTAACGAAGGAACGAACAAACGGATCATTACCAAAATTTGGTCATTTACTCTTTGTTATATACCTAACAACTCATGTTGTTAGTTTCATAAAAATCCATTCATAACTTTTTAAGTTATGGCATTGAGAAAAATGAGGCAGACAAACAAACAAACGGATAGACACATCTTCACCAAAAGTTAATCATCTGTTCCTCCTAACATACCTAACAATCCCTGTAAATTTCGTCCAAATCGGATCAGAACTTTTTGAGTTATCTTGGTGACAGACAGACAGATAGACACACAGACAGACACACAGACAGACAAAGACGACGAAAACATAACCTCCTTGGCGGAGGTAATTATATCCGACTTTTATTTCAGACACTAGATAAAATATTAACATATCTAACGTTACGGCAGAGCTTAGCGTTCACATGCGCCGCGCGTGCGAACGACGACGCTTTGCAACGCAACGTTTCGATTATCGTGAGAATATCATCACGCAACTGTCAGAAAAAAGCTCACGTGCGAACCTCGCTTTATATTTGCTCTTGTGATGATAGACGATAGACTAAAGTCTTGTTTGCGACAGTTTTCATAGTATTTGTAAAGGCGAGTTCACAATAGTCAAATGAATGAGTTTCCTCCATTCCATGCTCGACTGCTATGCTGTGTCCGTTTAAATGAATAGCACAAAGCCCCAAAGCTGTTAAATTTTTTAATCACTCTAAATTAAAAGCGATATCCAAGAGTTTACTAGTGATACTTGCTAATGAAACTTTCTTGGCGACTAACATTATTCTTGGATATTGAACCCCTCAGGGGCATAGGATGGGCCATAGGGTTAGGTAGGTTCGCCCAGGAAGCAAAGAGCGTAGCGGGAGGGCTCACGAGAAATTAGCAAAGCTGGGCGCATCACTCGTTTAGGGTCGTTGCGTCAGCGTCAGTCCGTCGTTTTTCTTCTGCAAAAAGTTGCTTCATTTCGTTTGCGTCATTGCGTCACTGGTGGATACTGTTATTTTATGTAATCAACTTAATATACATGAAAAATCGTGTAACTGTATGATAAAAAAATACTATGAAATTGACACTTTACCAATCAATTAGTTACCTCCGCCTAAGAGGTTGTTTTAGCCGAGTTTACCTTCGTTTCTATCTTTGTTTGTCACCAAGGTATTAAGAAACTTTTGGACGGATCTTCACAAAATGTACACGGATCATTGGTAGGCATCTGACGAGTAAGAGATGATTAACTTTGGGTGAAGATCCGTTCACCCGTTTGTTTGCTTGCCTGTCTTTCTTAGCATCTTAACTCAAAAAAGTTAGGGATGAATTCCTATAAANATGTGCACCTGTAACCTACACATGAAAATGTGTACTCATACATATCCGGGGGGTGAATGAGAGTGCGTGTACTAAAGTATTGGGTGGGTAGAGAAAAGAGTGTATATATTTTGTCTTCTGGTTTAGGGTCGTTGCGTCAACGTCAGTCCGTCGTTTTTCTTCCGCAAAAAGTTGCGTCATTTCGTTTGCGTCATTGCGTCACTGGTGGACACTGCTATTTTATGTAATCAGCTTAATATACTTGATAAATCATATAAATATATGATAAAAAATACTATGATGTGGAGATTTTACGAATCAATTAGCTACCTCCGCCAAGGAGGTTGTTTTAGCCGAGTTTATCATTATTGTATCCTTGCCTTTCTGTCACCAAGATATTCAGAAACTTTTGGACAGATCTTCACAAAATGTACACGGATCATTGGTAGGCATCTGACGAGTAAGAGATGATTAACTTTGGGTGAAGATCCGTTCACCCGTTTGTTTGCTTGCCTGTCTTTCTTAGCATCTTAACTCAAAAAAGTTAGGGATGAATTCCTATAAACATGAGTTGTTAGACATATCACAAAGAGCAAATGATCAATTTTTTTGTGATGATCTTTTATGCTTGTTCGTTTGTCTCTGTTTGAATTGTTGTTAATTAGCGAAATGACTCAAGAAGTTATGAACGGAACTTTACGAAATTTGCAGAAATTTTTAGAAACGTTAGAAAAGACATAATTGATCAAATTTTGGGGATAATCGGTTGGTCTGTTTGTGTGTGACTAATGTTTGCCTGCAATATAACTCGAAAAGTTATGAACATATCTTCAAGAAAATTACAAGAACTCTTATTACTTTCAAAAAAGCACAAATAACCAGATTTTGGTGCTGATAAAAAGGAAACTCTACGTTCAGAGCCAATTTGAATTTTACAGGAACGTTACCCAACTTGGTGGAGGTATGCGTTTTAAGAGTGCTCTAGTTATTTAGTTTAGTTGATTAACTTCATTATTGTTACTGTATTATTATCATAGTATCACAGAAGTGCAAAATGCAATGGGTAAATATATTATTAGACTACGACATGTGAAAACTAATAAGAAGAAAATGTACTGACAAATTTGACTTCAGGTTTATTTCTAAGTTAGTCCATTGTACAATGTGATACTGGCCTCAGTTAATGAAATATTTTTGATAACTTTTAACTAATCTCCTCGCTCAAACCCAACCATTTACATAATAGATATTGATGCGCTGAATACGAATTTATCCTCCTCTTACCGAGCGTTTTCAAATGAAATCGAATGTCGTCGACCATTTTTCAAGAATAACGGTTGTCACATCCCCTTTTGAATCACTTCTGCAAACTATTTTTGGAAAAAAACTATTTGCTCCCGGTATTACTAACCTACTGTTCTAAAATAGACATTTTCTACTCCCTTCCATACTACTGCAAAATCACAGTCAATATAGTCAACTCTCTGAAAACTTTCCTCTCCGAAGTCTACCTGCTTAAAAGCTTCAGGTTCTCTTACAAAAATATATTTTCCATAGGACCTTATTTTAATTCAAAGGTAGACCTCTCACAGCTCTTCTGCCAGTGTTACCTATAAATTTCAATTCACTAGCAACGTCGCTTCGTATGTGGGCATCACTGGAGAGCATTACAATGCCCGCGTTGACCAATATTTAGGTATATCCAGCAAAACAGGTTTACCACTTGTAAATAACTAGCTAAAGATTCTGCTTCCCGTCCTCACGCAGAATAAAACACTTATCCATTTAGCCGGAATGACTTCATCGTCGACTTTTCCAATCTAATAGAGCTCACAACTTTAGAATCTCTATGCATTCATAGTACAAAACCCAGCCTCAATATAATGACTACAGCTGTAGCTCTCATTACAATCCATAACTGACTTCCAACTATACCACGACTGCTGCTTCCATATCATCCGACTGTACAAGTACTGATATTGGGTCCTTCCGAGCTTATCCAGGTCATTCGCATTTTACACCTTCCACTGACAATATCTCGGTTCTCTGCCAGTCTGGCAGAAAAAGCTGTTCCTTTTTAGGTTTACCGATTCATTATTCTTCATTCTGAAGGTGGGAGAAAACATCCCGAAACGTTAAACTTTAATTAAACTTGTCCAGAATTAAGTTTAATTGACGAATTTATACGTTACAGCCGTCGGAAATGCTTAGTCTTAGGAATGCTGATGTGTTGAATAACTTAACTTTAGTATTAAATCAGTATTGGTACTCACTACCGCGTATCTTTTTCGTTTTCAACGGTTGCCTAAGCTGTGATGTCATTAGCAGAACCAGTCCTACGCTCCTAGCTTTGAGAAGTAATTTTTTATTGTATAAAAAATTCATGGATTTGTCTTTCGTAATCGACCATGATGTCGTTCCCTAATATAGTGTAAGAGTAGGGAAATGGTTCAGTCATTTTTGCTAGTTACGATTACGATGTGTTGGACATGACACTGCGTAAACGGCAAATACTGGGCGAACAAGCGTCGCATAGTGTCAGATAATGTTTTTTTCTTAATTTGGTCGAGCAATTGAATGATTTTGTACGATTGATGCACGACTTCAGCTTTAATATAACTTTGCAAAAACTAGCTCGTTTCTGCGATGATTTAGTGTTTTCTATGCAAATTTGATTAGAAAGTTCCCTAGTAATTGCGCCTGAGTACTGATGTACCGTAATGCTGAGTTTAAAAAAAATTGCGAAATAAAAAAAAAAAAATGCGACAGTGACCTATACTCGGAAATTCGTGTTCAGCACATCAATATCTACCATATAGTGGTCTAAAGTTTTCGCGTTTAAGTGGTGAGTAATCGTAAAAAGTACCATAGTTTTTTCTGTCGTACAAACTGTACCTAGTGGAATACGTTTTCTTGGCTCTACGGGGAAAATGACGCAAAATTTTATTTGCGTTACTGTAGTTGAGTCAGCGTCAGTGCGTCGTCTTCAAAACTTTTGCGTCGTTGCGTCATGCGTCGATGAAATGGTCGTTGCGTCGTCGACGCAATGACGCAACTGGTGACTCAAGTGCCCAGCACTGGAAATTAGCATCAAAAAGTGACGTCATCATGGATGAATCTATGGCTGAGCAGCCTACGAGTATTTTAACTAATTTAACCAGAAAATCGTCTTAAATTGCGAAATTCATCTCTAGCGTATAAATACATTAAGAGAATAGATACTAATTTAGCAATTATTTATGGAAATTTGCAGTGCATGCTGGTGGAAACTTTCACAGCACTAGCGCCGAATTTGGTCCCTTTTGGCGACCTGATTAATTTCGTTTTCTTAATTGAAGCCTAATTTACACTTCATATTGAGTTCACAGTGCTCTTCACAGAACATTTCATTCCTTACCAACAAATATAAGCGCCATTATAGCCAATTCTTTACGCGAGAGAAACCACAGTAACAGTTAGCCTATTGCTCGAACTTTCTGTACTTGGCGACAACATTTTACAGTATTTTGCAGCTCAAGTAGCTGGCCAGTCATGAGCGGGTAATTGAATGAAATTAATCGGAAAAATATTGTAAATACGGTAATACGTTTAAGAAAACAACCTACCAAGGCCTGAGGTCCCACACTCAAATACTTCGATTCGTCGATGTGATGTAAAATTGCTACATGCGGTCACGGCTAAGTTTTATTTTCATCTTATTGAGTCCTCTCGTTGCATTCTTTGCTTCCTGGGTTCGCCCATCCTGTATGTTATGGCCTTATGGAGAGCAGCGCCCCCAGGCCAAGAGGGACCCAGGTTACCTATGCCATTAGCTAGGCCTTCGGGACGTCTGTCTTCGTGCCCTACTTGCTTCCTCCTGATTTCATACTCCTACTGATCTTACTCTCATCTGGTCTTCCTCTTCATTTTCGACTTGCTGTTCCCATGCGCGTTAATCCTGTGTGCACTGGTTCTCCTTTTATATCGATGTACCATGCATATGTCCCTTGCTGATCCCTCCGTTAGATCGCCGTTGTTGTGGAAAAGGATGCTCAAACGATTCAATATAATAATAATGTTAATCCTGGATTTTGTCGCTGACACTCGGTGGTGTTGACAAGCGCACAACTAAACAGTCTGACGCTGAGTTGACAGAACACGTTCATTTGACTGCCGTGTACATTACCAGGATGTAGCAAATGATCATCCCCCTTCAGCTTAACAACTGACTAGGATTTCCTGGGTTATACAATACAGTATTTAGGAAAGGCTAATGCTACAAGCTGCTGGATGCATCGTTAATTAATGATTCCTCATGTGAAGAAAATTCCTCATTTTTTACAAAGTAACCCAATTTCATTCATCATCCAAGCAAATTGAGTTTTTGGTCAACTTTGTTCGTTTAAACAATGATGAAATCTGTTAGAACGAACACTCTTAAAACTAATTTAATTCAAATCAGGACCTCTATCCACAGCAGAAGCCAGTGCGAGTGGGCTCCCCAGTTCAGGGTGCGGTCAAGTTGACTTTACGTTTCCCTTTAGAATTATCGTCTAAGTGTGCACAAACGAATTGCATTAAGTGCTTCATAATACCCAGTTCCCATTGCCGGCTGATACGCGGGGAGCATCATTATCTTTGGATCCAAGCACCTTCGCAGTTCGGCACTCTACATAAAAAAAAAAACTAGATACACAACACAAAGTCACTGATACACAACACATAGTCACTATTAGTAGCCGGTCATACAGAAGTATGAGAGCAAAATTCCTACTTGAGTCATTCTACAACCCTAGCCACCTTACCTGCTCGAGTCATGATGCTACAACATTAGTCACTATACGAGCTCGGGTCATATGCTGCAACACTAGTTACCATACCTACTTGAGTCATGCTGCGATACTAGTCGCCATACCTGCAAGAGTCATGCTACAATACTACTCACCATACCTGCACGAGTCCTACTACAACACTAGCCACCATACTACTCAAGCCTTGCTACAACACTAGCCACAGCACCCGCCCGAGTCCTGCTACAACACTAGCCACAACACCCGCTCCAGTCCTGCTACAGCACTAGCCACAACACCCGCTCCAGTCCTGCTACAACACTAGCCACAACACCCGCTCGAGTCCTGCTACAGCACTAGCCACAACACCCGCTCGAGTCCTGCTACAGCACTAGCCACAACACCCGCTCGAGTCCTGCAACAACACTAGCCACAACACCCGCTCGAGTCCTGCAACAACACTAGCCATAACACCCGCTCGAGTCCTGCAACAACACTAGCCATAACACCCGCTCGAGTCAT